>SJXQ01002425.1:0-244475 GCA_006408695.1 Aepyceros melampus | reverse complement strand
GCTTTCCAGAAAGTGTTGACTGATAATTTTCAAACCTTTATATGTGATGGTAGTGTAAGTTTCAAGGAATTTTATAAAATAATCTTGATTTAAAAACTGAAGATTGAATGGAACTAAAAGTAAATTCTTAACATAAAATTTCTATGATTTGCATAATCTGAAGAAAGTTACCATACAACTACATATACTATGGTGATCTTCCCTGTAGCTGAAACAGTAAAGAACCTACCTGCAATGCAGGAAACACGGTTCGATACCTGAGTCGGGAAGATCCTCTGGAGAAGAGAATGGTAATCCACTCCAATATTCTTGCCCAGGAAAATCCCATGGGAAGAGGAGCTGGTGGGCTACAGTCCTGTGGATTCACAGAGTTGGACACAACTGAGTGACTTACACTCCCTATACTATACACACACACTCACACACACACACATATATATGCATATAATATTAAAAAATTACTTGAGATATGCAGATGACACCACCCTTATGGCAGAAAGCAAAGAAGAATGAAAGACCTCCTTGATGAAAGTGAAATAGGAAAGTGAAAATGTTGGCTTAAAACTTAACATTCAGAAAACTAAGATCCTAAGATCATGGCATCCAACCCCATTAGTTCTAGGCAAATAGATGGGGAAACAATGGAAACTGAGAGACTTTATTTTTTCGGGGCCTTCAAAGTCACTGCAGATGATGACTGCAGCCATGAAATTAAAAGACATTTGCTCCTTGGAAGAAAAGCTATGACCAACCTAGTCAGCATATTAAAAAGCAGAGACATTACTTTACCAATGAAAGTCTGTCTAGTCGAAGCTATGGTTTTTCCAGTAGTCATGTATGGATGTAAGAGTTGGACTATAAAGAAAGCTGAGTGCTGAAGAATTGATGCTTTTGAAGTGTGGTGTTTGAGAAGACTCTTAAGAGCCCCTTGGACTGCAAGGAGATCCACCCAGTCCACCCTAAAGGTACTCATTGGAAGGACTGATTCAGAAGCTGAAACTCCAATACTTTGGCCACCTGATGTGAAGAACCAACTCATTGGAAAAGACCCTGATATTGGGAAAGATTGAAGGCAGGAGGAGAAGGGGATGACAGAAGATGAGATGGTTGAATGGCAAACGGACGCTATGGACATGAGTTTGAGTAAGCTCCAGGAATTAGTGATGGACAGGAAAGTCTGGTGTACTACAGACTATGAGGTCACAAAGAATCGGACACAACTGAGCAACTGAACTGAAATGAACCAACTATAAAAATGTCTTTTAACTAGCTTCACCACACTTCCCTGGTTGGTCAGATAGTAAAGCGCCTTCCTGCAATGTGAGAGGCCTGGGTTCAATCGCTGGGTCGGGAAGATCCCCTGGAGAAGGAAATGGCAACCCACTCCATTATTCTTACCTGGAAAATCCCATTGATGGAGGAGCCTGGCAGGCTACGGTCCATGAGGTCGCAAAGAGTCAAACTAACTAAGCTCCTTCACTTTCTTTTCTTTTCTTTCCAGAACAAAAAAAGGGACAACTATGGGGGAAAATGAAGTTCAAATGATCTTCATTATCAAACCAATTGAAAAAACTGTAGTCAGGATAAAGGATAACAAATAGAGATTCTGAAACTAAATGAACAAATCCTTTTATTAAAATGCATGTTGAACCAAAGAAAAAGTCCTATTTTATTTAATTCAAACTGTCTAGCCAAGACTTAACATGCATATTTTCCTAAGTAGAAATATTTAATGCCTTTTAATGCTAATAAATACCAACAATTATTAGGAGATACCATTCTTTCTTTACAATGAAAACCACTTCACCTATATTGTTTTTAAAGAAGTTATGTTTAAATGTTTTGTCAAATGGTTGTCTAGCATTGTATTTGCTTTTGCTCTTATCCGCCATCCGCCCTTCCATTGACAGCTACCATATATGAATATAATACCCTTAAGATTCTATTAAATTTCACTAAAAGTTCTGAGCTACAAGAAAGCAAATTTAATATTGAGAAAAATAAAAAACAGTTAAACATTATGAACTTGATTAATAGATGTTTATATAACCAAAATGCTTATCACAGTTCAGTTCAGTCGCTCAGTCGTGTCCGACTCTTTGCGACCCCATGAACCGCAGCACGCCAGGCCTCCCTGTCCATCACTATTTCCCAGGGTTCACTCAAACTCACATCCATCGAGTCAGTGATGCCATCCAGCCATCTCATACTCTGTCGTCCCCTTTTCCTCTGGCCCCCAATCCCTCCCAGCATCAGAGTCTTTATCAATGAATCAACTCTTCACATGAGGTAGTCAAAGTACTGGAGTTTCAGCTTCAGCATCATTCCTTCCAAAGAACACCCAGGGCTGATCTCCTTTCAAATGGACTGGTTGGATCTCCTTGCAGTCCAAGGCACTCTCAAGAGTCTTGTCCAACACCATAGTTCAAAAGCATGAATTCTTTGGTGCTCAGCTTTCTTCACAGTCCAACTCTTGCATCCATCATGACCACTGGAAAAACTATAGCCTTGACTAAACAGATCTTTGTTGGCAAGATAATGTCTCTGCTTTAAAATATGCCATCTAGGTTGCTCATAACTTTTCTTCCAAGGAGTAAGTGTCTTTTAATTTCATGGCTGCAGTCACTATCTGCAGTGATTTTGGAACCTAAAAAGATAAAGTCTGACACTGTTTCCACTGTTGCTCCATCTATTTCCCATGAAGTGATGAGACCAGATGCCATGATCTTCATTTTCTGAATGTTGAGCTTTAAGTCAACTTTTTCACTCTCCTCTCTCACTTTCATCAAGAGGCTTTTTAGTTCCTCTTCACTTTTTGCCATATGGGTGGTGTCATCTGCATATTTGAGGTTATTGATGTTTCTCCCGGCAGTCTTGGTTCCAGCTTGTGCTTCTTCCAGCCCTATGTCGAGTTCATCGAGGAGTTCACGGTTCACGTATTGCTGCAGCCTGGCTTGGAGAATTTTGAGCATTACTTTACTAACGTGTGAGATGAGTGCAATTGTGTGGTAGTTTGAGCATTCTTTGACATTGCCTTTCTTTGGAATTGGAAGGAAAACTGACCTTTTCCAGTTCTGTGGCCACTGCTGAGTTTTCCAAATTTGCTGGCATATTGAGTGCAGCACTTTCACAGCATCATCTTTCAGGATTTGAAACAGCTCAGCTGGAATTCCATCACCTCTACTAGCTTTGTTCGTAGTGATGCTTTCTAAGGCCCACTTGACTTCACATTCCAGGATGTCGGGCTCTAGGTGAGTGATCACACCATCATGATTATCTGGGTTGTGAAGATCTTTTTTGTAAAGTTCTTCTCTGTTCTTCTCTTGCCACCTCTCCTTAATATCTTCTGCTTCTGTTAGGTCCATACCATTTCTGTCCTTTGTTGAGCCCATCTTTGCATGAAATGTTCCCTTGGTATCTCTCATTTTCTTGAAGAGATCTCTAGTCTTTCCCATTCTGTTCTTTTCCTCTATTTCTTTGCATTGATCACTGAAGAAGGCTTTCTCATCTCTTCTTGCTTCTTGCCACCTCTCCTTAATATCTTCTGCTTCTGTTAGGTCCATACCATTTCTGTCCTTTGTTGAGCCCATCTTTGCATGAAATGTTCCCTTGGTATCTCTCATTTTCTTGAAGAGATCTCTAGTCTTTCCCATTCTGTTGTTTTCCTCTATTTCTTTGCATTGATCGCTGAAGAAGGCTTTCTCATCTCTTCTTGCTCTTCTTTGGAAATCTGCATTCAGATGTTTATATCTTTCCTTTTCTCCTTTGCTTTTCACTTCTCTTATTTTCAGAGCTATTTGTAAGGCCTCCCCAGACAGCCATTTTGCTTTTTTGCATTTCTTTTCCACGAGGATGGTCTTGATCCCTGTCTCCTGTACAATGTCATGAACCTCAGTCCATAGTTCATCAGACACTCTGTCTATCAGATCTAGTCCCTTCAATCTATTTCTCACTTCCATTGTATAGTCATAAGGGGTTTGATTTAGGTCATACCTGAATGGTCTAGTGGTTTTCCCTACTTTCTTCACTTTAAGTCTGAATTTGGCAATAAGAAGCTCATGATCTGAGTCACAGTCTGCTCCCAGTCTTGTTTTTGTTGACTGTATAGAGCTTCTCCATCTTTGGCTGCAAAGAATATACTCAATCTGACTTTGATGTTGACCGTCTGGTGATGTCCATGTGTTGAGTCTTCTCTTGTGTTGTTGAAAGAGAGTGTTTTCTATGACGAGTGCGTTCTCGCTTTGGCAAAATTCTACTAGTCTTTGCCCTGCTTCTTTCCGTATTCCAAGGCCAAATTTGCCTGTTACTCCAGATGTTTCTTAACTTTCTACTTTTGCATTCCAGTCCCCTGTAATGAAAGGACATCTTTTTTTGGTGTTAGTTTTGAAAGGTCTGGTAGGTCTTCATAGAACTGTTCAATTTCAGCTTCTTCTGCATTACTAGTTGGGGCATAGACTTATCACATGTAGGTTATAAAGATTAAAAGTTTTCCAACTTCTCTAGTGATCTAATACCATGGACTTCCCTGTTGGTTCAGTGGTAAAGAATCCACCTGCCAATGTAGGAAACACTGATTCTATCCCTGGTTTGGGAAGATCCCCTAGAGAAGGAAATGATGACCCACGTCAGTACTGTTGCCTGGAAAATCCCATGGACAGAGGATTCTGGTGGGCTATGTCCATGGGGTCTCAAAGTGTCAGACACAACTTAGTGACTAAAACAGCAAACCCAATACCAATATTAGAAATAATAAACAAGATTTCTGCCTTCATTGCTATTAACAAATTTCTTCCTGGTACCTCCTTGAGAAAACTTACATACCCTGTTCTGTTCTATGTATATAAAAGTATCATGGTTTTATTTGAGATGATTATTTAGATAGTTCTCCTTCAGATCACTTTCTGGGACATGGAAGAAGGAACCAGAAAACTTGGGCAGTATCAACTTTAAGTGAGCCACACAACTTATTTTCGGTTAGTGGCATGCATATTATGGAGTCATTATACTTGACACATGACTTTTTTTTTTTTTTCTCTCTCTCAAACATCTGTCTCAAGGGACCCTATCATCCTAGTAGGTTCTGATGAACACTTTTGTCAATAAAGAAAAGGTGTGTATGAAAGGCTTTTAGTATTTCCAGGTAGCTGAGAAAAATGAGTAAGATAAGAACAGCTTTTCCTTTCCAATCAGTGGTTGAGAGGATAAGAGAAAGTGGTATGTCTGTTATATCAAAATATAACCCAGCTCTGGACTAGACCTTGATGGTGGGTGAAGGGGTCAGAAAGAAGACAGTGCAGGGAGATGAGTTTTGCTATCAAACATTCTAATGCAATAAGCCCTACATGTCTGTAAACCATTGTCTTAGATTCATAAGGAGGATAGTCCCCATGATGAAAAATGATATATTTGAGAGATATTTTGTTTTTAATCAATTTATAATATTTCCACATTTTTTGCATGTGGATCATTGATTTTAATTTCTGTGGCTTGCATTCTAGAGTTCATCAAACAGATGGAACAGTGGAGAATTCTGAACAAATGTTTTAAGTATTTGATGTCTTTAATATAGTTGTGATAGAAGTTTCTGGACAGAAAACATAAAGGATATGATATTCTCACAAATAAACCCATCATGTGTCCCCTCCTCCCTGTTCCCTCTGCACATTTGGCATCTTCCTGATGACTTCAAGATACAGAAGCATTTTATGAAATATTTGAGATGAAACATTTATTGTAAACTTTGGGAAATGACTATGAACAGACATAATATATTAATAATAAAAGCTAATAAAACAATATTCAGCTGAAGGTTTGACACATATCCAGTAGTTTCTTCACTTACAGTTCGAGTATGAAGAGTATAGCACACTGGAGGCAATTACATTTTCCGAATGAAAGGCATTATAATTCCTGATCCTTTGACTCATTCACTTAAGGTCTTGCTCAATAGCAAAATGTAACCTGAGATTTAATAACTAGTGTTACCCTGAGAGGTTGCTTAGGGATACATTTAGATTAAAAAATATATATTCACATCCTCTGCATAACTGGCAGATTTTTCTTTCTTGCTCAGGAGAGGACTGACAGCTTACTCACCTTTCTGTATTCCATGGGCATTTGCAGCATAGATCTTTCAGTCATGATCTAAAATAGTTCTCCAGACCAACAATTTTTTTTTTTACAAGCTATTACTGAGTTACCTGGGTGTCAGGGATTTGATAAATGCATGTGTAGAAAACCCAAAAATGGGTGTATAAGACCTCTTTGAAATAATCACATCTTCTTCCTCAAAATCTTTTGGATATGCAGCAATCCATATTGTTTCTGCCGCATCTTGGTTGGCGGTTCCTTTTCAATTTCATTTATAAAGTCTTCTGGTTCTGCTTGTGCTTTACTCATTAAAAAAAAGATTATTTGTTTTTTGAATAGATAATATATCCATATACTATAAAAAATAAGTATCAAAAGAATAAATGGGTGAAATAAATAAATGGGTGAGATAAGTCTCCATTCTTTGTCTACTAGTAATCTAATTTCTTGGCAATTCATTGCAGAGAAGCTCTTTACATTTGAAAGAATGTGTGTATCAATTTTTCTACTAACAATTTATTCCTCATATTATTCACTTTGATTTTTTCCACTTAAAATATATATTTTAGATACCAGTCCTATAAAACTATCTCATTCTTTGTGGTGACCTCATAGCATCATTTAATATATGTCCTATAGATTCATATAATTATGAATTATGATTATGAATCCTTATGATTATACAGTGGAAGTGAGAAATAGATTTAAGGGACTAGATCTGATAGACAGAGTACCTGATGAACTATGGTCAAAGGTTCGTGATACTGTAGAGGAGGCAGGGATCAAGACCATCCCCAACAAAAAGAAATTCAAAAAAGTAAAATAGCTGTCTGAGGAGGCCTTACAGATAGGTGTGAAAAGAAGAGAAGCAAAAAGAAAAGGAGAAAAGGAAAAATAATCCATTCGAATGCAGAGTTCCAAAGAATAGAAAGGAGAAATAAGAAAGCCTCCCACAGCAATCAATGCAAAGAAATAGAGGAAAACAATAGAATAGCAAAGACTAGAGATCTCTTCAAAAAAGTCAGAGATACCAAGGGAACATTTCATGCAAAGATGGGCTCAATAAGGGACAGAAATGGTATGGACCAAACAGAAACAGAAGATATTAAGAGGTGGCAAGAATACACAGCAGAACTATACAAAAAAGATTTTCATGACCCTGATAATCATGATGGTGTGATCACTCACCTAAAGCTGGATACCCTGGAATGAGAAGTCAAGTGGGTCATAGGAAGTATCTCTATGAACAAAGCTAGTGGAGATGATGGAATTCCAGTTGAGCTATTTCAAATTCTGAAAGATGATGCTGTGAAAGGGCTGCACTCAATATGTAGCAAATTTGGAAGACTCAGCAGTGACCACAGGACTGCAAAAGGTCAGTTTTCATTCCAATCCCAAAGAAAGACAATGCCAAATAATTCTCAAACTACTGCACAATTGCACTCATCTCACATGCTAGTAAAGTAATGCTCAAAATTTTCCAAGCCAGGCTGCAGCAATACGAGAACCAGAGCTTCCAGATGTTCAAGCTGGTTTTAGAAAAGGCAGAGGAACCAGAGATCAAATTGCCAACATCTGCTGGATCATTGAAAAAAGAAGATAGTTCCAGAAAAGCATCTATTTCTGCTTTATTGACTATGCCAAAGTTGATTTACTGTATGGATCACAAGAAACTGTGGAAAATTCTGAAAGAGATGAGAATACCAGACCACCTGACCTGACTCCTGAGAAAGCTGCATGCAGGTCAGGAAGCAACAGTTAGAACTCAACATGGAACAACAGACTGATTCCAAATAGGAAAAGGAGTCCGTCAAGGCTGTATATTGTCACCTGCTTATTTAACATATATGCAGAGTCCATCATGAGAAATGCTGGGCTGGATGAAACACAAGCTGGAATCAAGATTACCAGGAGAAACATCAATAACTTCAGATATGCAGATGACACCACTCTTATGTCAAAAAGTGAAGAGGAAAAAAAGTGAAGAGGAATTAAAAAGCCTCTTGATGAAAGTGAAACAGAGAGTGAAAAAGTTGGCTTAAAACTCAACATTCAGAAAACTAAGATCATAGCATCCAGTCCCATGACTTCATGGCAAATAGATGGGGAAACAGTGGCTAACTTTATTTTGAGGGCCTCAAAAGTCACTACAAATGATGACTGCAGCCATGAAATTAAAAGACACTTACTCCTTGGAAGGAAAGTTATGACCAAACTAGACAGTATATTAAAAAGCAGAGACATTACTTTGCCAGGAAAGGTCCGTCTAGTCAAGGCTATGATTTTTCCAGTGGTCATGTATGGATGTGAGAGTTGGACTATAAAGAAAGCTGAGCGCTGAAGAATTGATGCTTTGAAGTGTGGTGTTGGAGAAGACTCTTGAGAGTCCCTTGGACTGCAAGGGGATCCAACCAGTCCATCCTAAAGGAGATCAGTCCTGGGTGTTCACTGGAAGGACTGATGTTGAAGCTGGAACTCCAATATTTTGGCCACCTGATGTGAAGAGCTGACTCATTTGAAAAGATCCTGATATTGGGAAGTATTGAAGGCAGGAGGAAAAGGGGATGACAGAGGATGAGGAGGTGGTTAGATGGTATCACTGACTCAATGTACATGAGTTTGTGTAGGCTCCGGGTACTGGTGATAGATTCATATTTAACCTATTTCTTTTTTTTTTTTTTTTAACAAAAGTCCTGCATTAAATATCTTTCTTCAGACTTGATGAAATCCTTGTATAATTAAGTTCACATAATAAATTTTAGAAGTAGAGCTTCTGAACCAAAGAATATGTACATTTTTAATTTAAATAGATAAATTTCCAAATTGCCCCTTAGAGGCTAGATTAACAGCAACTCCCACAATCAATAAATGAGAAGTTTTCTGGTATTAATCAATAGGTTTTTTTTAAATAATATTGATTAGTTTTTTCTATAGCTACAACTTTCTTCTTCCTCTCACTTCTACCACCATACTATATTTTGGTGGTAAAATTTCCCTTTACTTACATACTACCATCACAATATATTTATTGGTCTTGAGTAAATCTGTGTCTTTCAATATACTTACATTGTATTACTTAATTAACTTTAAATTTTAAGTCTATCGCTTGTACTGAAAATAGAAATAAATTAGCACAAATAAAGCATCCTTTCTCTTTGACTTCTGACTTTATTCTATTATTCCAACATTGTCAGAATTCAAAATATTTCTGTTCAGTAGCCTAAAGCCTTAGCCAATTTTTTGCTTAAGTCACTTTCACTAAACAACAACAAAAAAAGAATTTATTGGATTTTGGCTTCAAATCTAGGCGCTTCTGGATCCAAACATTACCATCAGTCATCAACTTTCCCCTTCTCTGGGTTAATGTTCCTTTGTGTAACTTCATTTTCTGATTGCTTCTCTGCTTATTGTGGCAGAATTTCCGGGCTGATGGTATAGAAGTTTAGAAGTTGTATGGATTCATATTTCAATCTTGTTGGATCCGTTGGATTAGGGTCCTATCCCTGAACCAGGTATTGTATTAAATGCCTTCATTTGCTGCATCTGGGTCATATGTGTTACCTTATGCAAGGGGATAATATCAGCCACACAGAATCCACATGGACTAAGAGTAGGGGAGGAATGGTATTTTTAATGCAAAGTTATAATTGTTGTTCAGTTGCCCAGTCATGTCCAACTCTTTGTGACCCTGTGGACTGACCCCATGCACGCCAGGTCTCCCTGTCCCTCACCATCTCCCAAAGTTTGCCCAAGTTCATGTCCATTGCATCAGTGATGCCATCCAGCCATCTCATTCTCTGATGCCCTCTTCTCCATCTTCCCTCAGTCTTTCCCAGAATCAGGGACTTTTCCAATGAGTAAGCTGTTTGCATTAGGTGACCAAAATACTGGAGCTTCAGCTTCAGCATCAGTCCTTCCAATGTGTATTCAGGGTTCATTTCCCTTAAAATTAACTAGTGTGATCTCCTTACTGCCCAAGGGACTCTCAGGAGTCTTCTCTAGCACCACAGTTTGAAGGCATCATTTCTTTGGCGTTCTGCCTTCTGTATGATCCAGCTCTCATAACCATACATGATGGCTGGGAAGACCGTAGCTTTGACTATACAGACCTTTGTTGGGAGAGTAATGTCTCTGCTTTTCAACACACTGTCTAGGTTTGTCAGAGCTTTCCTGCCAAGAAGCAATCATCTTCTGATTTCATGGCTGCAGTCACCATCCGTAGTGATCTGAGAGCCCAAAAAGAGGAAATCTGTCACTACTTCCACATTTTCCCCTTCTATTTGCCATGAAGTAATGGGCAAGATGCCATGATCTTAGGTTTTTTTTTTTAATATTTAATTTTAAGCCAGCTCTTTAGCTCTCCTCCTTCACCCTCATCAAGAGGTTCTGTAGTTCCTCTCACTTTTTTCCATTAGAGTGGTATCAACCTCATATCTGAGATTGTTGATGTTTTCCCCGCCTATCTTGATTCCAGCTTGTAACTCATCCACCTTGGCATTTCTCATGGTGTGCTCAGTGTATAGGTTAAATAAACAAAGTGAGAGTAGACAGCCCAGTCAAAATCCTTTCTCAATCCTGAACCAATCAATTTTTTCATACAGGGTTCTAGCTGTTGCATCTTGACCCTCATTCAGGTTTATTAGAAGATGGGTAAGATGGTCTGGTGTTCCCATCTCCTTAAGAGCTTTCCACAGTTTGTTGTGATTCACACAGTCAAAGGCTTTAGCATATTTGATGAAACGGAGGTAAATGCTTTTTCTGGAATTCCCTTTGTTTCTCTGGTGGGCTTCAGTCCATGGGGTCACAAAGAGTCAGACACAACTGAGCGACTTCACCTTCACCTTCTCTATGATCCAGTGAATGTTGACGATTTGATCTCTGGCTCCTCTGCCTTTTCTCAACCCAGGTTGGACATCTGGGAATTCTTGGTTTGCATAATGCTGGAGCCTAGCATGCAAGATTTTAAGCATGGCTGTACTAGTGTGCGAGATGAGTGCAAATGTCTGATGATCAGCACATTACTTAGTACTACCCTTCTTGGGAATAGGGATGAGGATTGATCTTTTCCAGTCCTGTGGCCACTGCTGGGCCTTCCAGATTTGCTGACATATTGAGTGCAACACCTTGATAGGGTTTTGGACAGCTCTGCTGGAATTCCATCACATCCACTAGCTTTTTTGTCAGCAGTGCTTCCTGAGGCCCACTAGACTTCACACTCCAGAATGTCTGACTCTGGGTGATTGCCCACACCATCATAGTTATCCAGTTCATTTATATCTTTTTGTACAGTTCTTCCATGTATTCTTTCCATCCACTGGAGGAGGGAATGGCAAACCACCCCAGTATACTTGCCATGAGAACCTCATGAGCTGTATAAAATACAAAATTATAATTATTGCCTGATAAAGGATAGGATGGTTGTAGGTATCTGCAAATGTCTAGAACACAGTTTTTCTCAGATTTCAAATTTTTCTTTAGCTCCCTGTTGTCTGTTCATTTTGCTTCAAATCTATATCCTAATACATAAGTTCCTTTACTTGCTGACCATAATCAAGTCTAATCATGCATCTTTTCCTGATCTCCTCTCCTTTTACACTTAAAACTTGTGTTCCAGGTATACTAACTGCATAGTATTCCCCAACAGATTGTTTCTCACATTCCTCCATGTCTGATTTTTAATATTAAACAATATTTTGAAGCATTTAAAATATACACGAAAGACATAATAACAGCTGTATACCCACTACCGAGACTAAATAGTTAATAACATTTTACCATATTTGTTTTCAGATCTCTTTTTTGTTGCACATGTAAAATATTACAAATCAAGCTGAATGCTGTATATATCAATTGCACTTGTATTTTCAACTCTGTTTACATATTTAAGTAGTTATGAACAATTTTAACTGTACTTTATGGAGAACCCCAAATGTCAATATATATTTTAAGGAGGCAGCTCAGTTTTCCCAAAAAGGAATTGTGGTGACTGTGAATATTTCTCACTCATATCTCTGTCACAGAGAACATAATTGACTGGTGTCCACAGCTGCTACCCACTTGATCCACCTCCAAGTTGAGGCTTTTCTTTTGCAATACTGTCTCAGCCAATTACTGAACCCCTATAGTCCCCATTGAGGTTCTGATGCAGTTGTTTCATGTATCACGTGGAATCCCTTTAATGGACCACTTTAGTTCAAGGGCTCCTCACTGGTCTAGGTAGCACTTTGTTAGAACTACAGTGTGATCAGAAACCTCTCCTCACCACTCCCTCTTCTCCCTCTCCTTCCACTGTGTGTGGTCTGAAGGCTCCTCTGTTTATTCCTCCTTTCTCCACTCTAGTCTCTAACATGCTTTCCCCATTAAATCACCTTTGGGTCTAATCTTGCCTTGATCTTTACTTCTCTGAGGAACTGAACGCAGTGATATTTGAATACCAACCTGGTGGCGTAAATTTGACTGCCTTCCTCCAGAGAAGTGGGACTTGTCTGGCAGTTCTGCAGACATTGCCTTTACTCCCCTCACTTCATTTCACATCTGCTCTTACCATCACTCTCAGTACTGTCTCTAAAGGTGGACTTCTGTTATTTACTCTCCAGAAGGTAAAACCACCAGTTTTTCACAGAAGTGGCTTCCCTGTATAAGTCAAGAAGAGGACCGGGAGTCTGAGAGTATCTAATTCACAGATTCTCCTGATTTGTTGACACCCTCCCCCATACTGGCTTAAGTATTGAGATTCAGCTTGATTCTTATAGCTCATCTTCATCCCCATTCTACCATGTGAACCTAACTCCTAAACATACTTGGAAACAGATATATGTATGCACGCTTGCATTCACAGGGTCATTGAGGCTTTAGCTTATTAATTCTACCAAATTTATTGCCACCAATCTACCTAGTTTCTCCCTATGAAAATTTTATTTCATTTTCCTTTCAATCATCTCTGCAATGTTTTATTCAACAAACATTTACTGATCATCCACTATGAACTAAGATTTGAGCTTAGTGCTGAGGATACATAAGCAAAGACAAAAGCAATCTGTCTTCCCTATGGAGTTTATAATCTAAATGGGTAGACAGATGGTTATTGAATAAATGTAAAATCACAATGGCTGATGTGTTTTACAAGTTGTGGATGTAGAGATCAATGGTGTTTTGAGACTGTGTAACATGAAATCTGACTTACAAGGTCAGGGAAACAGTGAATGCATTTTCATTTGAAAGAAAACTAAAAATTAAGAATATATTGCAATAGGAGAAATCACATGCCAAAGCCCTTAGCAGTTATCTGCTGATTGCAACTCCAGGGAGGTGGGAGGTAAAGAGGAGACGAGAAGTGAGGAGGAGAGATAAGGTTGAAAATGGGACACCTACCATACTCTCAGAAAAGATGAAGCATTTCTGTGATGACTAGTGTTGAAGATAGTGATGTTGAAGGTATCCAGACCATCCTTATAGCCTTCAGTGGGAAGGGTTTCATAGGAAAGATCATTACAGCTTACAAGTATCCATTTCAGTTCTATACTTCCTTAAACCACATCTGGAGTTCTTGCTAATTTTGAATATGGACACTTTTTTTTTTAGAATCAGCTGAATATGTTCTATTCTAAATGTTTTAGAGTTATTTAAAATTTATATATAAGTTGTTTTGCATAATATAAGTCTTGGGACTTAAAGAAATGCTTGCCATCTTTGAATAACTGAAAGATTATGGGTAGACTAGTCTTTTGGCTACAGGACTCAGAAGCAGAGTTACTGAGTAGAAGCTTCACGGAGTACTGTTATTGTTTAGTCAGCAAGTTCTGTTGGACTCTTTTGTGACCCCATGGACTGTAAGCCACCAGGCTCCTCTGTCCATGGGATTTTCCAGGCAAGAACACTGGAGTAGGTTGCCATTTCCTTCTCATGGAGTATTGTTTAGTCCTAATAGAAGAACAAAATAGAAGAGACAAATAAGAGCAAATAAACAAACAAAAACATTTTGCCATTGACTTTAAAGACTTAAAATGGAATTGATTGATTCAGAATGAATTTCCCATCAATGAAGAGAAATACTATGGTAAATAGTCATTTTCTGGGATATCTTGTTCGCGTTTTTATATGTGTTCATGAAGAGGGAAATGTTAATACAGTTAATACAGTTGAATCAGATAACCTTGAAGGATACTGGCTTTTTGGATTGCATGAATCTAACTTCTGTTGCTACCCTCATTCAGTTCTTGGCCACTTAAACATCACCACTTTTATTTGTTTATTTATTTTTGTCTGCAGGAAGCCTAGGCCGTTCTTTCACCTGAGGCTTAAGATCTGAATGAGCTGGATGTTGCTCTTTTACTTTTTTCAAAATGGAAAATATGTTTTTGGTTTGTAAATGCACTCAGAGGCACAGCAATGGGCACTGAAATTATTATTATTTAAATGAAATAAAAATAGAGCTGACAGCTAAAGAACTTTCACAGCAGTTATTATGATGTGTTATTATTAGCAGCGCATGTGGTGACATTTTAGGCTCTAAATTCACAGAAATACTTCCTGGATCATAGATATTCAGATGCTAAGGGGAAGGAAACAGAAATGCTGGTGTCTGGCTTCACATGAGAGAATTTAAAAACCAAATGAAATAAGAAGGCTGATAATTTTGTACTAGATAGTAGAGACTGATTTATCTCTATCCCTAGGCATCGAAGGGTTAATTCTTGGATTTTTTTTTTTCCTACAAATGTAAATATCTGCCACCAAGAACAAAATATTCTGAGGAATATATTTGACTCTTTAAGCTATATGAAATCTGTCATATTATTAGTGACTTAACAGCAGACTATATCATGTTTCATGGATTTAGTCAGCGTGAGCCCTCTAAAACACAGCTGAACAGAGTGAAAATCTAACATGATGTGGCCTCATTTCCAACCAGAAAAGGCTGCTGCACGCATATAAGCTTTCAGACTTTCCTGAAGAGGTTTTCTGCTTTTAGTAGTAAATTTCTCATAGCAGAAATTGAATGTTGACATTCTATACGTGGAATTTAGACAGCAGAGTGTATTCATTGGAAGTGTGGCTTTGGAATCAGCAAGCTGCTTCCCTGGCTCTGCTCATCACTAGATGTGTACTCCTGGGAAGTTGATTCATCTCTTGAAACCTTTCTTTCCTCATCTGTAATATGTGATAATAGTGGTCCCTACCTATTGGGATGTATTTAGTTTTATTATATAAGGTCAAATCAAGTCTTTCGCTCTATGTCTGGCAATGTCACACAATTGGCAAGTCATGAAACCAAAACTTATACCATCAGTTCAGTTCAGTTCAGTCGATAAGTCGTGTCTGACTCTTTGCGACCCCATGAATCGCAGCACGCCAGGGCTCCCTGTCCATCACCAACACCCGGAGTTCACTCAGACTCACGCCCATCGAGTCAGTGATGTTACTCAACCATCTCATCCTCTGTCATCCCCTTCTCCTCCTGCCCCCAATCCCTCCCAGCATCAGAGTCTTTTCCAATGAGTTGACTCTTCGCATGAGGTGGCCAAAGTACTGGAGTTTCAGCTTTAGCATCATTCCTTCCAAAGAAATCCCAGGGCTGATCTCCTTCAGAATGGACTGGTTGGATCTCCTTGCAGTCCAAGGGACTCTCAAGATTCTTCTCCAACACAACAGTTCAAAAGCATCAATTTTTTGGCGTTCAGGCTTCTTCCAGTCCAACTCTCACATACCATACCAGGCCCTAAATCACAGAGAACAGTACATAGACTGAGTCTGATTGTGTACCTCCTGGATTTGAATTCTGGCTCCACCAGTAACTTATTTTGCTACTAAGGCATGTTTGTATTCTTAGTATAGAAGCTGACTCAGAGTCTTCAATGTGTTATTTATTTTTATTTTACAAATGTTAACCTAGTTAGTTCAGTCACTCAGTCATGTCCGACTCTTTGCGACCCCATGAATCGCAGCATGCCAGGCCTCCCTGTCCATCACCAACTCCCAGAGTTCACTCAGACTCACGTCCATTGAGTCCCTGATGCCATCCAGCCATCTCATCCTCTGTCGTCCCCTTCTCCTCCTACCCCAATCCCTCTCAGCATCAGAGTCTTTTCCAATGAGTCAACTCTTCGCATGAGGTGGCCAAAGTACTGGAATTTCAGCTTTAGCATCATTCTTTCCAAAGAAATCCCAGGGCTGATCTCCTTCAGGATGTACTGGTTGAATCTCATTGCAGTCCAAGGGACTCTCAAGATTCTTCAACACCACAATTCAAACATATCAATTCTTTGGTGTTCAGCCTTCTTCACAGTCCAACTCACATCCATACATGACCACTGGAAAAACCATAGCCTTGACTAGATGGACCTTAGTCGGCAAAGTAATATCTCTGCTTTTGAATATGCTATCTAGGTTGGTCATAACTTTTCTTCCAAGGAGTAAGCGTCTTTTAATTTCATGGCTGTAATCACCATCTGCAGTGATTTTGGAGCCCAGAAAAATAAAGTCTGACACTGTTTCCACTGTTTCCTCATCTATTTCCCATGAAGCAATGGGACTGGATGCCATAATCTTTGTTTTCTGAATGTTGAGCTTTAAGCCAACTTTTTCACTCTCCTCTTTCACTTTTGTCAAGAAGCTTTTTAGTTCCTCCTCACTTTCTGCCATAAGGGTGTGTCATCTGCATATCTGAAGTTATTGATTTCTCCTGGCAATGTTGATTCCAGCTTTTGTTTATTATTCTTAGTATAGAAGCTGACTCAGAGTCTTCAATGTGTTATTTATTTTTATTTTACAAATGTTAACCTAGTTAGTTCAGTCACTCAGTCATGTCCGAATCTTTGTGACCCCATGAATCGCAGCATGCCAGGCCTCCCTGTCCATCACCAACTCCCAGAGTTCACTCAGACTCACGTCCATTGAGTCCCTGATGCCATCCAGCCATCTCATCCTCTGTCGTCCCCTTCTCCTCCTACCCCAATCCCTCTCAGCATCAGAGTCTTTTCCAATGAGTCAACTCTTCGCATGAGGTGGCCAAAGTACTGGAATTTCAGCTTTAGCATCATTCTTTCCAAAGAAATCCCAGGGCTGATCTCCTTCAGGATGTACTGGTTGAATCTCATTGCAGTCCAAGGGACTCTCAAGATTCTTCAACACCACAATTCAAACATATCAATTCTTTGGTGTTCAGCCTTCTTCACAGTCCAACTCACATCCATACATGACCACTGGAAAAACCATAGCCTTGACTAGATGGACCTTAGTCGGCAAAGTAATATCTCTGCTTTTGAATATGCTATCTAGGTTGGTCATAACTTTTCTTCCAAGGAGTAAGCGTCTTTTAATTTCATGGCTGTAATCACCATCTGCAGTGATTTTGGAGCCCAGAAAAATAAAGTCTGACACTGTTTCCACTGTTTCCTCATCTATTTCCCATGAAGCAATGGGACTGGATGCCATAATCTTTGTTTTCTGAATGTTGAGCTTTAAGCCAACTTTTTCACTCTCCTCTTTCACTTTTGTCAAGAAGCTTTTTAGTTCCTCCTCACTTTCTGCCATAAGGGTGTGTCATCTGCATATCTGAAGTTATTGATTTCTCCTGGCAATGTTGATTCCAGCTTTTGTTTATTCCAGTCCAATGTTTCTCATGATGTACTCTGCATATAAGTTAAATAAGCAGGGTGACAATATACAGCCTTGACGTACTCCTTTTCCTATTTGGAACCAGTCTGTTGTTCCATGTCTAGTTCTAACTGCTGCTTCCTGACATTCATACTGATTTCTCAAGAGGCAAGACAGGTGGTCTGGTATTCCCATCTCTCTCAGAATTTCAGGATGGATTATGAAACCCTTTGAAGAAGTTGAATAAATGGAAATATGTTATATCAGATGTGAATTTGTTTGGCTCTTACACTAATTCTCAGAAACAGTAACTTAAGCAGTTAGGATGTTTACTTTTTGTCACAAAATGAAGATTTGCATATAGGAGTCAAGGGGTAATGCAGTAGCTCCATGATGTCATTGAGATCTGTCCTGTCTGTTTGCCCATCCTTAGCCTGTAGTTGTGCCCTTCTGTGGTGACAAGTTTGTTTCTCCACCTTCCTGTTCAGGGACCAGGCAGGAAGTGGGGGGCAAAGAAAAAAAGGCACATGCTGTTTCTGACATCCATGTAAATCCTGAAAAGCATCTTATTTTTACCTTTCATTGGTCAAAACCCTCTAGATTATCCTCTATCAGGAGTCTGGGAAACAGAGTTTTAGTGAATACAGTGTTGCCACTATTAAATGAATTTTTTTGTTGTTAGTATTAGGATAATATAGAAGAGACAAATGGACATTGGGACAATGTAATCTCAAAGAATAGAAAAATGGATTTGATGCTAAACTGCCTACTTGCACACTCATTGTTAGGTTTAATACTTAAAATCCTTTAGTAGCCATAAACAGTCCTATTTGCAGATGATAATAAAGGTTAGTATGCCTCAATGCTGTGACTAGATACAGTCTGTATTTGTCTGGTTCCGAGAGTTCTATGAAGGGCCTCCCAGATGGCGCTAGTGTTAAGGAACCGGCCTGCCAATGCAGGAAGCATAAGAGATATGGGTTCACTCCTTGGATTGAGAAGATCCCGGAGAAGGATGTGGAAACCCACTCCAGTGTTCATGGAGAATCCCATGGACAGAGGAGCCTGGCGGGCTACAGTCCATAGGGGCACAGAGTCATATACAACTGAAGCGACTTAGTACATGCACACAAGTTCCTTGCACGCTGTGATCTTTGCACTTCACCACAGTGTTTCCATTGGGATGCTGTCTCTGATCTGGGAGTAGATCATTGGATTCCTGGCTTTAATCCTCATCATTTATATCTTCTCAGAAATGGCAGGTATATGGTTAACTGTGCTTCTTCTGCTGAACTGAAATATAAGTATGTGTACATTGTGAAAGGTGGTTATATCGTGGGGCAAGGTTAGCCTGTGAGCAGAGCAATTAACTCAGATGTAGGAAAGCTAGGGTCTTATGCTTTGTTTCATCTCTGCTGACAATGTAGTTAACTTTTCAGGTCCTGAACTATTCTCATTTGTGAAATGGAAAAGGTGATCTGACTCTCATATCTGACCCTGTTCTTGTAAAGATAAAATTAGACAATAGTGTGAAAGTACTTTTTGGAAGTTTAAGTGCTTGCTATATAAATACAGGGAATTATTATTATTGATCTAGTAGCCCAAAGTAGCAGTCTACTTGATCCTCTATCAGAGGCTTAATTGAACAGTTTCAGTGCAACCATCTAAGCTGACAGCATTTAAAGACTGATTCTCCTCTCTGACAAAGCCCAAGATCTAGACAAAAGCATTCTCTTCTCTTGCTGCTTGCCTGTGAGGGTGTTTTCGGCACCTTCTAGAAAATAAATGTAAACCTCAGCCTTTGAAATGAGAAATCCACTCCTCACAGACCCATTGAAGATTATTTGTGTGAAGAGTGTCTGAGACACAATTTTCTCTTTATATTTCTTCTAAATAAAATAAAATATTATTTAATTTACTGTGGAAACAAGAATTTATTTATCAAGTGGTTACTACATCTCAGATATTATACTGGTGCCTGGGAACACAACAGGAAACAAGAAAATTATGGTTCCTACCTTCATGGATTTTCTAATCTATCATGGAAGAATAATATTAGGCAGTTAATTAAACATTTCATGTTTCATTAGGCACCTCAGTATGGCACAAATCAGTACAAAATAATGTAAGGAGGTATAAGAAAAAAAGCACAATGGAAACTTTTTTGTACATTGAATACTTACACACACACACCCACACACATGCCTTTTCACACTCATGAGAAATATGCCCTAAGAATTCTTAATTTTGTAAATCTATAGAGTCAATTTTAAAATGTGATTTTTACCCCAAATTCAGGAAAGTATGCATAAAAAATTCAACTGACCAATTCAGAACCTTACTGATTTTAGAAAAACAATAATGAAAAAATTCATACAACTGTAATGATAAAGTCTTTGTTAGGTTACATCATTATATTTTTATTAACATTGATAAAAACTTTGGAATACCTGAAGATAGAAAGGAATTACATGAATATGAGAGTTGGACTGTGAAGAAGGCTGAGCACCGAAGAATTGATGCTGTTGAACTGTGGTGTTGGAGAAGACTCTTCAGAGTCCCTTGGACTGCAAGGAGATCCAACCAGTCCATTCTGAAGGAGATCAGCCCTGGGATTTCTTTGGAAGGAATGATGCTAAAGCTGAAACTCCAGTACTTTGGCCACCTCATGCGAAGAGTTGACTCATTGGAAAAGACTCTGATGCTGGGAGGGATTGGGGGCAGGAGGAGAAGGGGATGACTGAGGGTGAGATGACTGGATGGCATCACTGACTTGATGGACGTGAGTCTGAGTGAACTCCATGAGTTGGTGATGGACAGGGAGGCCTGGCGTGCTGCGATTCATGGGGTCACAAAGAGTCAGACACAACTGAACGACTGAACTGAACTGATGCATGCCTAAGTGCGTAGATATGTATCATGCTGGTAATAAATAGACAAAGGGGATATAAAGTTAGGTCATCACAGAGAAGCAGGGACCTTTGACCTTCCTCTTGAGGTTATCTTCCTTTAAGCTGAACCCTTGCTTTGGCTAGTTACTCTATACTTGTACAAAATATTTCAGATCTGAAGGCAAAGCTTCCAAATTAATGTCATCAAATGAAGATACCTCTTTTATTTGACAAAAACTATCACTAACAATTCTTAAGTGAATTTTTTATGCAATTAGTAATAGTTTGTTATTATTGTTCAGTCACTCAGTAGTGTCCAACTCTTTGTGACCCCATGGAGCAGTACATCAGGGTTCATGTCCTTCACCATCTCCTGGAACATGCTCAAACTCATGTCCATTGAGTGATATCATCCAACCATTGCATATCATCCCCTTCTCCTCCAGTCTTCTATCTTTCGCAGCATCAGGTCTTTTCCATGAGTCAGTTCTTTGCAACAGGTGATCAAAGTATTGGAGCCTCAGCTTCAGCATGAGTACTTCCAAAGAATATTCAGGTTTGATTTCTTTAGAATTGACTGGTTTGATCTCCTTGCAGTCTTGAGAATCTTCTCCAACACTACATTTCAAAGGCATCAATTCTTTGTCACTCAGCCTTCTCACATCCATACATGTTGACCAGAAAAACAAGCTTTCACTATGCAGACCTTTGTTGGCAATGTAATGTCTCTGCCTTTTTTTTTAATTTTTTATTTTTACTTTATTTTACTTCACATTACTATATTTGTTTTGCCATACATTGACATGAGTCCGTCTCAGGTGTACATGAGTTCCCAATCCTGAACTCCCCCCAGCACCTCCCACCTCATGTCAACTCTCCGGATCATCCCCGTGCACCAGTCCCAAGCATCCTGTATCCTGTATCAAACATAGACTGGCGATTCATTTCTTACATGATAGTATACATGTTTCAGTGCCATTCTCCAAAAAACATCCGACCCTCTCCCTCTCCCTCAGAGTCCAAAAGTCCGTTCTATTCATCTGTATCTCTTTTGCTGTCTCGCATACAGGGTTATCATTACTATGTTTCTAAATTCCATATATATGTGTTAGTATACTGTATTGGTGTTTCTCTTTCTGGCTTACTTCACTCTGTATAATTGGCTCCAGTTTCATCCACTTCATTAGAACTAATTCAAATGTTTTCTTTTTAATGGCTGAGTAATACTCCATTGTGTATATGTACCACAGCTTTCTTATCCATTTGTCTGCTGATGGACATCTAGGTTGTTTCCATGTCCTGGCTATTATAAACAGTGCTGCAATGAACATTGGGGTACATGTGTCTCTTTCAATTCTGGTTTCCTCAGTGTGTATGCCCAGCAGTGGGATCACTGGATCATAAGGCAGTTCTATTTTCAATTTTTTAAGGAATCTCCACACTGCTCTCCATAGTGGCTGCACTAGTTTGCATTCCCACCAACAGTGTAAGAGGGTTCCCTTTTCTCCACACCCTCTCCAGCATTTATTGCTTGCAGACTTTTGGATCGCAGCCATCCTGACTGGTGTGAAGTCTTTGCTTTTTAATAGGCTGTCTAGGTTGGTCATAGCTTTCCTTACAAGGAGGAAGTTTAATTTCCTGACTGCAGTCACCATCTGCAGTGATTTTGGAGCCCCCCAAAATAAAATATGCGATTGATTCCATTGTTCCACATCTATTAGCCATGAAGTGATGGGACTGGATGCCCTGATCTTCGATTTTTGAATGTTGAGTTTTAAGCCAGCTTTTTCATTCTCCTCTTTCACCTTTATCAAGAGGCTCTTCAGTTCCTCTTTGCTTTCTCCCTTAAGGGTGGAGTCATATGCATATCTGAGATTATTGATATTCATTCTAGCAATCTTGATTCCAGCTTTTGCTTTATCCAGTCCAATATTTCACATATTGTACTCTGCATTCATTTCAGTTCTGTCACTCAGTTGTGTCTGACTCTTTACAACCCCATGGACTGCAGCATGCCAGGCTTCCTGTCTATCACCAACTACTGGAGCTCACTTAAACAAATGTCCATCGAGTTAGTGATGCCATCAAAAAATCTTCCCAGCATCTGGGGCTTTTCTAATGAGTCAGTTCTTCACATCAGGTGGCCAAAGTACTGGAGTTTCAGATTCTGCATCAGTCCTTCCAATGAATATTCAGGACTGATTTTCTTTAGGATGAACTGGTTAGATCTCCTTCCAGTCCAAGGGACTCTCAAGAGTCTTCTCCAGCACCACAGTTCAAAAGTATCATTTATTCAGCACTCAGCTTTCTTTATAGTCCAACTCTCACATCCATATATGACTGTTGGAAAAACTATATGTTTAACAAGATGGACCTTTGCTGAAAAAGTAATGTCTCTTCTTTTAATATGCTGTCTAGGCTGGTCATAATTTTTCTTCCAAGGAGCAAGCATCTTTTAATTTCATGGCTGCAGTCACCATCTGCAGTGATTTTGAAGCCCAAGAAAATAAAGTCTGCCACTGTTTCCATTGTTTCCCTATCTATTTGCCATGAAATGGTGGGACCAGGCACCATGATCTTACTTTTTTGAATGTTGAGGTATAAGCCAACTTTTTCACTCTTTCATTTTCATCAAGATACTTTTTAGTTCTTCTTCACTTTCTGCTATAAAGGTGGTGTTCTCTTCATATCTAATGTTACTGGTATTTCTCCTGGCAATCTTCTTCCAGCCAGCATTTTTCATGATGTACGCTGCATATAAGTTAAATAAGCAGTGTGACAATATAGAACCTTGGTGTTCTCCTTTCCTATCTTGGAACCAGTGTGTTGTTCTATGTCCAGTTCTAACTGTTGCTTTTTGACCTTCATACAGATTTCTCAGGAGGCATGTCAGGTGGCCTTGTATTCCAATCTCTTTAAGAATTTTCCACAGTTTGTTGTCATCCATACAGTTAAAGGCTTTGGTGTAGTCAATAAAGCAGTTCAGTTCAGTTCAGTTCAGTCGCTCAGTCATGTTTGACTCTTTGCGACCCCATGAACCACAGCAGCCGGGCATCCCTGTCCATCACCAACTGCCAGAGTCTACCGAAACCCATGTCCACTGAGTCTGTGAGGCCATCCAAACATCTCATCCTCTACTGTCTCCTTCTCCTCCTGTTTTCAATCTTTCCCAGCATCAGGGTCTTTTCAAATGAGTCAGCTCTTCACTTCAGGTGGCCAAAATATTGGAATTTCAGCCTCAACATCAGTCCTTCCAGTGAACACCCAGGACTGATCTCCTTTAGGATGGACTGGTTGGATCACCTTGCAGTCCAAGGGACTCTCAAGAACCTTCTAAAACACCATAGTTCAAAAGCAACAATTCTTCAGCACTTAGCTTTCTTTATAGTCCAATTCTCACATCCATACATGACTACTGGAGAAACCATAGCCTTGACCAGACAGATCTTTGTTGGAAAAGTAATGTCTCTGCTTTTTAACATGCTGTCTAGGTTGGTCATAACTTTCCTTCCAAGGAGTAAGCGTCTTTTAATTTCATGGCTGCAGTCACCATCTGCAATGATTTTGGAGCCCCCAAAATAGTCTGACACTGTTTCCACTGTTTCCTTATCTATTTCCCATGAAGTGATGGGACCAGATGCCATTATCTTAGTTTTCTGAATGTTGAGCTTTAAGCCAACTTTTTCACTCTCCTCCTTCACTTTCATCAAGAGGCTTTTTAGTTCTTCTTCACTTTCTGTCATAAGGGTGGTTCATCTGCATATCTGAGGTTACTGATATTTTTCCTGGCAATCTTCGTTCCAGCTTGTGTTTCTTCCAGTCCAGCGTTTCTCATGATGTACTCTGCATTTAAGTTGAATAAACAGGATGACAATACACAGCCTTGATGGACTCCTTTTCCTATTTGGAACCAGTCTGTTATTCCAATTCCAGTTCGAACTGTTGCTTCCTGACTTTCATACAGATTTCTCAAGAGGCAGGTCAGGTGGTGTGCCATTCTCATCTCTTTCAGAATTTTCCACAGTTTATTGTGATTCACACAGTCAAAGGCTTTGGCATAGTCAATAAAGCAGAAATAGATGTTTTTGTGGAACTCTCTTGCTTTTTCCATGATCCAGCAGATATTGGAAATTTGATCTCTGGTTCCTCTGCCTTTTCCAAAACCAGCTTGAACATCTGGAAGTTCACGTTCATGTTTTGCTGAACGTTCATGTTTGGCTTGGAAAATTTTGAGCATTACTTTACTAGCATATGAGAAGAGTGCAACTGTGTGGTAGTTTGAGCATTCTTTGACATTGCCTTTCTTTGGGATTGGAAGGAAAACTGACATTTTCCAGTCCTGTGGCCACTGCTGAGTTTTCCATATTTGCTGGCATATTGAGTGCAGCCCTTTCACAGCATCATCTTTCAGGATTTGAAGTAGCTCAGCTGGAATTCCATCACTTCCACTAGCTTTGTTCATAGTGATACTTCCTAATGCCCACTTGACTTCACATTCTAGAATGTCTGGGTCTAGATGAGTGTGAGTGATCACACCATCGTGATTATCTTGGTCGTGAAGATCTTTTTTGTAGCGTTCTTCTGTGTATTCTTGCCACCTCTTCTTAATATCTTCTGCTTCTGTTATGTTGATATAATTTCTGTCCTTTATCAAGCCCATCTTTGCAGGAAATGTTCCCTTGGTATGTCTAATTTTCTTGAAGAGATCTCTAGTCTTTCCCATTCTATTGTTTTCCTTACTTCTTTGCATTGATCACTGAGGAAGGCTTTCTTAGTCTTCTTGCTATTCTTTGAAACTCTGCATTCAAATGGGTATATCTTTCCTTTTCTCCTTTGATTTTCACCTCTCTCCTTTTCACAGCTATTTGCAAGACCTCTTCAGGCAGCCTTTTTTTTTTTTTTTGCATTTGTTTTTCTTGGAGATGGTCTTTTTTTTAATTTTTTATTATTTATTATTTTTATTTGATTTTTATTTTTTAGTTTGTTTTGCTTTACAATACTGTATTCGTTTTGCTACACATTGACATGAATCAGCCACGAGTGTACATGAACTCCCAATCCCGACCCCCACCTCCCCCCTCCCGCCCCACACCCTCTCTCTGGATTATCCCCGTGCATCAGTCCCAAGCATCCTGCATCCTGCATCAAACCTAGACTGGCGATTCGTTTCACTTATGATATCATACATGTTACACTGCCACTCTGCCAACTCATCCCACCCTCTCTCTCTCCCACAGAGTCGGAGCTGATTATACAGAGTGAAGTAAGCCAGAAAGAAAAAAACCAATACAGTATACTTACACATATATATGGAATTTAGAATGATGTTAATGATAAACCTGTACGCAAGCAGCAAAAGAGACACAGATGTATGGAGATGGTCTTAATCCCTGTCTCCTGTACAATGTCATGAACCTCTGTCCATAGTTCATCAGGCACTCTGTCTATCAGATATAGTTCCTTAAATCTATTTCTCACTTCCACTGTATAGTTATAAGGGATTTGATTTAGGTCATACCTGAATGGTCTAGTGGTTTTCCCTACTTTCTTCAATTTAAATCTGAATTTGGCAATAAGGAGTTCATGATCTGAGCCATAGTCAGCTCCTGGTCTTGTTTTTCCTGACTGTATAGAGCTTCTCTGTCTTTGGCTGCAGGGAATGTAATCAATCTGATTTTGGTGTTGACCATCTAGTGATGTCCATGTGTAGAGCTTTCTCTTGTGTTGTTGGAAAGGGTGTTTGCTATGGCCAGTGCTTTCTCTTGCCAGAACTCTATTAACCTTTGCCCTGCTTCATCTGCACTCCAAGGCCAAATTTTTCTCTTACTCCAGGTATTTCTTGACTTCCTACTTTTTTGTTCCTTTCCCCTATAATGAAAAGGACATCTTTTTGCAGTGTTAGCTCTAGAAGGCCTTAGTTCTTCATAGAACTGTTCAAATTCAGATTCTTCAGCATTCCTGGATGGGGCATAGACTTGGATTACTGTGATATTGAAGCATTTGCCTTGGAAATGAACAGCGATCATTCTGTCATTTTTGAGATTGCATTCAAATACTGGATTTCAGACTCTTTTGTTGGCCATGATGGCTACTCCATTTCTTCTAAGGGATTCCTGCCCGCAGTAGTAGATATAATGGCCTTCTGGGTTAAATTCACCCATTCCAGTCCATTTTAGCTCACTGATTCCTAGAATGCCATTGTTTACTCTCGCCATCTCCTGTTGGATCATTTCCAATTTGCCTTAATT
Source organism: Aepyceros melampus (assembly GCA_006408695.1). Lineage (NCBI taxonomy): Eukaryota > Metazoa > Chordata > Mammalia > Artiodactyla > Bovidae > Aepyceros > Aepyceros melampus. The sequence continues at coordinate 217,651 of SJXQ01002425.1, read as the reverse complement.
CTTGGACCTAACATTCCAGGTTCCTTGCTTCTATCACCAGTCATATCCACAACTGGGTGCGTTTTTTGCTTTGGCTCCATCCCTTCATTCTTTCTCGAGTTATTTCTCCATTGATCTCTGGTAGCATATTGGGCACCTACCGACCTGGGGAGTTCCTCTTTCAGTATCCTATCTTTTTGTCTTTTCATACTTTTCATGGGTTTCTCAAGGCAAGAATACTGAAGTGGTTTGCCATTCCCTTCTCCAGTGGACCATATTCTGTCAGACCTCTCCAGCATGATCTGCCTGTCTTGGGTGGCACCATATGGCATGGCTTAGTTTCACTGAGTTAGACAAGGCTGTGATCCGGGTGATCCGATTGGCTAGTTGTCTGTGATTATGGTTTTAGTGTGTCTGCCCTCTAATGCCCTGTCTCTGCATCTAGTGTCTTACTTGGGTTTCTCTTACTGTGGACATAGGTTATTTCTTCACGGCTGCTCCAGCAAAGTGCAGCTGCTGCTCCTTACCTTGGACAAGGGGTAGCTCCTCTCAGCCGCAGCCCCTGACCTTGGATGAGGGGTAGCTCCTGTGCGTCACAGCTGCGGCTCTAAATCTATCTTGAACATCCGCCACTTCTAATCCTCTGCTTCTAAATCCATCTTGAACATCTGGAAGTTCTTGGTTCCTGTACTGTTGAAGTCTAGCTTGGAGAATTTGATCATGTCTTGGCTAACATGTGAAATGAGTGCAAATTTGTGGTAGTTTGAACAAATTTTGGCATTGCCCTTCTTTGGTATTGGAATGAATAATGACTTTCTCTAGTTGTGACCACTGCTCAGTTTAATAGCTATATATGATGTGTTTTCTAAATGGTAATCCATATATGTATTATGCATCTCTCTTTTTAAGTCCAGGCCTAATGGTAAATTTTACCTATTATTCTACCTTGATATTTTAAAATATAGAAGTTTTATTTCAAGAGATCAACTATAGTATATTATATATGAAAACATGGGTATAATTATACAGAAAAGACCTTAGAATGATTTCTAGCCTACCCTTAGATATCCTGAGTGTGGCCTCCATCCATTTACCCCATCCATGCCAAGAGTTGGGGTTTCTGACTTAAGTTTGTGGACTAATTCTACAAACAGCATTGAGGCCTTCATGTTGACTCCTGATATGGGTCATGTTTATATGATAGTGTTATGAAAACTCTTATATGATTTATGTATATGATGTTCTAATTGAAAACTTTATTGCATGTAATAAATTTTTTATTGTTTATCAAGATGAGCATTTCATGAAATGGTATGAGAAAGGGTTCATGAAATTACATCCCATAGGCCAAAGCTGGCTCATTGCTTATTTGTGTAAATAAAGTTTTATGGGAACACAGTCATATTCATTTGTTTATGGCTGCTGTCCTACTATGATGGCAGTTTTAATTGTAACAAAGACTATCTGTCCCACAAAGTTGAAAATATTTACAATAGATCCCTTTACAGAGAAAAGTTTATTTCCTCCTGATATAAGATATATACCATCTCTTATTTTTCTGGGCCCAGTAAAATAAATGAATTGCATTGTTGATTTTGATCTCTAATAGATACGCTTGAGACCTTGGAGTTATACAGTACCATGTTTGGATTCAGGCTCTCCTGTTTACAATTTGTGAATATTTATTCTATTGTTCACCAGTTGAAAGCTTTTATTTCCTCCCATATTAAGTGAGCTCATAATACCTATCTCACAAGGATGTGGTGAGGACTATATAGAAACATTTTCAAGCACAGCACTTGGCATATGCAAGAACATAATTTTTACAATATTTTACAGTATAAAGAAAATTAATATCATCAGGGTATTAAGAACTTGAGAATGAAAACAGAGCTTAAAATTAAGATCAGAATTAGGTGAGTGTTTAGGTGGATCACCGAAACTTCGGGTGGCTGAAGAGAATAGAGAACTGTTGGGCCATCGATATTATCATCTAGTCTCAGCATCTCTGAAAGTGGTTCACCTTCCTTCAGATTGGAACTAGTGAAATTTTATAATTCATAATTTCTTGATAAAACAGAGGAATATATTTTCTTCTCTTTAAAAGACTGAATGGTAAATAGTGTCTGGAGTAGTGGGGATATAAGGAGTCCTTTTCTTCTTAGGGTACATAATCAACCTGACTATGTTTATTCTGTTAACAATAAGTGTAGAAACATTCAAAACCAGCTTAGCTGTGGTCTCAGTATTGACTTCAAAACATGGATATAAGAGCAGTAAAGTGCAGTTTACCTCTGACACTTAGATACTCCTTCCATCAGCTGTTGCCTTTATATGCCCATATTCCATGGTGGATTTGGTCACTTTTATATACAACAATTCATATTTTTCTCATATAAAAGAAGACTTAAGATTTCTCTGAAATCTTCCTTCCTTTAAGTAATCTGGGAGAGATTTCTTTACAGTGCCTCAGACCTTCTAGAATAAGCAATAATGGTATCAATTCATTCTTTCTTTGCTGGTTCTAGTATATGAAATATTTAAAGGTTATTTGTACAGTCCTACTGTCTGACTCTAATGCCGTAAAATGTATTTTGATGATGATAAATTCCGTGGCTTGCTGTTTAGACATCACGTCAATAGCATAACAATCCTTATGAATCATGCCAAAGTTTTGTTGGCTGATCCTGTAATAGGGGGACATTTGTTTCACAATAATATTGCTGAAATATATTAGCGATAATTTGTTACCACATGGTAAATGCATTAATTTGTATCACATCTGATAAATGTGTATGAAAGGGGATTAAGATGAATATGGATGCTGACATTAACATTTGGTGATTTTTTTGTTTGTTTATAAGACATTTTTTTGTCTATTTTCACCATCTCTTAATTTTCTGGACTCAAGGACACCTAGAACATTCCCATAAGTTCACCATGATCCTGAGTAGCAGATGCTTAGTGCTAATAAGCAGGATCACTGTTGCTCTGCCATTTATTACTGGGGAGTATGATGAATATGCAGGGCCATTTGCACTGAGCTTTGAATCTGCTTGGTTTATTCATGATGTAAAGAAGCATCTGCCTCCTTAAGTCACCCAAACAAATTCCAAAAATGAAAGGGGAAAATATCCAAAAGTTGTTTGATCTTATTTTTCTAAAATTTACTAGTGCTCCACATCAAGGAGATTTAAGAGCAATTGCTTTTGAGGGAAATGATAGATGAAAACTGAAAGCAATGACAAAACATCACTTATGTAAAGAAAATAACTTGTTTTTCCTCTCCCTAAGAGAGGCAAAAAAGTTATTGTACCAGGTTTCTGAGTAGATATTTAACAACTTAAAGAAAATTTCTGTAACCTTCACATAGGCTATAATGTCTTTTAATTATGGTGATTAAAACAAATAGTACCCCAGACTGTTTTCTTCACATGCATATTTTTTAACCTTTTCATTCAAAAAAATACCCAGCTCTCTTATTTCACCCCTGTCCTCACCTCTCCTCTTTTTTCCAAACAACTAGATTTCTTTATATGCGATATGAAGACACCTATTTGAAGGGTTAGAACAGTGATTTTTAGAAACTTAGTATGTGTATGTGTGTGTGTGTATACTGAAAAGACTATCACAAGAGGAATTAAACTTGGACAATATGCCTTTAATGAAAAGAACTTAGTTTAAACTATTGAGGGATACATTTTGACTTTGCATGTGATTGATATTTCTTTGTCAGAAATATCTAACATTGGAGTGGATTGTCTTAGTGAAATATTGAACTTTCAGTGATTGGAGATATTAAAGCATAAATGCATAACCACTTAGAAGACATTTTTTGAGAAGAATAGATCTGAGTATCTTTTGAGATACCAAAGCTTTGATTTTTATGACATCTACAATGTATATTCACAGTGCACATGCACTTATACAGAGTGTGCTTGTGTGGTAGGTAGGACCATGGATATTCATGATTACCCAATTTTGTGGAATGTTCTAATGTTGGACTTTTAGTGATTATCTTGTTAGAACCAAAAGACAGGGCTTACTTTGCAGTAGTTTCTAATGAAAAAATAATCATTATTCTTAACTGTCTTGGAAAGAAGTTAATTTCAGGCAGGAAAAAAACAGGGAGAAGTGACTACAGGAACAAATATCTCCATCCTTCTAAACAAGAAGGAACATTGAGCCTAGAATCTGAAGCATGAATAAGCCTTGATTGGTTCTGGGTTTAAGCTTGAACTGCCTCTGGAAGATTTATATAGAAATATGGTCTACAATAAATAAATATAAGATGAATATTTATCTGAAGATAGATGGGTAAAAAAAATCTTCCCAGAGGAAATAATATCTAAACTGAACTGGCATTTAAATGTTTTAAAACTGGTGTGTGTAAAGGAAATTCTAGGAAGAAGGATAATCATATATAAATGGAGACTAAAATATAGTTGTTTTTTCTTTTTCCAACAGAGAGATGAGATAAGACTGGGAAGAAACACTGGTGTCAGGTATTAAGTGGTTAGAATATGTGAGTTGCGGTAAAGAATTTGGAGTTTATCCAAGAGAAATTGGAAGCCTTTTTAGGATTTTAAGCAGGGGAGTGAAATAACCATATAGACATTTATAAAAATTCCTACAGGCTGTGTTTTAGAGAATGGATTAGAACAGGGCCAAACTTGAAAAGACCACTCGGAAGGCTCTCAGTAATCTGTACTGTCAGTGTAAGACCTCTGTCACCAGTTTTCCAATCATTCATTTCCAGTTCCTGAGCATCCAGCCTAACCAGAGCCACCACCCGTAAATCACTGTATATCTGTGTCTTTTGCTGTCTTTCTTTTCAGCTGAAAATGAACACCTGTGTGCCTGCTTACAGTTCTGTCCTTTGGGAGCATTCCTTTCTCTGTTGTCCTCCTGCGTTTCCCAAGCACTGAGGACGCTGTGTTGTAGTTGTGCAGAGTTCCAACATATCATACAATATCATCTGTAAACCTGGGTCCCAAATGTTTCTTCTTTAAGTCAACTGGGCATAAAGAACTCCCCATGAGGCCATAAGGGGAAGTTGAGAGAGAAGAGGCAGTAAGTATAGCTAAGTGCTATGAATCGGATTCATTGGTTTATGCAACTTACTTGCGTCTTCAGAACTAGCTTGAGCCTGATCTCTTACAAACCCTTCCCACTTGATGTTGGAGTGATCCTTTCCCCACCTAAATTCATATCTTAGGGTGGAGAGGATTATCCAGAAGGCGCCCTTTCAATATCTATCCCTAACTTGCACTAAACCTGCATCAACATTTTTAGGTATTTGTTGCAGCGCCATCTCCACTTCTTGGTCTCATTTGTTGGCCTGGTGATCTCAGACTGCTATAACAATATACCATATATTGGATGGCTTAAACAACAGACCTTTATTTATTTTTATTTTTTAAAATAAATTTATTTAATTTGGAGGTTAAGTACTTTACAATATTGTCTTGGTTTTGCCATACATCAATATGTATCTGCCAGACCTTTATTTCTAACAGTTTGGGAGACTGCTGCTAAGTCACTTCAGTCGTGTCCGACTCTGTGCGACCCCATAGACAGCAGCCCACCAGGCTCCCCCGTCCCTGGGAGTCTCCAGGCAAGAACACTGGAGTGGGTTGCCATTTCCGTCTCCAATGCATGAAAGTGAAAAGTGAAAGTGAAGTTGCTCAGTTGTGTCTGATCTTAGTGACTCCATGGACTGCAGCCTACCAGTCTCCTCTGTCCATGAGATTTTCCAGGCAAGAGCATTGGAGTGGGGTGCCATTGCCTTCTCCATTTGGGAGACTAGTTAGTCCAATATCAAGGTGCCAGCAGATTTGGTTACTGGTCATAGCATTTTCCCAGCTGGAAGATGGCCACCTTTTCTCTGTGTCCCCATAAAGTAGAGAGAGGAAGCTTTCATGTCTTTTCCTCTTCTTTTAAGTACATTAATCCTGTCTTGCGGGCTCTTCCCTTGTGACCTCACCTAAATCTAATTACCTCCCAAAAATCTAATTACCCCCCTCACCTAAATCTAATTACTAAGAGGACCTACCCTCTTAGTACTATCAGACTGGGGGCTAGGACTGCAACATATGAACTTGAGGGGGCCACAGACATCAAATTCATAATAACATGTTACTATTAAGGAGTCTGGATATTATCTAAAGGAAATGTGGACTTAGTTTACTATTTTATCAGGCCAGTGAAATAATCATATTTGTATTTTCAAAAGCTCACAAAGGCTGTGTTTTATACAAAGGATTAAAATGGGCAAAACTGAGGACAGGAACATCTCTTACTGATTAAGATAATAATTTAATTAAAAAATGCAGTTTATGTAGACTAGCATAATGGCCATAAAGAAAAAACTGTATAAGCTTTAGAGATGTCAAGGAGGTCAGTGCAGCAGGTCTTCGTTAGAGTTCAAGGTTTGAGAAATTGAGAGCTATTAACATATTTTATTGAAATTTGGGTCACATTATTGGGAACTAAATTTTCACCTCTGGAGGGAAATCTATAGGTTGTTTTAGGTTCACGTAATGTTTGAAGTCCTTTCAGGGTATCTGCATGGAAATGCCAGGTATATTGTTGGATATTTAGGAGAATCTAGAGAGAAAGTAATTCATCACTCAGGTTTCATAATGGCCATACTTGAAACACATAAATAAGCGATAGGGTTTTTTAATTTATTGGATAGTTATTTGTTTATTTAAGACAAATATACTAAAATGACACAAAGGAAGAGACTATTTAACATTTGTTAGCCTCAGTTTTTCTTCACTTTTCATCATTTTAACAGCGAGGGAAACACTGAAGCTAATAGATACAATATGGCATATCAACATCTAACAGAATTTAGTGGAGACAGAACTTAAACCCACTTCATGTTGCCCTGACAAAGTCAGAAATACCTTGTTGGTTTAGGACTTCAGGCTCATCATATATCAAAGGAAGGAAACCTCTCCCTTCTAATTCAAGAGTCTATAAGTTGATGGTTAGATCATCTTTGTTCTTGTGCAGCCTAGACGCCATCATACCAGGACGGCAATGTTCATCGGCCATTTAGCTTCAACTGTAGGCCCAGCCTACAGGATACATTTGAAATCAGTTTTGTTTTACTTATGAAGGTTTGAAGGGGAAAGATGACCAGTGTCTCAGTATAACGTCAGACTATTTGAGGGAACGACTGCACAATTAGGGTAAGATCCCCTCATTGTACTCTCCATAGTAGACAAAGAATGTTTTACACTAAAAATGAAAGTCTGAACTTTTTAAAAGGATCTGAGATTTTCCTTAAAAGGGTGAACATTTATGTACACAGATTATATTTAGAAGCACAGATGACAAGTGCATATTAAGCAATATTATCTGGTACTCAAATTGTCTCCTCCCTCAGGAAATCTCATCTTACATTATAGGAGGAAATAAATTGGCCTGAAAATGAAGATTCCCAAAACAAAATAATCACCAACATGTATATTTTGGTCTTTGGTGTCTACTTTCATTCCCAAAGGACGCTTTAGCAGTATCTGATATTCCTAAGATTTAATACTTTTATGCTTGATTAGGGTGAATCTGCTATTATGACCTTGTTTTGAGTGACTTGGTGATTTTGACTGGCCTGTTCTTTGGCTCAGTAGTCAATGGGGTAGAATATATATTTAAGTCTATTAAATGAAGCCACAAACCATCACTTGGAATAGCTTAATGTTTGCACTAACGAGTTTATCTGCCCTGTCAAACAGTGGAAGAGATTTTATAAAATACTTCTCTTTTGGAAATAGGACCTTAAAAAATTGATTGCCTCTTTGTTGAAGATATTTCCCCACTGGTCAAATAGAGTCCATGTTAAACATAATGCTAGAAAGGAATGTGAATTTACTCCTCTCTTTTGAAAAAATACACAGATTATTTCACTTGTTTATTATTTCCATGTGACCTCAACTGGAAAACTTCAATTGACTTTAAAGTAGTATTAGAGAATAAAATATCGGTGCATAGGTGTTCTAGCCTGTTTATGGTAGATGGGCATGTGGGCAGCGGGCATGTGGTAGATGGCAGATGGAAGATGCAAAAAAGACCTCTTCAAAAATTGACCCAAGGTAATTCTCTTGAGAGGACTAGAACATTATGGAAAATGTACTAGAGTTTTGATGATTTTTTTAAACAAAAATCTGACTGCATCGGGTGGTACGGAGGATCTTAGTTTTCTGACCACAGCTTGAAACCATCCCCCCTGTAGTGGAAGTGTGGAGTCTTAACCACTGGAGTGCCAGGGAATCCTCTGGCAGTAGGTAGGAATGGAATGAAAAGAACAAAATATTTTGCTACCCTTATTACGACTTTAATTTTAGCTCCATAGAGGTGAGGTTACGTAATGCACAAGATTCGTAGACTACCAACTCAGTCTCTGCATTTGATTCAAAGACTAAAATAGTACTTTATTCTTAGAAATAAATAAATATACAAAGTAATAGTAAACATTAAATATATCCCACAGAAAAAAGACAACATTTTAAATCGCTGATCTAGTTCTAGTTCTGGGAATATATATCACTAAAGCAAAACGAATACAGTATTGTAAAGCAAAACAAACTAAAAAATAAAATTTAATTAAAAAAAAAAAACAACTTAAAATATGAGAGAATAGCTAAAAGAATGAGATGAACTCCACTTGGAATGAAATAAAAAACATTTAATTGAATGTCTCTTTTGAAAACTTCCCAGAGGAATAAGCTGAAATAAAGCCAGAAATACCAGGAGACAATAAGAGAATGCAAAATAACTAAACAGAGATTTGGCAGGATAGAAAATGAAGAAGTCATAACTACACACAGTGGACTTCATCATTCACTGGCCCTCAGATTGCTTTTGACACTCCTGTAGAATAGCAAATATAAAGCCAGGCAGATGGAGCACTTTCAGTGGATACTGATAGAAAAATCCTATAATGGGAAATTCTTTCAGATGGCTGAAAGAAAATAGTACAATAATTTGATCAACTGAAGAAGCAGTACAGAGATATTTAGCAATAGATATTGTAACAGGAAAAGACTCTGAAACAAACATATCCCCATTGCTTTCACTGGTCCAGAATATTCTGGATTAAGTTGGAAGAGTTTACAAGTGACCCTCATACTTTCTGAAAGTGCAACTGTTTATTAAAGGGTAATAAAATATTATCTCAGAATCAATAAATACCACTTTCTAATAAAAATATAATAGGATAAATACTAAGATATAATTAAAAAGGCCAAGTCTCAATATCATAACTCTAATTTTGAATGACAGCTTTGGAAAAAATGCAGCTTTTTACCCAAACTGTCTTATCAAATATTTGTTCAACAGAAATATCCCATATGAAAAATAAAATTTGCCTTGCAGTATTTTATGTTTCATCTCACATGAAGGATAAAATAATTGGCTGGCTTTATAGTAGAAAACTTATAGGAAAATTGTTTTTCTGATTTATTTCTATATTTATTGAAGTGGCATCCATGTCCTGGAATTTCTCTATTAGTTCTGACACTTTGGTCCGGAAGTAAAACACTTTATGCTACTAAAATATTTACAATTATTCCTTTGGTCTGAAGTCACCAAAAGGAGTCATGCTCATTGTTTTGACTAGGCTTATGTGTAATTTGATACTGAACAACTATCATAAGATTACCATAAAATTAATCACAATTTCAAGAATATTCAAGATTACTGAGCAAAATAAAAGAATTGTGAGTCCAATTATTAGTCCATTGTCAGACTTGAATGGAAGTTAAGAAGACTAGATACCTAAGCTTGAGTTGGGAAGAGGGAAATCTCATGTTGACAGTTGGAGATCAACAATAAGTTTGATCAGAAAAAAAGATACCAAAAGGGGCCAAATTAACTGTTTATAAATTAGTCAGTTACTAGCGTTGGAGGATAATTTCTGTGAAGGTTTAGTGATTTTTTTCTTCTGCTGCCTAGAAGACTCAGCTAATACATGATTGAAGCTCTTAATATTTAACTACTTAAATATGGTACTGTTAAAGTTTGGAAGAGTGTTTAAGGTGGAATGTATATAATGATGGACCTTAGGATACGTTCCCTAAAATGATTTGGAAGAGATCTTGGTATTGTTCATCTGGATTAATGAGATTGGTGATTTGGTTTGAAGGTTATGACTTTTTGTGTTAGCAAATTCTAAGTTTTGAATTTTACTCATGACTTTATTCCATGCCCAGTAGAAACATTACAAGATGGTGTGTAAAGAGGAGGATTCCAGCTACAAGATTCACTTGTAGCTCTTTTGATCTCTTATGAGTTTGATCTCAACTTTAGTGTATCTTGTTAGCTTCCCATTTCCTTTTTCTTCCCCAGTAATTCTACTTTCCCTTTCTCCATACCCTATATTCCATTTCATCTCCAGCTTATTGATGTACTCTTAGGTTTGCTCAACTCTAGCAATGAGCTATTAATTCAAATTTGTTATTTCACTCTTAGATGAAATTGAAGGAGGCCAGGTATTTCTGGAAATAAGTATTACCTCCCTGGCACCTTGGGAAGTCAGATGTTGATACATTTCTACAGTTCTTTAGAAAGAATTTCACTCTTGTGTCAGAGATGAATTTTCTATACAATCCATTGAATATATAGTGGAGAAAAACCTGGTTATGGGTCAGAAAATGGTGGAGATGGAGAAGCAAAAGATGACAGTGAATAGGGTGACTTGGTAAATCATGGAGAAGTTACAAATTGAAAGAGATATTTTGTGGGCGGGAAGTTAGATTTGTACATATTGTTATCAAAACACTTGATTCAGTGAGTACTAATAGAGCTAGTTGGCATCTCTTAGGTAATGTAACCGCACCAAAAAAGCAGTCTTGAGAGCAAAGAGTTTCTAATAAAGGACTTCCAGTATCTTTTACTTGTAGGTAAAAGTTTTAATTACAAAACTGTTTGAAAGAAAACTAACTCACATTTCTTTTGGGGGGGACTGTGGACCATTATTACCACAATCTTATCCAAAATTTATTTTTACAATGAATTTTCACCATGAACTTTTAAGACAGGGAATTAAGATAAATGGCCTTCATAGGAGCTCATTTAGCTCTCTCTATTGTGGATCTAACAGAAATGCTTTTAAATAACTCTCTGCTTGTGTGCATGTATGTGTACTTTGCGTATGTGTGTTATGTGTGTGTGTCTGTGTGTACAGCAAAAAATGTTATGAACTCTAAGAGAGTTATTACCTGAAAACTGTATATGAGAGTCTCTATGAATTTATTTTAAAATATTCAGCCATACCATGGTCTAGCACTCTTCAATAAATAAGCATGGAGGGGAAAAAAAATCTCTTCAAATAGCACTTCTCATAAAGGCTATGAAATATTTGACATGACAACTGTTTGAATTTCCATGCTGTGTTCACAGTCTACTCACTGTTCTGTGGTGCTATTTCTGCTAATCACTTATTATTGTGCAAGGTGAGCACAGTTAACCTCTTTAAAGAACTCTGATCCAATATGGAATCACTTTCATAAAGATTCTTGGAGCACAGGATCAGTTTGGCTCAATATCACAAAACCCTGGCATGGTTATCGTCAAAATAGTCACTAGCTTTCATCAGATAAATTGATTAAGACCCAGTTAGGTATGCAAAAAGGAAGTTAGGATCTGGGAAATCCCTTGCAGACGAATTAGATTTTGCTTGAAAGGGAGCTTAGGGCTCAGTTTCTTGGTGAAAAGAAGGGAACTGGAAAGGGCTTTGGGCAGCCCCAAAGTTTGCAAACAGTTTAAGACTGGGCTCAGGCATAAAGGGACAAAGCAGAAATTCAGTTACCAGAAATGAAGTAAAAGGTAGAGCCTTAGTTGCAGCATCACAGAAGAAAATGGTCTGCCTTCAGATCTGAAGCACCCGTTTCCTGTGGGAGTATCAGAAAATGATGTAGATTCCAAATCTCATATGCACTGAATTGGAGGTTCTTAAATTCCTCCTGACTGACAGCAAATGGGTTCCATGTTGTAGAATACTTAGTCTAAAAGTCAAACTCTGGAATTCTAACTCAAGGAAAGGAAGGATTGGGGGGTGGAAATTCCTGGCATATTCTGAGAATTCTGAGTGATAGATGACCCGCTAGACAAGATTTAACATGGAATTTATTTAGTTTTGGCTGCTCTGGGTCTTCATTACTGCATGGACCTCTTTCTAGGTGAGTAGGGGCTGCTGTCTCGTTGCTCTATGGGGGCTTCTCATTATGCTGGCTTCTCTTGTTGCAGAGCACAAGCTCTAGGGTGTGTGGGCTTCAGTAGTTGAGACACATGGGCTTAGTAATTGCAGCTCGTGGACTCTAGTCAATAGGCTAGAGTTGTGTGTCCTGTTGCCTTTTTGCAACTAACAGGCTCAATAGTTGCGGTACATGGGCTTAGTTGATCCTCAATGTGGGATCTTCCCAGATCAGGGATGGAACCCATGACTCCTGCATTGGCAGGTGGATTCTTTACCACTGGGCCACCGGGGAAGTCCTGGATGAGGTTTCTTAACTTTTAAAGTCAAAGTTGTGTAATTCATTTCCGTGCTGTTTTGATGCCTAATAAATTCTATTACTGTATACCAAATCTGCATAATTAATGACATAAAATGCTTATCTTAGACTTTCCATTTCCTAATAGTTTTCTGTATAGTTATCCTGTTTTTAAAAGGCTAGGTTAGATTTTTGAATATGAACCACATTTAAAAAGAAAAAGCAGGGGTGAAAATAGACAGGTACACTAGAATTATTAGACAGCATTTTAAAAGTCAGGCTTTTTCATATATAGTTTTCAATACTGATAAAAAAACAACCTAGTTAAACCAATGTATGGATTGACTATTGAATTTCTTGAGAGACCACAAATATTGGAAATATTCTATTGGAATTTACTGGAAATTATTTCTATTGGAAATAATTTTCAATGCTTCCTGACTGTTCAATTTGAAGGAAAAATACATGAAGTATATTAAATTTATTTCAAATTTAGTCAGATTGTTTCAACATCAACTCCTTAAATTTATAAGTTCATTTCTATACTGAAATTTTTTACTACAATTACATCCTGCTGGTTTGCTTTGTAGGTCATTATTTAACCTTATAGAATATTTTTCAAATGTCCTCTTTAACAAAACCATGAAAAAATACCCATGAATTAGTCACCTTTAGTCTCATAACAAGTTGCTTATGTACAGACATCGAGCTTTGACGTACAACCTCATCTCGGTATAATAGATATAACTGTGTTTAGTACAGGGAAACAGGACAGACTAAGACCAACTCTGATTGAGAGAGTAGGCAACATGACACACATTTTTGTCTTTTAAAAATAGTGTCTAGTTTTAATTATGTCTGGCTTCCCTGGTGGCTCAGATGGCAAAGAATCTGCTTGCAATGCAGGAGACCCAGGTCCAGTCCCTGAGTGGAGAAGATCCCTTGGAAAATGAAATGGCTACCCAGTCCAATATTTTTGCCAGGGAAATCCCATGGACAGAGGAGCCTGCTGTCTACAGTCCATGGGGTTGCAAAGAGAATAGGCAGCAGGATACACATTTTTGTCTTTTTAAAAATAGTGTCTAATCTTATTTATATCTTACTGCAACTGCCTCCTATAATGGAGGTGTGGGTAGCCAATATTGTATATAATATTGATACATTTACAGTTCAAAGCAGAGGTTGTTATACAAATAAACATATGTGGGTTACCAGAATTTCAGCAACATTTAAAGATCTTGGGTTGGATGAACTCCCCTGTGGAGTTAATGTAATATATTTTAGAAGATACCAGAAGACTAAATGCTAACACTTTCTATTAATTCAGATTTCAGGATAGTGGAGAATAATGACCAGAAGAACTCAAGAAAGGGGGCCAGGGAGGTAAGATAAGAACCAAGAAAACAAAATTGTCCCAAAATCAAGAAAAGGAAAAGTTTAATAAGATCACCAAAGCTCAAATAAATAAGAATTTACATTCTAAAGAGCAATTCTGGTTGGAGTGGTAATAAATCCTGATTGCATTGGATTCAAGAGAGGAGAAGACATGAAGTGCAGATAACTATATTGAAGGGTTTAGCTGTTAAGAAGAGAGAGATGTGAGATAGACTGGGTCAAGGGAAAGCTATATTTCTTAGATAAAGATTGCTTGCAGTATGTATGCCATTCAAAGCCTTTTTAACATGAGTTATATATTAAACTGAATTAGGACTAATAAAAGTGTTCAGCCAGGAGTATTACATGTGTTCTTTTCTCTGAAGTAAAAAAGATGACAACTAAACCTCTCTAGCAAAGGAGCACACTGTATAGGCTATTAATTATTAATGTTTCCAATAGAGTTTTTATTTTTGCAGTAAAAGTAAGGATTTTGGAGTTAGGAAGACCCAAGTTCAAATCTATACTGCTGCTGCTAAGTCGCTTCAGTCATGTCCGACTCTGTGCGACCCCAGAGACAGACAGCAGCCCACCAGGCTCCCCCATCCCTGGGGCTCTCCAGGCAAGAACTACATTCAAGGTTTAAATTTTTGAATTATTTCTGTAGAGTGCTGGTTACAAGTATAGACATGGAGTCACCTTCAACCTGTGAGGTGATAGTAATTGATAGATCTTTTTCCTTTCATTGTTTGATGTCTATTTTTTTTTTGGATGTCTATTCTTAATGAAATAACATCTTAAAAATTCTAAGATTTAAAAGATTTGATTTTAAAAGTTCTAAATGTCTGATAAGCACTCAGCAGACGTTAATTACCTTTGTGCTGGAAACTACTTACCACGTTCAACCAAACATATGAACTTTCGGCTAGCCAAGATAGTTTTGGAAGCTGCTTACTAACACAGAACCCAGGCTAAGGATATTCAAGAAATTCAGTGTAACAGAGAAACAGCCTTAGAGATCATTTATGAGTATTTTAGTATTCAATGTATGCAAGAAAGAATAATCCTCCTGTAGACATTATATTCTGGGCTTCCCATGTGGTTCAGTGGGTAAAGAATCTGCCTGCAATCCTTGGGAAGATCCCCTGGAGAAGGGCATGGCAAGTCACTTTAGTATTTATACCTGGAGAATTCTGTGGACAGAGGAGTTCAGTGGGCTACAGTTCATGGAATTGCAAAGAGTCAGACATGACTGAAGTGACTGAACACAGAGACATTATATTCTAAAGAAGTAGTGACTATTAGTCTGTTTTTTTTTTTTTTTTGCCATCCAGCATGAACACTTTCTGCTTATGTTCCAAGGATTCATTTGCAGTCTGAGTCTAGGTAAGAGGTGATTCTGCCTCTACCCATGAAAATTGTCAAAGACCAGACATTTGTTCTGTCAAGACTCATAGAAGCTAGGGGCACATCAACGAAAAATTGCATCAGGAAAGTTCAACAGACTAGGAAGATTTTATTCAATACTATAGAAATAGAGGGAAAAATTGAAAGTGAAGTTGCTCAGTCATGTCCAACTCTTTGTGATCCCATGGACAGTAGCCTACCAGGCTTCTCCGTCCATGAGATTTTCCAGTCAAGAATATTGGAAGGGTTGCCATTTCCTTCTCCAGGAGATCTTCCCAACCCAGGGTCTCCCACATTGTAGGCAGATGCTTTACCGTCTGAGCCACCAGGGAAGTGAGGTGGCTTCCTCACTTTAATAGAGGAAAGAGATTAAACTCAAGACTCCTGAAATGAAAGATGGGATAAGCTAGCGGAAACTTACTAGAGAATGTTACTGGGGAGTGGGTCAATTAGCAAATATAATTAGATAATTTGTGTTTGCTAATTGGCACTTATCAAAATTAGACTTCTACCTTTCCATAAAGACTGGGAGATAGGGGTGCTATCTTCTTTGATGATGATATTTCAAAGAGATGGCTCTCAAATCCTTGAAAAAGACATTTCTGAGTTGTAAAACTGGCGAGAGGCTGAGAGATGATTACATCTCAAAGAGGCAGAGAATTTACAACTGCAATTTTCTAAAGTAAATTCTTTAAAAAAAGGGATATCAGGGCCTTCTAGTCAGGAAGAAACTTGTCTAAAATTTAGTCAGACTGAAAGAAATTTTAAGGCTATGTTTCTCGGTCTGAAGAAGGCAGGTAATAAAGGGCTTGGTCAATCGGCTATTACTCTTGGGACCTTTAGAATTTACCCTGATCTTAGTATCTGGAGTCTAGTGCCCACTGGGATGGATGGAGGCACTGTTGGAGTTGAGATTCCAGCAGACTTATTAGACAATGCTGTCTGACGGTGGCAGCACCCATAACATCTTTTCCAGAACTAAACTCTCCCCATGACTATATTTATGGCTTCTTTTATGAGCCTGGTTTGCCATATTCTCGATTTAATGAACACTCCAATAGCTTGAATAAAATGGTCTTTCTGCTCAGTTAACCAGAATTTATTTTTTCTTTTGTTTGCAATGAAGCATATTTACTGATTGCTCTTTATGTCTTTTTGGATACATTTTGCACATTTTTCACTGGATGTTATTTTTTTTTTATGCCTCTAGGAAGAATTTTATTTACTCCTCTTTGGCACTCCACTGTCACTGTCATCACTACGAATTCATTCTTATATTTCCTGGAAAATTAACAACAGTTCCACATACCATAGCTTTCCCTCAAAAGAGTATTCTATGCCAAAGCAAAAGAAAACTAATTAAAGCTCTCATTGTAACTAAAACAATTGGGAACATCACATTCAGCGTAACTGAGGACGTAGGGTATCTGCCAAAACTGTGAATGCAACTTTTTTTTGATTCATGTATATATAGATATAAAAATATGAAGAATACAAATGCAATTGCTCAGTACATCATCCTCTTGTATTTATGTAGTTGTTCATTATGCATTATTATAATATTCTCCCATATTCTATTTTTCCTCTTTCCTTCCTCCCCCTGTCTTTCCTTTGAAATAAATATTTCTTCAACATCATTCATGTTACCAGTATAGTGTGGATACTCTGAGGAATGTTTGAAATGTAGAAACTTACTTATTGGCTAGACTATGGCAAGGAGTTTTTTGTGGTGCTTACAGCAGTGAAAACTTACAGGAGTGAAGGGAAACTACTCCGTGGTATAAAATAAGGAATGTCCTTGGGACTTCCCTGACAGTCCAGAGGTTGGAAGAACGTCATGCTTCTATTGCAAGGGACCAGGGCTCCATCCCTGGTCATGGACCTAAGGGCCCACATCCCACATGGCACAGCCAAAAAAAAAAAAGAAGGAATGTCCTGAGGACAAGGTCATCTGTGTTTCTGTTAGCATATTTATACTTGTCATCTTTCTTACCATCATTTAGAAGGTATCATTTCCTCTGTTGTAACCAGGCGCTACCTTCCTCCAGAGGCTGTTTGTATACATTATATATATATCAAGGTCAGAGGGCAAAAAGGATGAATTGACTTGATTTCAGTTATTTCTCTGCTGCTTCTTATTTGAGAAGTTCTTTAAATTTTTCCTTATTTTCCCATATCTGCTGATTTTGGTTATCTTAAATCCAGCTTGAACTCTAAAATGATAAAGAAATGTGAGTCTCTTATTTCAAATGTTATATTTGATGAGTATGACCAGGCAGCCAAATAAATTAATAAAACTTTACTGAGATTATACTTATTCTATATGAAATTTGAAAATGGTTTCTCAAATCAAATAAAATGCAAAGGTAATTATAAATTTTCTTGCTTTGAAAAAGTCTTGGCTAAAATAAGAGGCTGATGAGAAAACTACTGATCATTAATTATAGGAATGAAGAGAGGTTTCAGGAAAAAATAACCAAGGGATGACTAAGCAAGGTTGTGCAAACTTCATTTTTAGTTGACCTGTATTGAGCTTCTCTTTTTGTCTCTGTCAAAAAATATTGACTTCATTAACTTCTTTAGTCCATTTCTACATTGGGATCCTGGACCTCCAGAGTTACTGAGGAAACATGTGGGTACAGAATGAAATATGTATTAATTTCAGGAAACATAGCTTTTGTTTCTGTTGTAAAATATATGTTTGTGTGTTTGTTAAGGAAATTGGTACTTAGGATAGCAACTATTTTCGTGCCAGAAGACTTGCCTATGTTTCTTGGATTTTGTATCTGTGAAATGTGTAACATGATATTTTTATGAATCCTAGTGACCACTGAAAAGTTAGAAAGAGAAAGGAGGAAGCCATGAAAGGACTTAATAACCATCAAAGAGAATCCAGCTTTCAGTGTTGAACCTGCAATAGCACATATAGTGGTGATGACTCAACCTATACCTGCTCTTAAGGGGATTCAAACCCAAGGTAGGCTCTTGACTGGATCTAACAAAGACAAAATATCCCCAATAATTAAAAAGATGCTTTTATTCAGGCTATTAAAATAGGAATTGTGTTCATTCATGAGGAACATGTCAAAGAGAGAGAAAACTTTAGATTTTAGAGAGGCAGATAAATGAGTAGTTCTGAAGCATGGAGAGAGAAGAGGATGGTTGGCTCATTTTGGATATTATATATATGAGGGCAGGGTGGCCCATTATATTATGTAGTTAGATATTTCTTGGATCTGGGCGTCTCTAACTCAGTGGTAAAGAATCTGCCTGCTAGTGCAAAAGGTGTGGGTTTGATGCCTGGATTGCAAAGATTCCCTGGAGAAGGAAATGGCAACCCAATCCAATATTCTTGCCTGGAAATTCCATGGACAGAGGAGTCTGGTTGGGCCTGTGGGGTCACAGAGTTGGACATGACTTAACAACTAAACAGTAATAATATTTCTTGGAACACAAAAATGTATGTGGAGATAGGGGTAGATTTCTTAACACACTTTGCTACTTTCTGGGAACTCAGGGCTTAGATAAAGTTCAACATTGTCAGTTGGTTTCATGTTATACCAGAGAAGAAGGGATTCAGATTTAGAGATGGGACTATTTGGTTTTTAATTTCTCATTTTGATAAGGTTTTTATTGGCTCTGTTCTTTCCCTGTATCTTAAGAGAGAGTGCTACCCCAAAATTGAATTTGCCTCTTGGTGGACTCAAGCCAAAAGACTAAAAGATGATGCTGTTAAAGTGCCACACTCAGTATGCCAGCAAATTTGGAAAACTCAGCAGTGGCTACAGGACTGGAAAAGGTCAGTTTTAATTCAAATCCCAAAGAAGGACAATGCCAAAAAATGTTCAAACCGCTCCAATGCACTCATTTCACATGTGAGCAAAGTAATGCTCAAATTCTCCAAGCTTGGCTTCAACAGTACATGAACCTAGAACTTCCAGATGTTCAAGCTGGATTTAGAAAAGGCAGAGGAACCAAAGATCAAATTGCCAATATCTGTCAGATCTTCGAAGAAGCAAGAGAGTACCAGAAAAACATCTACTTCTGCTTTATTGACTACATCAAAGCCTTTCACTGTGTGGATCACAACAAATTGTGGAAAATTCTAAAAGAAATGGGAATACCAGACCAGCTCATCTGCCTCTTGAGAAACCTGTATGCAGGTCTAGAAGCAGCAGTTAGAACCAGACATGGAAAAGTGGACCGATTTTAAATTGGGAAAGGAATACATCAAGGCTGTATATTGTCACCCTGCTTATTTAACTTCTATGCAGATTGCATCATGCAAAATGCCAGGCTGGATGAGGCACAAACTGGAATCAAGATTGCCGGGAGAAATATCAATAACTTCAGATATGCAGATGACACCACCCTAATGGCAGAAAGTGGAGAAGAACTAAGAGC
Organism: Aepyceros melampus; assembly: GCA_006408695.1. Classification (NCBI taxonomy): domain Eukaryota; kingdom Metazoa; phylum Chordata; class Mammalia; order Artiodactyla; family Bovidae; genus Aepyceros; species Aepyceros melampus. The sequence goes on along the minus strand of SJXQ01002425.1, from coordinate 197,984 downwards.
TTCTTGATGAAGATGAAAGAGGAGAGTGAAAAAACTGGCTTAAAATTCAACATTCAAAAACTAAGATCATGGCATCCGGTCCCATCACTTCATGGTAAACAGATGGGAAAACAATGGAAACAGTGAGTGAGAGACTTTATTTTCTTGGGCTCCAAAACCACTGCAGATGGTGACTGCAGCCATGAAATTCAAAAACACTTGTTCCTTGGAAGAAAAGCTATGACCAACCTAGACAGCCTATTAAAAAGCAAAGACATTACTTTGGTGACAAGGGTCTGTATAGTCAAAGCTATGGTGTTTCCAGTAGTAATATATGGATGTAGAGTTGGACCATAAAGAAAGCTGAACACCAGAGAACTGATGCTTTTGAACTGTGGTATTGGAGAAGACTCTTGAGAGTCCCTTGGACTGCAAGGAGATCAAACTAGTCAATCCTAGAGGAAATCAGTCCTGAATATTCATTGGAAGGACCGATGCTGAAGCTGAAGCTCCAATACTTTGGCCACCTGATGCAAAGAACTGACTCACTGGAAAAGATCCTGATGCTGGAAAGAATGAAGGCATGAGGAGGAGGAGATGACAGAGAATGAGATGGTTGGATGGCATCACTGACTTGACAGACATGAGTTTGAGTAAGCTCCGGGAGTTGGTGATGGACAAGGAAGCCTGGCTCGCTGCAGTCCATGGGGTTGCAAAGAGTCAGACATGACTGTATGACTGAGTTCAACTGAGATAATTTGGAGTCAATTTCATCAACTTTTTTCCATCTGGCCTGAGATCTACATAGCTGCGGACAGCAGATCACTTCTTTTACCTGGTGGGGGTTTCAGTATCTGCCAAACACCTGAAAGATATTGTTATGCATATCTCTTGAGGGGCCATCAGGACCCTGAAGGAAGGCTGCACTGTTGTTTCTTGACTGTTTTTCCCTTGTCTCCACATCCCCTTCGTTCCCTGATTACCAACTGCTTGATCTTGCCCCTTGGAACAGGAAACAGTCTTGAAGGCTGAATGAAGCCTGTTTCCTATGCTGAAGATTCAGGGACAGAGAAAGGCTTTGTACCTTGGAGGCCCACAAGTTCCTGCTCAGTTGCAAAGGGAGAAGGTGGAAAAAAGTGCCAGCTTCTTGAGTGGAAGAGGTGAGTTGCTTTTGTTTAAAAAAAAAAAAAAAAAGAGTTTGTCTCATGATCACTGATTTTTTCCAGAAATCGTTAAACTCATTTGATCATCTGCAGTAGCCCCATGGTAGCTATCAGGAACAGGAAATTCTTCTGTGTGGGGAAAGTGTGCTGCTTGTGAATTTAAGGTTCTTGCTTCATTGTGACAGAATTCAAGGACATAGCATAGGTAAGAAGTGGATTTATTTAGAGAGAAACCCACTCCATAGAGTGTAGGCCATCTCTGAAGTTGAGAGAGCTTCAAAATACAGTGTGGTTAGTTTTTATGGGCTAGGAAATTTCATAGGCTAATGAATGGAAGGATTATTCCAGTTAATTTGGAAGAAGGGATGGGGATTTCCAGAAATTGGGCCTCCCTGCCCACCTTTTTGGCCTTTTATGTTTAGCCTCAGAACTGTTGTGGTGCTGGTGGCTGTGTCATATCATACTACTGTATTCCAATGAGTGTATACTGAGGCTCAGGGTCTACAGGCAGTCAACTCTTCTACCATCTTGGACCTAGTAGACCCTGAGTCTCTTATACACTCACTGTAATCCAGGAGCATGATATGACACAGCCACCAGTGCCACAACAAGTCTTTGTCATGTCCTGTGGCATTCTTTTAAAGATTGTGCCCTGTCCCTTTCCCTCCTGTTTCAAAAGGAGGCCATGAGAATTTTCTGCAAGAAAGCACTGGAAGAGATAAGGTTAAAATTTATAGTTGAGCTTCTTATCTTGTGCCAACTAAGTATACTTGCTTGTGTAACAGAGATAAAAGTTAATTTTTTTTTTTTTTTAAATTCCTGGGAGCCTGGTTTTTATTTTTGGGACCGAGGCCCACAGAGCCTTTGTTCTTTAGCCTCCAAGGCTTGTTTTGCCTAAAACCAGGCCCTGATCCTTTCCCTAAATAGCTGTTCTCTTGTCTTCCCTGTCTCAGTTATGCTCTGGTTAACCAAAGGTTTGAATAATAAGCTCAAAGTCTCCATTAAAGAACAAAATATGAAATAATCATCTTTTGGTGGAAGAGGACTATCTGAGGAAATATCCTTTCTTTTTTTCTTCTTATCTTTGGAGAAGTTAATATTAGGTTGATGCAATTGCAGTTTTTGCATTGTTGAAATTTATTGTTTGATATTGGAATACTTATCAATAAATATGGTTATATTAGCCATCATCTTAATGTGCATTTCTCACTTTATGTTTTTGCAATGACAATTACTTGCTGTTTATTTTATATTTATTTAGACTATGGAAATGATATTATACAAAAGGCAAATTTTAGTGATTTTCTTATTTGAGTTCAAAATGGGTCATAAAGCAGGGAAGACAACTCACAAAATCAACAACATATTTGTCCCAGGAACTGCTAACAAACATACAGTGCAGTGGAGGTTCAAGAAGTTTTGCAAAGGAGATGAGAACCTTGAAGATGAGAATAGTAGCTTGCCATTGGAAGTTGACAGCGACAAACTGAGAGCCATAATTGCAGCTGATACTCTTACCACTACATGAGAAGTTGCTAAAGAACTCAGCATTGACCATTCTATGATTGTTCGGCATTTGAAGTAGACTGGAAAGATGAAAAAGCTCAATAGATGGGTGCCTGATGAACTGACTGCAAATCAGAAAGTCATCATTTTGAAGTGTTGTCTTCTCTTATTCTACACAACAACAATGAACCATTTTTCAATTGGGTTGTGATGTGCAACAGAAAGTGGATTGTATACAGCAACTGGTGACAACCAACTCATTGGCTGAATCAAGAAGAAGCTCCAAAGCACTTCTCAAAGCGAAACTTGCACCAAATAGGGTCATGGCCACTGTTTGGTAGCCTACTGCCAATCTGATCCAGTATGGCTTTCTGAATCTTGGGGAAACCATTACATCTGAGAAGTATGCTCAGGTAATCAATGAGATGCACTGAAAATTACAATGCCTGCAACTGGTATTGGTTAACAGAAAGGGCTCAATCTTTCTCCAGGACAATGCCCGGCCACATGTCACACAACCAATGCTTCAAAAGTTGAATAAATTGGAATACAAAATTTTGCCTCATCCACCATATTCACCTGACCTCTTGCCAACCAACTATCACTTCTTCAAGCATCTCAACAACTTTTTGCAGGGAAAATGCTGCCACAACCAGCAGGAGGGAGAAAATGCTTTCTAAGGGTTCACTGAATCTCAAAACAGGGATTTTTATACTATAAGAATAAAACTTATTTCTCATGGCAAAGATATGTTGATTGAAATGGTTCCTATTTTGATTAATAAAGATGTATTTGTGCCTAGTTATAATGATTTAAAATCCACAGTCCAAAACTGCAATTACGTTTGTGCCAATCTAATAATCTAACCAGCTAAATTTCAAAGCACTGATTGGTATAATTCATTTGTAAACAGAGTCAGTTTTCATTGAAAGCCTGAATGTGGATGTGCCTTTTCTTGTCTTCTTCTAAAGTAAACAGACCCAGAATCTACTTTTTAGGCCAGTGCAGGCCACCTTTTTCCTAGAGCTTATTTTTTTTTTTTTTTTTTTACCTCTTCCTTCCAAGCAACTTTCTGGGCTGTGGAAGGTGCTAAAAGTAAAATTTGGACAGAGAAGGGAACATGGATAGGTGTGTTTATGGTAGTGACAAAATGAGGAGGCATTTAGATTTCTGTGAGACTGCAGGCTTCATTCATGCTTCTTCGGCTTTACCTGGTGTTTTTATATCCTAGCCATAAATGTGTGTGTGTGTGTGTGTGTGTGTGTGTGTGTCACAAACTGGTAGCTTAAAAGAATAGAAATTTATTTTCTTAGTTTTGGAGTCTACAAGTCCAAAATCATAATACAGGGGGGCTTATACTCCCTTTAAATTGCTAAGCAAGAATCCTACCTTGCCTCTTTCTAACTTCCTAACATCAGGTGACTGCTCAGAATCCTTGGTATTCCTTGACTGTAGCTTCGTTACTCCAGTCTTTGCCTCCCTTGTCTTATGACTTTCTTTCCTGAATGTCTTCAGGTATATATCTTTTTACAAAGCCACTATCCACTGGATTTAGGGTTCATCCTAATCCAATATGACCTTGCCTCAACTAATTACATCTGCAAAGAAACCTATTCCCTAATAAGATCATATTCTGAGGTTCCAGGTAGTCGTGGATTTGGGGGAACTTTGCTCAATACTGTGTATTGGCTAATAACTAACTGTTGCTTTTTTCTCCACTTCTTTCTGTGCACATATCTTGCTCAGGAGCCTCATTATTAAGAAAACTTTCAGATACATGGCTTTTCTGGCATTTATGGCTTGCTTCACTATTAGGCCTCCTATGATCTGGTGGCAAAATCTTTCCAGCAGAGAGTTCTAGGCATTCACAGTAAGTGCTTTGTTAGATAGAGGTGAATTCAGAAGAAATGTAGGTAGTCACTGGTAATGACTGCTTCAGGAATCTTCTTTTAAATTTTATTTTTCTGAATGACATGATACTAGATTTTAAAAAGTAGATGTGTTCTTTATTTTTAGTTTGGAAAAAATATTTATATGCATAATATATATTTTTATAAATTGAATAGTCGGTAGACTATACAAGGTAATAATGCCTCTAAGAAGAACTAAAGCTAAACCATTTCGAAGTTGGTGTTGTGATTTTTGGTAGAGTTACCACCTCCCCTATTATTAAATGATATTTAAGTAACAATTTTTTAAAGACATGATACCTCATATAATATTGTTTTTCACTTAATAAATACTGTATATCTTACAGCTGGAAGCAGCATACCTCAGAGCTGTGCAATGCTATGAGTACTTTATTAAAATTTTAATTTAGTCAAAGTATATGTATAATTACATCAGCCTTATTTTTTTCATGCTTTAACTCTGTCAGCCATTCTATGTAGCAGAGAATTTTGTGTTTTGATTATGCATTTATCTATGCTTGAAGCAAATCCAAAACAATCATCAGAATAGACTCCTGTTTCCTCCAGGCACAACTCAGAGAGAGGTGGAATGGCATTATAATTGGTTAAAATTCCTCATCACACTCTTGCTTTCAAAAAAAAAGATAACAATTTTACCTACAGTACATTTGCTTATTAGCGTGTATGGCCTTTTTTTCCCAACTGGGATTAAAAAGCAGAAATATAGTCATAATTTGGAAACAGCAATCTTGAATGCTCTGTTACTCAATATTTATTGAAAACTTTGTTGAGGTAGTATCATTCAAGGAAGTTAACCCTTAAAGGGGATGGAGTCTATCCCTCTTCTTCCTTATATTCAAAGCTAATTCTCTGATTAATTCAGATCACTAAAGAACTGGATTCTTAGACTACCTTGTACTTCTCTGACACACCTCTTCAAACTATTATCTTTACCTTGATTTCCCTTTATATGCCTTTAGAAACAAGACAGTGTTTTAAAATAAGGCATGTATTCTTATATGTATAACTGAGAGAAAATGAGCATCATGTGGTTAACAAAAAATAAACAAGCAAAATGAATAACAAAAAAGATGAACTGTTACTTGGAAGTAGTTGTCCAGGTGTGCAGCAAAGTTTGATAACAAATCTATTCTTCCTATGCGTTGGTTTCTCTCTTTTCTGAACATTTTGTCTTGGGTATCTGCATTGATTTAGATACCCTAATACCTGTGCCAGTGTGTTAGTTTCCTAGGCCTGCCTTAACAAATTAACACAAGTTTGGTGGTTTAAAAAAAGACAGATTTATTACCTCCCTTTTCAGGAGGTCAGAAGTTTGAAATTAAGATATTGATAGTGTTGATTCCTTCTGGAGACTCTGAGAGAGAAGCTATTCCATGCCTCTCTTCTAGCCTCTGATGACTCTGGCAATCCTTGACATTGTGTGGCTTATAAATGCATCACTCCAGTTGCTTCTTCTATCTTCACATGTTTTTCCCTCTGTGTATTCATGTCTGTGGTTTGAAATCTCCCTTTGCTTTCTCTTATAAGCAAAACAGTCATTTGATTTAGAGCCCACCCTAAATCCAGCATGATCTTGTCTCAAGAACTTTAACTTACATCTGCAAAGACTCATTCCAAATAAGGTCACATTTGGAGATTCCAGATGATCATGTATTTTGGGAAACACTGTTCAATTCTCTATATTAGAGTTTTCAGCATCTGAGGAAACTGGTCAAAAATCTAAGTATTGACACATCTATTCTGTAATAACATGTAGATATGTTGAGAATGTTAAATTAAATATTTTAGAATCTGAAAATTCAGAGACTTATTCAGTTGTTGTTGTTCAGTTGCTCAGTCATGTCTGACTCTTTGCAACCCATGGACTGTAGCACCTGGATTCCAAGTCCTTCACCAACTCCTGGAGCTTGCTCAAATGTATGTCATTTACTCAGTGATGCCATCCAACCATCTCGTCTTCTGTCGTCCCATTCTCTTCCTACCTTCAATCTTCTCCAGCATCAGGATCTTTTCTAATGAGTTAGCTCTTCACATCAGGTGGCCAAAATAGTGGAGCTTCAACTCTAGCATCAGTCCTTTTAATGAATATTCAAGATTTGTTTCCTTTAGGATTGTATTGATTTCCTTTAGGATTGACTGGTTTGATCTCCTTGCTATCCAAGGGACTCTCAAAAGGCATCTCCAACACCATAGTTCAAAGCATCAATTATTTGGCCTTCAGCCTTCTTTATGGTCCAACTCTCACATCCATACATTACTACTGGAAAAACCATAGCTTTGACTATATAGACCTTTGTCACCAAAGTAATGTCTCTGCTTTTTAAAATGCTGTCTAGGTTTTTCATAGTTGTTCTCCTAAGGAGCAAGTGTCTTTTAAGTTCATGGCTGCAGTCACCATTTGGAATGATATTGGAGCCCAAGAAAATAGTCTGTCACTATTTCCATTGTTTCCCCATCTATTTACCATGAAGTAATGGGACCAGATGCCATGATACTCATTTTTTGAATGCTGAGTTTTAAGCCAGCTTTTTCATCTCCTCTTTCACCTTCATGAAGAAGCTCTTTAGTTTCTTTTTGCTTTCCACCTTAAGGGTGGTGTCATCTGCATTTCTGAAGTTAGTGATATTTCTCCTGGCTTATTCAATAGATGTTGAATATGAGGCAAAGACAAGTAATGTTACTGAATGTTTCAGTTATGCCTTGTTTTTAGCCACTTTTAAAGATAAATGCTCATCTGTAATTCTTGATGAGGCATATTCTTGATATTTGATATTACATGACTCAACTCTTGACTCTCCTATCCACTTTATAAAGTAGGCAAGGATCATAAATAGCCAGAGAAACTATGCTCATGAGATTTTTGCCTTTCATAATTTGAATTGGGAATCATGGGCAGCACATAGGTAAGCAGAGGGTGTTGAAGCTAAAAGAACACATTGAGAAATGGGATAATGGGGTAAACTAAAGGTCTTATCCCATTATGAAGTATAGACATAATGAGGAAGAGGTAATTAAAACAAGTAAATCATATAAAGTGTACTTATAGAGAGTGAAGAATCCAGTTGATAGTTGGTTAAAAAAAAAAGACAAAAACCTGTTCACAACTCAAGGAATTTACTCTTGCTATTCTCTCTTTTAATATTGTCTTTTAAATATTATCCTTGTTTATCATTTCACTACCTTATGTCTCTGCTCAAATGCCACATTTTCATATAACTTGTTTCTGATCATCTTGTGTTAAATAAGCACCCATTCTCATCACCAGTGCCACAAATACACAGCACTCTATCCTCCTTTCTCAGATTGCTTTTTCTTTATGGTACTTATCAAAATACACACACATGCGATACTTATTTTATCTCTTCCCACTGTAATATAAGGCTTTCAAAAGAAAAGACTTTGTTTAGTTGACTACCATAAACTCAAATGCCTGAATAATGCCTAGCATATAATAAATAGGTGCTTAATAAATGTGAGAGGAATAAAAAAAATGGTTAAATAGAATCTGACAGATCCATTAGTTATGTTGATAGACACATCAATTCAGAGAACTCTGGTGGGTCTCTAGACGCAGTCTTAATGTCCTTGATGTGGTTTTGTGCCATAGACCCTTTTAGAATTCTGTAAGACGTCTGATACTATTTTTGATAATTACCATGCTACTTGATGAAGAGTTAACAGGTCTTACTGGTTTTTTTTTTTTTTTTTTTTTTTACCAAAGCAATATGAATTAGATACAATACAGTTTAAGTTTACATAAGGGAAATATATTTAGAAATATGCTGCAAATATAGATGTAGAACACATTTCACAGCCAAATGTATTGGTGAGATTATCCATTAGCTTGGGGCTTATCTGTGTCTTTAATCTGATATTTTTAAGTAGATATTCAAAAATTGGTAACATTGATAGTAAATAGGAGTGTATGTCTTTGCAATAACATTTGTAATTCTCCAACACAGTGGCAAGTTAAGTATATTTTTCTTTTTGAATTTTCAGTGAAACAAAAATATACCCAATGTAGGACTGATCTGTGTGATTTTGCTGAAAATGTGAGTTTATATTGTTATTTTCAAAATAGGATTATTATAAAAGGACTTTTGTCATGAATGCGGTTTTAGTTTTTCAAAGGCTATTGTTAAAACAAGTTCTTTTTTTCTTCTGAAAACCCTGTAATTCATTTTATATCTTTATGAATTAAAGTACACCTTCCCTAAAAATGCGTTGTATTGGATAGATTTCCCTCTGAGAAGTCCATAGTCTGTGAAAGCCAGATATGAATAGACTTTTATGCCATAAACTATATTACACATTTCTGCCTCCACTGCAGGTTCTTATTCAAATTAGATAGTCTTCCTTTTTTCACCCTGAGATATCAACTGTATTCACATGCATTAAACACATTAAGAAGGTATCTATAAACATTACATGCCCACTTGCAAAATGTATCTCATTTTCAATTTGTAATGGGGATATATGCTTTATGTAAGGAGACATGTCTTTTTCAAAGATTTTGGTTAAAAATCATGATATCTTAAAATGACTAATTGTCTTTAGGTCATTCAAAGTGATATTTGTGTGAGAGTATCAGAAATGGTAGCTGCTTTCTTTCAGTCTCCATTTCTTATAAACACTATTTATATTTAATTACATTCTAAGGTAATGGATAGAAACCAAGGTAACTTGAGAAAGGATGATTTATTATAATATAGAGATATCTTAATATGTCTTTACCTTTGTATTTCTTTATTAATTTTTTAGAAAAATTTCCTTCTCAGATCTGGGGATGGTATACAGAAAAACTACTGAAACATTATGAACTCAATATCAATCTTTCAACTGCTAATCATTTGCTAACAGGTATTTATACAAGTATTAGTTACAGTAAAACTTTTCCAATTCATAGCAAATAATAATCACTTGCAATAGACATTGCTTAATAAGACATCTGCCTTATTGATAAACTCAGTTTATGAAAATATCACCTACTTTGGATCTTTTCTTCATAAAATGTAACATTAGCTAACATCCTTCATTTCATATTTTTAATATAAATTTATTTATTTTTATTGGAAGTTAATTACTTTACAATATTATATTGTTTTTAAGCATAAGACTTCTTGCTGTGAAGAATAATAACTGACTATATTAGCTAACAACTTATTTAAAACAAATGATTTTATTTGACAATAAAACAGGGGTCATAATTACTATTTAATAACTGTTTCCCAGTTGTAGATTTAAGTTAAAGTCTGGTTTATCCTCAGGGACAAAAACATTAGTTAAGTCTTAGCTTTTAAATGTCAGTTGGGGGGAGGATTACAAATAGAGAAAGTTACTGCCACCAGTCTTCAGGTGTCTGTAGCGGGAACTCTTCTTTTTAATTTTATTTTTAATTAATTTATTTTAATTTAAAGAGAATTATTTTACAACCTATGATGGCTTTTGCCATACATCAACATGAACTTCACATTGCTGGCTTTGATTTTAATGGTTTGGTCTACTCAAAAATGTATTTCAGATAAAGTGAAATTAGTGAGACTACCCATCCATAATATCCATAGTTTACTTCACAGAGGAAAGGTGCTTTCTGTGTCATATTTACACTTTTGTAGTTCAGCAAATTCTTTTTTTATTGAAATTTCTCTCATTATAGAACATTTAATTTTAATAAGCTTTGTCTTAAAAAAATAGGCTATGATTATAATATGGAACTCTGACTTTTGAAAAACTCAAGTTGAATATGTTTAAAAGAGAAATTATGTGATAAAAATTAGCATTTGACTTTCCGTGATTTTCACATTAGATGATCTAATACTATTTGGACTCTATTTTTTCCCACTTCACCTTGCTATCGCTGTTAATACATTTCTGCCCACGTGATCTTTCAATGTTATTTTTCCTATAATGCATTGTCTAGAGGGGTATAATAAGTCTAAGTGTTCTTATGAAAAAACTATTGGTGGTCCAATGCAAAAAGCAGCCATGAAGTCATAAAATCCTGAGTTTACATTCAGTCCACCATTTACATTCCTGGACAGGAGTATTTCATCTTGTTGGATCTACTTTCTTGTCTTTCAGTACAGTTCACTTCAGTTCATTCTCTCAGTCATGTCTGACTCTTTGTGACCCCATGGACTGCAGCACACCAGGCTCCCTGTCCATCACCATCTCCCGGAGATCACTCAAACTCATGTCCATTGTGTCAGTGATGCCATCCAACCATCTCATCCTCTGTCCTCCCCTCTTCCTCCTGCCTTCAATCTTTTCCAGCATCAGGATCTTTCAAATGAGTCAGTTCTTCACATCAGATGGCCAACGTATTGGAGTTTCAGCTTCAGCATCAGTCCTTCCAATGAGTATTCAGAACTGATTTCCTTTAGGATGAACTGGTTGTATCTCCATGCAGTCCAGGAGACTCTCAAGAGTCTTTTCCAACACCACAGTTCAAAAGCATCAACTTTTTGGCACTTAGGTTTCTTTATAGTCCAGCTCTCACATCCATACATGACTATTGGAAAGACCATAGCTTGGACTAGACGGACCTTTGCTGGCAAAGTAATGTCTCTGCTTTGTAATAGTCTGTCTAGGTTGGTCCTAACTTTCCTTCCAAGGAGCAAGCGTTTTTTGATTTCATGGCTGTAGTCACTATCTGCAGTGATTTTGGTGCCCCCCAAAATAAAGTCTGTCACTGTTTCTTATCCTTAAAATAGAAATAATAATATTTTAAAATAGAAATTAAATAATATCTTTAAAATAGAAATAATGATAGTTCATCTTTTGCTGAGCATTAGCTAAGACAGTGTAAGCAAAGGACCAGATATACTACCTATCCAGCCCAATCATTCTGTAAAGTTTCATGTATTGGTCAGCATTCACCAGAGAAACAGCACAAATAGGAGATAGATAAATATAATTAGAGCTCCAATTATATATTCTTTATTTATTACATGAATTGGTTCACACTACTATGGAGCCTATGAATCCTGTGATTTATCAACTGTGAGCTGGAAAACCAGAAGCCAGTAGTATGATTCAGTCCTAAAGGCTGAGAATGAGGGGAGATAATTGTGTCTCAGTTATAGTCCAAAGACCTAAAAATCAGGGCCAGAATGGGTAATGGTGTAGATTCAATTCCAAGAGCCAAGAACACTCTGTATAAAGGCAGAAGAAGATAGAAGTCTCAGGTCAAGAAAAGATTAAATTCTCCCTTCTCTTACCTTTTTGTTTTATCCAAGCTCTTAAGAGACTGGATGAAGACCCCTTTCTTTAGTATGGGAGATCTATTTTATCCAGTCTACAGTTCACATGCTTATAGAAACAGCCTCACTGATGCTCAGAAATAATGTTTTATCTGGGTATTCTTGAGCCTAGACAAGTTAACTGACCCATAAAACTAAACATACTAATCATCCCATTTGGTTCATCTCTTCTCCCTCATTTGCCTGTCTCACAGGCACAGAGGTTTGCTGTGTGGTTTTTCTTTCTTTTTTTTGTGGGGGTGGGGATTGTTTTATGTTCTTTGTAGCTTGTAATATCCTTAGATTATTTCCCAATGATGTGTTTACTCAGAATCAAATATGTTTGAAACTATTCATCAATATTTCAAGGACAGATGAAAATCTTAGTTGGACTAAAGAAGAGTGACTGAGAAAAGTTAGTGAGCAGGAAGAAAAGGATTATATGTAGACCAGGTGTTGTAACCTAAAAATAAAACTAGGCTGGGTTCTGTTAGCTGAGGTGACAACCATCAAACTTGAAAAGCAGTCTGCAATTTAAGAGAGAGTGAAGCCAGAATCCAATATGAGGTTTTAGGATATAGTTTACAGAAGGAATCAAGCAAAGCATTTAGGAGTTAGATCTTTAAATGAATCCAGGAGAGAGATTAGTAGCAACAGGACAGAAAATGATGGAAATGGGTACAATCTGATGCCAGTTTGATATCAAGCCTCATTGCCTTCAAGACTCCTTTTAAAAGACAAAGTGAATGTTCTTTCTTTTATTATAGCTCATCTACCCTCATAAGAAGTCTTTGAAAGAAAAAAAATGATTGAAAGGGCTCTGTCCACTTTGAAAGTCCTCATAGTTTTTAAGCCTCAGACAAGAGCAAGATAACCCAGCATTTTTACTATCTGCCTTGTGCACTGCTTAACTCAGTCTGTGATAGACCATCAGTGTCTTAAAATTAGGTTCATCCCTGGTTTTGTTTCCTATAAATAAAAGGGATTTGCAGAGGGGTCCCTGATAATTTTGCCTAGACTGAAGTATAGGCAAGTTTTCTGATATTTTATATTTTTGCATACATGTTAGTTTTGTGCTTTAACCAACACCACAGTGGTGAAAGTAAAGTGGAGTTCTATAATTATTTACATAATCTATAACATAAGAAAAGACTTTTAGCTTGGCATTTATAGTATGGGATGATGTTACATATTGAAGAATATAAAATGTAATTTTCAACTTTTATTTGGTTAAAGCTTAATTCACATTTAAAATGCAGACAGGATCATTGGAACTGCCTGTTATAGCCATATTTAGTAAGAAACAGTAGTGAAAATATAGCTTATAATTTTGATCACAGTTAGTTTTTAATTCATTAATCTGAGCCTTGTATTAACTATCGATAACATGTGAGAGGCCTTCCATTCTAACAGGATGATGAGTATCTATTTTATACTCTATGGATGATTTATTATATCTGAAACTATATTATCTCTAAATGATTTACTGTGAGTCTCAATATTGCCATAGAAGGGTTATGCACATGCTTTCCTGATTGTTTTCCATTCCTGCTAGAATGTAACTTTGTTATTCTTTCTATTAAGATATGGGATTTTTTTTTTTTTCCCATCTCTTGAATATCAGCTTGAGTCTGTTACTTGTTTTAGCCTAGACCAACCAGCCTGACAACTTCTATAAATGCAAGGGATGCCTTCTTGGACAATTCAATATCATCAGATCTTGCCCAAATCAGAAAAGTTGGCTACCTGAATAATTATTAGAAATTACAAATGCTTGTTGTTTAATGTTTAAGATGATTTTTTTGTAGAAAAAACTTGCTGATACAAAGAATAGTATGTGTCTCCTGAAGGTATGAGTTAATACTTCAAGAATATTAATTGCTTTAATTCCAAATGCCTTATACTAAAAAGAGGAATAGAAGGAAACATTTGAGAGTACTAATATGAAGCAATGTTTCCTATCACCATACTAAATGATGCTTGGTGAGTAGAAAAATTAAAGAGTCTCTGTGTTATGGGAGTTTATAAGAGAAGCATTAGGGAAATTATAAAATGCCTATCAGAACAGCAAAGAAAAAAGAATATCAAGAGGACTATTGAAATGATCTGTAGGATAAATGTTTTATCCTCTGTCTTCTTGACTAATAGAAAGATTGTTTTCCTATGTTACATGTGCAAATTGATCCTTCTATAGAAGAGAAAGGGAATGAACTCATAAATATTTTTATTCTTGCTCAGTTTCAAAGTTGACAAATATTAATTAAAGAGGTAAATTTTTGGTAAATTTTGGAGGAACTAGTCAGAATGAATAACAGGGTCTTTTTGAGAAGACAGGCTGGTATTATTAAAAGAATAAATAAATAAATCAATGAAAGAGAATGGAGAGCCCAGAAGTAGGTCCACATAAACACAGTAAATTGATCTTTGACAAGAGAACAAAGACAGTTTAATGCAGCAAAGGCCATCTTTTCAACAAACAATTCTAGAAAACCTGGACAGCCACATGTAAACGAAATAAAGCAAGAATAACAACAACAACAAAATCTTCACAGAGATAGACTTTAACACCTCCTGCTAAAATTAATTCAAAATGAATCAGGACCTAATTATAAAACAAAAAATATAGATCTCCAAGAAGATAAAAAAGAGAAAATCTAGATGACCTTGGGTATGCTGATGACTTTTGAGATATAATACCAAAGACCCAATCCATGGAAAATAATTGGTAAACTAGATTTCATTAAAATTATAAACATTTGTTCTGTTAAAAAATGTTTCAAGAGACAGAGAAGATACCACAGACTGTGTGAAATCTTCCCAAAAGACATATCTGATAAAGGACTATCATTTACAATTATTAATATAAAAAAGCAAACATAAAAACTTGTAAATTTTAACAATAAGAAAATGAGCACCCTGATTATAAAATGAGCTCAAGACCTCAAAAAATTCCTCACCAAAGAAAGTAAGCCCATTTGTAAGGCTGTTATGAAGACACTGACACAGACAATAGACATGTGGACACAAGGGAAGAAGAAGGAGAAGGTGAGACAAATGGAGGGAGTAGCAAGGAAACACATACATTATCACATGTAAAATAGATGCCATTGGAAATTTGCTGTATCTGTCAGGGAGCTCAGTCCTCTCTATGACAACCTAGAGAGGTGAGATGAGGTAGGAAGTTGGGAAGGGAGGTACAAGAGGGAGGGGATGCATGTATATACCTATGGCTGATTCATGTTGATGTATGGCAGAAACCAACACAATATTAAAGCAATTATCCTTTGATTGAAAATAAATAATTTTTCTAAAAAGAAAAAAGAATGTACAGATGGCAAATTAGCATATGAAAGGTATGTCACATTTCATCAGAGAATTGCAAATTAAAGCAATGGGATATCACTATACATGTATTAAAATGGCTAAAATCCAGAATACTGCCAATCCCAAATGCTGGTGAAGATGTGGAGCAACAGAAACTCATTCATTGTTGGTAAAGATACAAAGCAGGCATAGCCACTTTGGAAGACATTTCAGCAGTTTCTTACAAAACTAAACATGTTCTTACCATATGCTCTGACAGTCTTGTACCGTGGTGTTTATTCAAGGTTGAAAATGTATGTCTACACACACACACACACACACACACACACAAACACACACACAAAGAACACTACACATAGATGTTTATAGCAGCTTCATTCATAACTGCCAAAACTTGGAAGAAACCACAATATCGTTCAGTAGGTAATGTGTAAATAAACTGTAGTATATCCAAGCAGTAGATTACTATTCACTACTAAAAAGAAAGTGTTAATGTTGATTTTGATATTACACAAAAGAAGACAACAAAACCATGATGGTTCCCCCTTAATATCAGGAATAACAATGTTGTCTGTTTCTACTCCTTCAACATTTCACAGGGGGTTCTGGTATGGATAACTGAATAGCAAAATGAAATAAAAGACATTCTAATTTGATGATAAATAAAACTGTATCTATTTGCAGATGACATGGTATTTTGAAAATCCTAAGTTATATATAAATAATTATCAAAACTAACGTGTGAGCAAAGTAGATACAAAAGCATTATCAAATTTCAGTTGTATTTCTCTACACTAGCAATGAATAATTACAAAAATTTCATTTCATTTCATTGTTTTTCAAAGAAAAACAATTTCATTTACCATTGCACTAAAAGTATTTAAAGAATATGAACAGGGAATAAATTTAACAGAAGTGAAAGACCCATATGCAGAAAACTGAAAACATTATTGAAAGAAATGAGGGAAATAGTATATAAATGGAATGGCACTGCATATTTATCGATTCAAAGAATACTTGTACATTTGAATATTAAATTTATTGTCAAGGGAACAATACAGCCCAAGTTTATTTCTAACTAATACCTATCAAATTATTGCTTAATATTTGGGAGGATATAGGCATGCTTTCCCTAAAATTTATATGGAAATGCAATGGAACTACAGTAGCCAAAAGATCTTGGAAAATAAAAGAACAAATCTGAAATTTGAAAGACTTATATTTCCCAATTTCAAGACAATATAAAAGGGCAGTAATCAAAGCCATGTAGTACCCGCAAAGGGGTAAACATATTTACAGAAATCAACAGAACAGAATAGGGTCCAGAAATAAACTCTTACATTTATGGTTAAATGGTATTTGGCAAGATTATCTAGATATTCTCTTTCTTGCTAGCATTATTGCTAATGAATATAAGGTTTCTTTTTGGAGTAATAGAAGTATTCTAAACTTAGTGGGAATGATTGTCTAACTGTAAATGTACTGAAAACCACAGTATTGTACACTTTAAAAGGTGAGTGCTAAGGTATTGCGACTTCACTTTCACTTCACTTTTTAAGGTATGTGAATTATATCTCAGTAAAACTGTCATAAAATATATAATGGAAGAAAATATACTATGATAAAAAGAAAATCTAATATAAAAAAACAAAAGAGAAGGCAAACACATTATAAAAGAATGATTAAAATGACAACTCAATAGTTTTACCAAGCCACACATTATACCTGTGTAGCAAGAAGCATAGTCTCAGAAAATAAACTTGAGAGCAATTTAGAATGCGTAGCACATATAAATATAAAATCTCTATATTTATAGAGATAAAATATACATATATGTCTGTGTTTAAGAAACTTAAGAAATTGAGAATTCTTTAATGTACAACAATTACATGAGAGATTCCAACTTAGGCTGAATAAAATTTTTACTGGAGAATATTTTGAATTTGGGAAAAAGCAATATTTGAAGAGTTTGAATAATAAAAAATGCATTCACATTCACACTGTGAAGAAGCAAAATGAGACATGTATTAGATTGGTAGTGATAGATATACATCTAAACACAAGTAATGCAACAAAGAGAGAGTCTAGGGAAAATTAAAAAAAAAAAAAGAAAAAGAAAAACAGAATAAAATGAATCATGACCCACAAAGGTAAATGGCTTTTCAGTGGCAATCATGGAGGCTTGAAGAATTCAGAATAATATCAGCAATGTGATGATGGAACATAATTATCAATATATATCTATATATTCAATAAAATTACCTTTCACAGGTCCACATTTAAAGGAAGAAGAAAACCTAGAGGAAAGTAGGCGAATGCACACAGCAAATGGTAGACACATGGGTAATCCAAAAATATTTAGATTGTATTAAGTAAGAAATGTAACAAAGACTAATTTGAAGAGTATAGCAATAGACTGGAACAAAAATGTGTGTTGACAATTATATTTTAGATGAAGGTGTCTTTGAATTCAAATGCTAATGATCCTACATGATAAGCATGGGAAAAGAGAGTAGCATAGTGGAAAGACAAAAAGATTTGGTGTCAGAAGAAACACATTAGTACCCCTGATCGGTCACACATTAATTTACCGTATCTCTCTTTTAGTGCCTTCTGTAGATTTTAAAACTGGTAGGGAGTCAATAGATTTTAGTAAATAAGGACCTCAATTTACTTAACTTTTGCATTTCAATAACATTTCAATCTGTTAAGGAAGGAAAACAATCAAAAGAAAGAAACAGCAACACCAACAAAGAAACATAGCTATGGACTTGATTACCAGGGTTCCTGAAGCAAAACTAGTTCCCAGGAGAATTCCCTTGAGTTCTATTGTTTAGACAGTAAACTGGGAAATCCAAACTGTGGTCAAGAAAGTAATAACTGGAATGGCAGGACTAAGTATTACGGCTTTGGCAAGAGAGAAGAAAAACATCAGTAATGAGTTAAGATACCTGGAGGAATGGAGCTCCTCAGCATAAGGACCATAACATGGATAGGAACTAAAAATCCAATGGAATATGTTGGGGCCGCTGCTGTGTTACATCAGTCGTGTCCGACTCTGTGCGACCCCATAGACGGCAGTCACCAGGCTCCCCCGTCCCTGGGATTCTCCAGGCAAGGACACTGGACTGGGTTGCCATTTCCTTCTCCAATGCATGAAAGTGAAAAGTGAAGTGAAGTCGCCCAGTCATGTCCGACTCTTAGCGACCCCATGGACTGCAATCTGCCAGGCTCTTCCGGCCATGGGATTCTCCAGGCAACAGTACTGGAGTGGGTTGCCAGTGCCTTCTCTTACAGAGTATGGTTGGGATCCCATTTTAGGTAAGACTGGCTGTATATTGCAGGGGCTAAGCACAGAGTTTGAGGAACACATAGACAGCCAGATCTCAGTACCTCTGAAATATCAAGATCTGCCTCCTCATCTACCTCCAATCATCCTTTACAAGTAAGTCAACTTAATTATTGCTCAAATATAAGCAAATTCATTTCCTATCCTTCCTTCATTAACCGCTAGAACTTCTCACCCTGATCCAAACAAGATTTCTAGTCCTCACTTTTTCTCAAGTCTAGAAGGGGTAAAAGAGTCTTTTAACATGCCTTTCATTTCCCTTTGTTGAAAGGTTTTCATCCAGTGAGATTCTGCTGGTCTAAGTTATACTCAGCTCCTACCCAGAACTTCTTAACTTTTAGGAACTTATCTGATCTTTTGTTTCAAAATGCCAGTCCTCAGAAGGCAGAGTCTCTATGTAGCCATTTGTAATTTTGGGGACACTGTCTCTAAGGGGACATTGTATTCCTTCAGGAACCTATCCTGAAATTCCTGCTAAATTTCTGGGTGCTTGCTTCTTCAGACTAGGGAGAGAAGTTTAAGGAATGAAGAGTTGAATAGGAATGAATGAGTGGCATCAGTGCAAACTAGCTGCATGAAACAGCACACAAGTAGCAGACATTTATTTTATTGGTACAGATATTATATCTCTCAATTAAAGAGCAGACAGAATATAAAGGCTTTTAAAATCTGATAGCTAAACTGCTAATACTTCATTAAGAGTGGGCTATTAAACATACTTTCCTTGCAAGTTCCATTAATTTTTCAAGAGGTTAGTTTTTCAAGAGTCTGGTTAGAAAAAATAATGAACAGTTATACAACTCCAGCCCAGCAAGAGAAAATTTCTCGAATGGTATTTAGGAATATCACTGGAAGTTAGAATCCAGTGTGAGGTTAAGAGAGAACTTCAGAGAGGAGGTGACAGCCAAGAAGAAAAAGCATGCTGGGAACTGATTGCAATTGTCCAGGATAAGAAAGGTAATAAGAAAACCAGACAAGTCTGTAAGAAAACACACAAGAAAAAAACATATATATATATATATAGAGAGAGAGAGAGAGAGAGGAAAGATAAATGATATTGCATTGAATGTAGTTAAAAAGGCAGGTAAGTAGAGTAAGAGATTTGATTAAAGATATAAACCACAGTGAAACAAACAGAAAAGATGATGAAAAGTTTAAACATTGTTTTAGGTTGTTTTTTTTTTTTTCTTTTTTTTTAATTTTTTGCTTGAACTGCTGACTTTAAAATTAGGGATTTGACCAATTGTTTATTAAATTGACAGAAGTGGTTGTTTTGGATTTGTATTAGCACAATCCAAATCTTTTGGACAGATATGATTCTTCTGTAGTTGAATTTGGGCTAACTGAAACCAAAAGCTGCCAGGAAATGCATTAATCCTTATCCTGTTTATAGATGTGTTGTGAGGAATGACACTTTATTAGCTTAAGACCCTGTGACTTCTTGTTAAATATGTAAAAATATGAACAGAGAGTGCCCATTGGCAAGAACTGTTAATCTTTTCAGTTCACACTTAAAGCACTTGTAAAACCTAAGCACATTATCTCTCATTGAAAAGAAGTAATGACAAGTTGGTTTAAACCAAGAAAACCTCTGTATAAATTAACAGATGTTTTAGTTGAAAATAGAAGTGTCAACATAACCTTAATTAATGAGTGTATAATACCTGTTCCCAGAATGAGAGAATATGCCAAGTTTTAACCTGGGTATAGTGGACTAAATGGAGGCTGTACAAATTAGACTGAGATTATAATCTTAGCTTGAACCTTATCTACATCTCATTTTCATCTCATCTTCAGTTTGGATGAAGATGTTCTTCACCAGCTTGAGTAATTATCAGGTTAATCAAAGATGAGAATCGTCCTCCCATATAAAGTACAGTTGACTAGTATGCAATATCTAGCAGCGCTCAATGAAAATATGCCCTTATGCCCTTTCATGGAAAGTAAATCTGAAATATTGAACTTATTCTCTGCAATCTATATTTTCAATCAAGCTATTATTCTACCTACATGTTAAATCTGTTTGCCAATATCTTCAAGTGTGTTAAGTGCATTTTCTTTAATCAAGGGTCATGTGTGTGTGTGTTTAGTGCTTGTGCATACATGTATGCTTGGATTTGTGAAAAGAATGAGAGGTGTGTTATTTATTGACTCACTAGGTAAACCTCATCTGTGTTGATTTTTGAGGTGTTTCTGTCCATTCTAACTACTGCCAGAAAGAAGGATTTTAAAGTCTGTTCTCAAATTAAAATCAGTCATGTGGGGTACCATTTCAGAACTTATAAGCAAATTATCTCTAATAAACCCATCTAATGAGATCCTCATTTAGTTACCTTGACATAGATTTCGTAACTAGTTTGTTTTTGTAACCATTCTAGGAGTCCCACTGATGCTTTATTTAGACATTTTTGTAGATCAGGTAGACTTCTGTTATCACCTATATGGAAAAAAAAAAAAAGGCTAAAAGTACCATGGTCATACAATATGGCTCAGAACTTTGAGGCCTTTATTATTCTGTTATTATTATTTAGAAGAGGCAGATAGTATTATTATTTAGAAAAGACAGATAGTATTAATTTTTAGAAAAGGCGGGTTTAGAAAAGGCAGAGAAATCAGAGATCAAATTGCCGACATCTGCTGGATCATCAAAAAAGCAAGAGTTCCAGAAAAACATCTACTTCTGCTTTATTGACTATGCCAAAGCCTTTGACTCTGTGGATCACAACAAACTTAAAATTCTTAAAGAAATGGGAATACCAGGTCACCTGATCTGCTGACTAAGAAATCTGTATGCAGGTCAAGAAGCAACAGTTAGAACCAGACATGGTACAACAGAGTAGTTCCAAATCAGGAAAGGAGTACATTAAAGCTGTATATTGTCACCCTGTTTATTTAACTTATATGCAGAGTACATCATGCGAAATGCCAGGCTGAATGAAGTACAAGCTAGAATTAAGATTGCTAAGAGAAATATCAATGACATCATATATGCAGATGACATCACCCTTACAGCAGAAAGTGAAGAAGAAATAAAGAGCCTCTTGATGAAAGTGAAATAGGAGAGTGAAAAAGTTGGCTTAAGGCTCAACAGTCAGAAAACTAAGATCATGGCATCCAGTCCCATCACTTCATGGCAGATAGATGGGGAAACAGTGGAAACAGTGGCTGACTTTATTTTTCTGAGCTCCAAAATCACTGCAGACCATGATTACAGCCATGAAATTAAAAGACACTTGCTCCTTGGAAGAAAAGCTATGACCAACCTAGACAATATGCTAAAAAGCAAAGACTGACTTTGCCAACAAAGATCCATCTAGTCAAAGCTGTTTTTTTTCCAGTAGTCATGTATGGATGTGAAAGTTGGACTATAAAGAAAGCTGAGCACTGCAGAATTGATATTTTTGAACTGTGGTGTTGGAGAAGACTCTTGAGAGTCCCTTGGACAGCAAGGAGATCCAACCAGTCCATCCTAAAGGAAATCAGTCCTTAATATTCATTGGAAGGACTGATGTTGAAACTGAAACTCCAATACTTTGGCCACCTGATGTGAAGAACTGACTCATTGGAAAAGACCCTGATGCTGGGAAAGATTGAAAGCAGGAAGAGAAGGGGACAAACAGAGGATGAGATGGTTGGATGGCATCACTGACTCGGTGGACATGAGTTTGAGCAATCTCCGGGAGTTGGTGATGGACAGGGAGCCTGGCATGCTGCAGTCCATGGGGTCACAAAGAGTCAGATATGACTGAAAAATGGAGCTGAAATTGATTATCCCAAATTTATGAAGAAAATATCAGATTTTATGACACTTTCTCCTCTCATGTGGCTTTGTTTCTCCTTAAATTTTATAGGAAGATTTTATTTGTTCCCTAGTGGTGTTACAGGTCTTCCTTTCTTGGGAAATAGAATTTCACAGCTGTTCTCAGCATATTCTAGACCTTGTAGACATTACTGATGAGGTATGGTCTTCATTACCATTTTCTTTTCAGGATAAGATTGAGTTTGTCTTTTCCCTTGAAGGTAGATACCGTCATTGACTTACTTTTGTCAGAGAAATGTGTGACATGCATTCTGTCAAGACAGAAGCACTTAAAAGCCAGTGTATAAATTGCCATCCCCGCCTTTGTGTCGTGGTAATCATCCACGCTGTAGAGTATATACACCAAGCATGCTTGATGTGTAATGTGGGTTAGATGAGTCATTATTGTTCTAAGCTATCAAGTTGTGGAGGCTCTTTGTTACTACATTGTAACCTGGCCTATCCTGTCTAAATCAAGGATGACGGGCTGAAGGTTATGCAGCTGTCAATTTCTGGTTGACATGAGTTAATTCAAGTAGAGCATTAAAAAAACTCTGCACAGATACCACATTCTTCTGTACCAGAAAAGGCTTGCTTCTATTTAAATGTGTTCTGGTATGATGCATTTAATCTAAACCAGGTACATTTATACCTTTTATAAACAAAAGACTCAACCTTATCATGGCAGCTGTGCATTCCATTAGTAGGGCTTCCCCAATATACCCATTTTCCAAACTGAGTTAAATTTTATTTTATGACATTCCTAGTTGGAATAAAAATCTAGTGAATAGAGATTTTTTGTTTTGTTTTACTTACTTTTTAAAATATCTACTACCCAGTAGGTTGCCTGGCACAGAATAATTCATAAATAGTTAATTAATTCAAGTGTGTCATAGTCACTGCAGTTATTGTTCATTGTTTGACCATGCCCTGTGATAAGCCACAGGGGGAACTTTGCTCTACTAAACATCGTGTTTTACATATTATTAATTATTCTAAATATCTGGTGTACTTTTGACATGTTTTTGAATCATATGATATGATTTTTTTCTTATTGGCTAAGAAGTTCAGTCCATTTTGAGGTCCTCTTCTAACAACTGATGTATTTATTATGTGATTTAATAGATAAGATTTCAATTTTATATGGTGAATATTTTCCTTTTGCCTAATGTTTATTGCCTACTTTAGTTGTGTTTTGTTTTTTTTTGTATTATTTTTATAGACTTTAAATGTATACCACATATATATCTACCTTTGTATACACAAAACTTTATTTTATTTTTTAAAATCTATGTTTTTTATAGTTTGGAAATTTTTTATAATTATTGCTTACTTATA
This sequence comes from Aepyceros melampus, assembly GCA_006408695.1. Taxonomy (NCBI): domain Eukaryota; kingdom Metazoa; phylum Chordata; class Mammalia; order Artiodactyla; family Bovidae; genus Aepyceros; species Aepyceros melampus. Next base: position 174,354 of record SJXQ01002425.1, on the reverse strand, counting down.
CCACTGTATTTTAAAACTTTATTCAAACATTTTAAAGCATACAAAAACCTGCATAGTTCAATTGTGAAAGTGTTAGGAATGTTAAACCATGTCATCTGGCTGTAAGGCTTTAAGTAGCAAGGGCAATTTAGTTTCAGTGAAATTGCTCACTGCTTCAAGGCACCTAATTAGAAATTAAAATACCTAGGTGTTTTTTTTTTTAATTTCTTTCAAGCTCCATTTCAACATATTTTAATCTGAACTATATTTTTCTGTTAAATATGATTACTGAGCAATGACAGAGCTCATGGTCCTTCATTGCTCATTCATTACCAGTTTTCATTTGTAGTTGAAATGAACATTTTCCCCAATTATATTTTTTAATCATTCCCAATCATCCTTTCTCTTTTGTATAAGAGATATTAAGTCTTGAGAAAATTTCTGCAGAGTAATAAAACCTGTTAGATTAGATTAATATACATGGACTGTTCAACTGTTATTAATTTAGACAGACTTTCATTTTTCCTTTTTTGATTACACAGGACATTGATTTATGGTACATGAAATAACCAAATTGCATTTTTGAAATTTAAAATCCTGGAGTCTTTCTTACATTATTTGTCTTGAACTTAGCTTTTTGTCCTTTAAATTATAAAATATATGCTCTTTTTAAATTGAAAGATTTATATTGTGTAGGGTAGCAAGTATATTGGCTAAATGTTTGCCTGAGATTACTGGATCATTTTTTATGTCATTACTCTGCTATTGAGTCATGATAGAACACAGCATATCATAAATGCTTTTATACTTCCTTTATTAGCTTCGTTGTAATATGTTTACAGTGCCTATAATATCACTTTCTTAATTAGTTTTATTGTTTGTGCTGTGGTTAGTCATGCGGTCATGTCTGACTCTTTGCAACCCTATGGATTATAGCCTGCCAGTCTCCTTTGTCCATGGGGATTCTTCAGGCAAGAATACTGGAGTGGATTGCCATGCCCTCTTCTAGGGAATCTTCCCAACTCAGGGATTGAACCCAGATCTCCTGCATTGCAGGTGGATTCTTTACTGTCTGAGCCACCAGGGAACCCCAGTATTATTATTTATACCTCTTTGAGTGGAGAAGGCAATGGCACCCCACTCTAGTACTCTTGCCTGGAAAATCACATGGACAGAGGAGCCTGGAAGGCTGCAGTCCATGGGGTCGCTGAGGGTTGGGCACGACTGAGTGACTTCACTTCACTTTTCACTTTCATGCATTGGAGAAGGAAATGGCAACCCACTCCAGTGTGCTTGCCTGGAGAGTCCCAGGAATGGGGGAGCCTGGTGGGCTGCCGTCTATGGGGTCGCACAGAGTCGGACACGACTGAAGTGACTTAGCAGCAGCAGAGTGAGAAAAAAGTTTTTGTTCCAAGGCTAAAACGAAAAGATGCTGGTAAGGCCATTGCTCCAGCTCACTCTGATAGATGCCAAGAATATTAATATATATAGCTGCTTACGTGTCTTTAGGAACCTGAGCTTAGAGCTGGTCATCAGTGTCCATTTATGAGTAACCCTAGGCCCCATAGTGAATATGAAAGGAAGAATTTTGGCAAATCTGTATGCCTAAGTGTAGTACTTCTAGGAAGTGCTATAAGTACTTCCTAGAAGTATATGCTTATACTTTGTGTATATGTATATGCCCTGGTGGAGTGTAAACCCTAAGGTTAGTTGAGAGAATATTAGGGAGGAGCCACTCAATAGAAGTGCTTGAATGGAGAGAACACATGGGTTAATGGCAGGACAACACCAGGTATACTGATATTTACCTTTTCTCCCAAGTAGATGACAAGAACCTGAAGTCTGCATATAGAAATCTTCTGGGCTTACTCAATCAGAACATTTATTTTTCCTTCCTCAGAGAATCTGACAATCAATCAAAGAGAGATATCAGTCTTTTCCAAAATGATGGGGACTGATAGTCCATCAGAGGCCACATACACTGGCTCCTACTTCTCCTATTCCCTTCCCTGGAGGAGGGCATGGAAACCCACTCCACTCTGCATGCCTGGAGAATTCTGTGAACAGAGAAGTCTGGCCGGCTACAGTCCATGCGATTGCAAAGAGTCGGACACTACTGAGTGACTATCACTTCACTTAACTTCATAACCCTGTCAGGTTAATGCCCAGATTCCTTACTTGACATATGTAAAGAGCTTGACAGTGGCATCCCCAAATTTATCAACCAGCGCATACAAAGTGCCTTTGTGGAGCTATGTCTAACACTGGGAGAAGCATAAAGACCTTTAGAGGTATATGGACTCTAATTTCCTCAAATGTGCATGTCAGTGGACTGGCACAGAGACAGAAGGTATTCAGCCGTAATTGTATAATTAAATAAATATAATTGTGAGAAGTGCTATAGAGGAAAAATACAGGATGCTATAACAACTAACAAATGAGGAATGGAGGGCAGCAGAGAAATTCTTGACTCAGAATATAAAGCACAGATAAGATGAAGAGGAAAGGTCCTAAGTCAGAAAAAAAAATAAAAAGCCTGGCAAGTTTGAAGAATTGTGGTGGAACTCTTGTGGGCAAATTTCCATTGAATGAGAAGAGAGTGCAAAGCCTAAGACGTTGCTCTTGAATTAGGCAGATCCTAGATCCTACAAGACTTTAGAGACCATGTTATAGATGTTGATTTTGTCTTAATGCTAATGAAACCTAACATCTGTAGAGATCTTAGGTCCCACTCAACATGAATGGCAGGTAAGGAAGCATAAAGGGATATGGGTTCTTACCTATCAGTCCTTGTTGTGGAGATTATAAGTATTCTGAGACTTTTTATGAATAGTTATTTTAGTCAAAATGATTATTTTGAGTAACAATCATCCAAGGTCAAACTCGAAGTACAAACAAGTCTCTTTAAGAGAGTCTGTAATTCACCGTCACATTTGACCCTTATCAGCATAAGCATTAGTTTGAGTTCAGTGTATAAAAATCCAATTTTGGATCAATGTACAAACTGGGAAAAAGTGCTTTAGAAATATCATCAGCATGCAGTGTCCTGGGTTGCAAGTTTCTCTGTTTCTTTGTGGCATCAATAAAGCAGCCTAGCTTGTAAAGCTTCCTTTGGCTTTTCAGTGTGTCTTGCTATTGCTCTAATGTGGAAGGGCATAATGGTCACAAATATAAAAAGCTCTTTTACATTAAATTACACAGAATAAATTTCTCTGCTCAGAAGATGATAGCAAGTGATTTCTTCAATTTAGTCACAGAAGATTCTAACATTAAATCTGAAGCTATGCCGAGTGATCCAACTTTGAAGATTACAGCGATGATAATGGGGCTTCTAGTGAACTAAATTAATGTTTATGGCTTTTTCTTTCCTGCTTTCATTGTGAATGCTGCTGCTCCTGCTGCTGCTCGGTTCTGGTGTGTGTGGTTTTCTCAGTACTGTTGGCATTTGAGATTGGCTTTAAGAACAGAAATAGAATAATGTACTTGCAAATGGATAAAATTCCACAAAATCTTATAATTTGATAGGACTGACAGTGATGGTAAGTTGACTGCTTACTTGTATATTTGTACTTTTCCCACCTAAGTTTAGTTTTGCTACCATACATAAACTTCAGCTTAGAATTTCCTTGCATTTGAAAATACTAATCAAAAGTACTTAAATTCTCTTTAATAAGACTCTTTATTGCCTTAATTAGTGCACATATTTTATATACTATTAATTTTATTACTTACTTTTTTCTGTCAATTTTAATATTATATTTTTGATATTGTTTCTTTTTCTTTAAAGGCAAATTCATTATGATTTCCGCAATATGGAAACGTATACCAGATTTTCTTCCCTATCACATTTTATAGGCTATTTTAAAAGATACAATTCTGAATTATTGTCCTTGTCAAAATTTAAATCATTAGTAAGAAACATTTTTAATGGTGGCTCAGAGGTTAAAGCGTCTACCACCAATGCAGGAGACCCGGGTTCAATCCCTGGGTCAGGAAGATCCCCTGGAGAAGGAAATGGTAACCAACTCAAGTATTCTTGCCTGGAGAATCCCATGGATGGAGAAGCCTGGTAGGCTACAGTTCATGGGGTCGCAAAGAGTCAGACATGACTGAGTGACTTCACTTTATAATTTTCCACCAAATGGATATCACTTACCTTATTTAAACTGTTACCCAATGGAGATTGAGTCTGATTTTACCCTTGTACACAGTTTCACCAAATATCTCTTGTAGAGCAATAAGAAGTGTTAGAGTGACTGGTCCCAGAATATCAAGTTGCCTTGCAATAGAGTGAACAGCAGAGAGGCTCCCTCTTCCTCAGTAGGAATGTCTGAATGAACTCAGTTTCCTACAGGACCAAATTGTGGCTTCTTCTTAGAAGCTTGAATCTGAATTTAATAAAGATCTGCAATGCTAACTTTAAGAACTCAAGAAAATTATTTTTATACCTAGAGTTGACCAGTAGATTACCTGATGCCTAAGTCCTTCCTGTTTATCCCTACTAAAGTATGTTTTTAAGTTTACACTATGAGTTGATGAAGTGTCAGTGTTCTTCCTTGGGGACACTGTCCCACTGGTCCCCGCAAGTGTCCTCCTGGGATGATGCTAATACAGTGAACCATGGCTCTTCTATTGCCTGGCTTTCAGAATCTCCTAAGAAAGCCTGTCCCTTAACCTTTACTGTGTGGCATTATGGTAATTGCCTTCATTCACCTCGCTGCAGTCCTAGGACATACATTTGTGCAGGCATATCTGATTGCTTCTCTAAAAAGAAAATAAATAAAATATTCACTGCATTTTAGAATCCTTGAAATGCCAGGAAATTTGCTAAGCTTTCATGAGTTTTATTTTATTTAATTATTTAATTTGATGAAGGTTCAGTAACCCCATTTTACAAATGAGAGTCTAGACTGAAATTTTAAAGGCCTAAATATTCTTCCTTGTCACATAAGTAATTGAGATGGAGCTGCTATCTGGGTCCAGCTCTGAAAAGGATAAAAGCAAACTTCTTTCTTTTCTGAAACTAGGGAAAGGGGTTGATAAAGACCACAGTGAAGAGGTAGGAAACACTGTGCTAGGGCCAAGTAATGCATAGGGAAGGATGGGAAGCTCAGCACAAACATTAGAGCTTTAAGATTTTGTTCTTGAAAAGTCCATTTCAGGTCCATTTCAAGTCCACTTTGGACTAGAAAGCTGATAGCTGAGGAGGAGAGGAGGTGACGCTTATGTTCATCCCACAGGAGGGGAAATTTCTAACTAGCGTATTGTTTGAGTTGTTTGGAAGCAAGTTTTACTTTCAGAATGAAGGCTTAAAGTGATATGCATAACGTTCCCACTTGGTGAATTGAGACACTTGGCTAAGGTATTGATATATGAGAGTTACAGACATAAATATAAGGTTAGGGGATTACCATGTAATTTAAAACAGGAGGCATATAGGCATGTTGGTACAAAATAATGACCTGGAATTGGCAATGAGGAAACAAGTGAATATTCACATGACATCTAGGTCCTGCTGTCCATGGGATTCTCCAGGCAAGAATACTGGAGTGGGTTGCCATTTCCTTTTCCAGCGGATCTTCCTGACCCAGGGATTCAACCTGCATCTTCTGTGTCTCCTGCATTGCAGCTGGATTCTTTACCACTGAGCCACCATGGTGGCAGAATTTAAAGACTGCTTCCAATATAGAAACTGAAGCAAAGTCAGGACTCAGTCATACCAAGAGCTAAGAAGAACTTCCTGTGAAAAGATGGAGGGTGGATAAGTTCTTAACTACAGGACGGAAGGAGCCAATATTCCGATTAGAAGTAGAAAGACATAGAGGGAAGAAAAGCCAAGTCCAGGGAGTTATTGAGAGGACAGAAAATACGTTGATGCTAAATCTAAACAGCATGACTATGAATTAAATTCATAGGTTCTATAGAACCTATGAGAGTCTCTAGCTGACAGTCCCTGTCTAAGTTTCTAATATTTTCTCAAAACAGATATCTAAAGTCACTGTCAAACTCAATTCTACAGTAAATCACTTTAAAAAGCACCAAGGAAATTTTTTTGATCCTGAGACCAAATATATTCTCCTTGACTCTGATACATCAAAAAATAGCAGAGATTATAATCAACCAAATCATTGTTAACCAAATGGATTAATATGTAGTTTTCATTCATAATTCTGTTACTTATTGAGAGAATTTCCCTGCTATGTTACCTATACTTAAAATATGTATTTTCATAATTAGAATAGTATTTTTTTCTATTCAACTAGTTCCCAAGAAGTCACAGTGTCAGTTCAGTTCAGTTCAGTCTCTCAGTTGTGTCTGACTCTTTGCAACCCCATGAACTGCAGCACACCGGCCTCCCTGTCCATCACCAACTCCAGGGGTTTACCCAAACTCACATCCATTGAGTCGGTGATACCATCCAGGCATCTCATCCTCTGTTGTCCCCTTCTTCTCCTGCCCCCAATCCCTCCCAGCATCAGGGTCTTTTCCAATGAGTCAGCTCTTTGCATGAGGTGGCCAAAGTATTAGAGTTTCAGCTTCAGCATCAGTCCTTCCAATGAACACCCAGGCCTGATCTCCTTTAGAATGGACTGGTTGGATCTCCTTGCAGCCCAAGGGATTCTCAAGAGTCTTCTCCAACACCACAGTTCAAAAGCATCAATTCTTTGGCACTCAGCTTTCTTCACAGTCCAACACTCACATCCATACATGACCACTGGAAAAACCATAGCCTTGAAGAGATGGACCTTTATTGACAAAGTAATATCTCTGTTTTACAATATGCCATCTAGGTTGGTCATAACATTCCTTCCAAGGAGTAAACGTCTTTTAATTTCATGGCTACAGTCACCATCTGCAGTGATTTTGAAGACCATAAATATAAAGTCTGGCACTGTTTCCACTGTTTCCCCAAGTATTTCCCATGAAGTGATGGAACCAAATGCCATGATCTTCATTTTCTGAATGTTGAGCTTTAAGCCAACTTTTTCACTCTCCTCTTTCACTTTCATCAAGAGGCTCTTTAGTTCCTCTTCACTTTCTGCCATAAGAGTGGTGTCATCTGCATATCTGAGGCTATAGATTGTATATATTGAGCTGTATTTTGAGGGCACTAATTGTTTTTGCTTTTGATTTGATAAAGAAGTGGTGTAGCTAGGCAACAGAAGCTTTGTGGAATGATGCTGTTGGAGGGCTATATGTATCTTACGTGCATAGGTTTACTGCAGTCCATGATAGCATTCTTCACTGAGGTTCATTTTAACCAAAAGGAGGTAACCTATAGTAACATTCTATAAAACAAACAAATAAAAAGCAATATTGTTTAAAAAAAAAAAAAACAGTTCAAAAGGTAGCAGTGATTGTGCCCAGACTGTAACAGACTAATACAAAGAGTGATGACCTTGTGGAGTTTGCTGGTGATGAGGTCATAAAATGTGACAAAAAGAGATTGCAGTTTTTATTGTTCCATTGATTTCACCTTTTCCCTTTTCGATATGAAGTTGGATAAAAGACTTTATTTTGTTACTCACTGAGTCTAGGGAGTGTGCAGAGTGAATGATGTTGTCTTCTATTAGGTGCTAACTCTGTTTAAAAGTGGTCAAGCAAGTTTATGTCAAGTGAGAACTAAGCTGGGCCTTGCATCTTGCGATAAATCCAGTGTATGTGATGAAAATTATAATAGTCAATACATTAAAGGGTATATAAAATCAAGAGCAGATGGGCTTTCAGAAACCGAAGGACCTGTTTTCAGGAAATTATCTTGACTATATAAAGAGAGAATAAAGCAAACATAGAACATTATTAGTGTCAAGGAAGTGATATTTTTTGTTATTTTTTCTTTTGCATATTTCCATTTTGTTACATCTGCTCAGGTTTTCTTATCTTACTCTGTGCTCAGCTCGTGACCAAGACTTGGTATAATAAATACTAGAATAAAAAGGTAACTAAAGATTATTTTGAGCTTAATTTTTTATTTGTACAAACTTTCTACCAAATGACAATATTTTATATAATCATCTAGTATGACATTTGAGCTTCAAGAGTCAATCATTTTGGAGAGTCCAAATTTTCACATATTTTACATGTCTTGTTTTCCTTATAGTTAACTTGCAGTCAGTCAGTAAGACTGATTTGAGTAAAATTGTAGAAATTGAGTTAAAATACGATGGCTCTTGTAGAGTACTTTATATATTCTCCTGGGGTAGAATTACTGAGGAAATATTTACAACTGTCTAATCTTCAGTTCATTCAGTCACTCAGTCGTGTCCATCTCTTTGCAAACCCATCACCACAGCATGCCAGTCCTCCCTGTCCATCACCAACTCCCAGAGTTTATCCAAACTCATATCCATTGAACCGATGATGCCATCCAACAATCTCATCCTCTGTCATCCCTTCTCCAACTGCCCTCAATCTTTCCCAGCATCAAGGTCTATTCAAGTGAGTTAGCTCTTCTCATTGGGTAGCCAAAGTACTGGAGTTTCAGCTTCAACATCAGTCCTTCCAATGAGCACCCAGGACCGATCTCCTTTAAGATGGACTGGTTGGATTTCCTAGCATTCCAAGGGACTCTCAAGAGTCTTCTCCAACACCACAGTTAAAAAGCATTATTTTTTTGGCACTCAGCCTTCTTTATAGTCCAACTCTCACATCCATACATGACTACTGAAAAAACCATAGCCTTGACTAGATGAACCTTTGTTGAAAAAGTAATGTCTCTCCTTTATAATATACTGTCTAGGTTGGTCATAACTTTCCTTTCAAGGAGTAAGTGTCTGTTATTTTTATGGCTACAATCACCATCTACAGTGATTTTGGAGCCCCCCAAAATAAAGTGAGCCACTGTTCCACTGTTTCTCCATCTATTTCCCATGAAGTGATGGGACCAGATGTCATGATCTTAGTTTTCTAAATGTTGAGGTATAGCCAACTTTTTCACTGTTCTCTTTCACTTTCATCAAGAGGCTCTTTAGGTCTTCTTCACTTTCTTCCATAAGGGTGGTATCATCTGCATATCTGAGGTTATTGCTATTTCTCACAGCAATCTTGTTTTCAACTTGTGCTTCCTCGAGCCCAGCGTTTCTCATGATTTACTCTGCATATAAGTTAAATAAGCAGAGTGATGGCTCAGAGGTTAAAGCGTCTGCCTCCAATGCAGGAGACCCGGTTCGATCCCTGGGTTGAGAAGATCCTCTGGAGAAGGAAATGGCAATACACTCCAGTATTCTTGCCCGGAGAATCCCATGGACTGAGAAGCCTAGTAGGTTACAGTCCACGGGGTCGCAAAGAGTCGGACATGACTGAGCGACTTCACCACCACCACCACCAAGCAGAGTGACAATATGCATAATCCTTTCCCGATTTGGAACCAGTCTGTTGTTCCATGTCCAGTTCTAACTGTTGCTTTCTGACCTGCAACAGGTTTCCTTAGAGGCAGGTCAGGTGGTCTGGTATTCCCATCTCTTTCAGAATTCTCCAGTTTGTTGTGATCCACACAGTCAAAGGCTTGGCATAGTCAATAAAGCAGAAGTAGATGTTTTCCTGGGACTCTCTTGCTTTTCTGATGATCCATTGATGTTGGCAATTTGATCTCTGGTTCCTCTGCCTTTTCTAAAACTAGCTTTAACATCTGGAAGTTCATGGTTCACATATTGCTGAAGCCTGGCTTGGAGAATTTTGAGCATTACTTTACTAGCGTGTGAGATGAGTGAAATTGTGTGGTGGTTTGAGCATTCTTTGGCATTGCTCTTCTTTGGAATTGGAATGAAAACTGACTTTTTAGAGTCCTGGGACCAATGCTGACTTTCCCAAATTTACTGACATATTGAGTGCAGCACTTTCACAGCATCATCTTTTAGGATTTGTAATAACTCAACTGGAAATCTGTCACCTCCACTAGTTTTTTTCGTAGTGATGCTTCCTAAGGATCACTTGACTTCACACTCCAGGATGTCTGGCTCTAGGTGAGTGACCACAGCATCATGATTATCTGGGTCACGATGATCTTTTTTATACAGTTCTGTATATTTTTGCCACCTCTTCTTAATATCTTCTATGTCTGTTAGGTCCATATCATTTCTGTCCTTATTGAGCCCATCTTTGCATGAAATGTTCCCTGGTATCTCTAATTTTCTTGAAGAGATCTCTAGTCTTTCCCATTCTATTGTTTTCCTCTATTTCTTTGCATTGATCGCTGAGGGAGGCTTTCTTATCATGCCATGCTCTTCTTTGGAACTCTGCATTCAAATGCATATATCTTTACTCTTCTCCTTTAGTTTTCACTTCTCTTCTTTTCACAGCTATTTATGAGGCCATTTTGCAGCCATGAAATTAAAAGACAGTTATTCCTTGGAAGAAAAGTTATGACCAACCTAGATAGCATATTGAAAAGCAGAGACATTACATTGCCGACTAAGGTCCATCTAGTCAAGGCTTTGGTTTTCCAGTAGTCATGTATGGATGTGAGATTTGGACTGTGAAGAAGGCTGAGCACCGATTGATGCTTTTGAACTGTGGTGTTGGAGAAGACTCTTGAGAGTCCCTTGGACTGCAAGGAGATCCAACCAGTCCATTCTGAAGGAGATCAGCCCTGGGATTTCTTTGGAAGGAATGATGCTAAAGCTGAAAGTCCAGTACTTTGCTCACCTCATACGAAGAGTTGACTCACTGGAAAAGACTCTGATGCTGGGAGGGATTGGGGGCAGGAGGAGAAGGGGACGACCAAGGATGAGATGGCTGGATGGCACCACGGACTCAATGGACGTGAGTCTGAGTGAACTCCAGGAGTTGGTGATGGACAGGGAGGCCTGGCGTGCTGCAACTCATGGGGTCGCAAAGAGTAGGACACTACTGAGCGACTGAACTGAACTGAACTTTGCTTTTTCGTGTTTCTTTTTCTTGGGGATGGTCTTAATCCCTGTCTCCTGTGCAATGTCATGAACCTCTGCCATAGCTCATCAAGCACTCTGTCTATCAGGTCTAGTCCCTTAAATCTATTTCTCACTTCCACTGTATAGTCATAAAGGATTTGATTTAGGTCATACCTGAATGGTCTAGTGGTTTTCCCTACTTTCTTCAATTTATGTCTGAATTTGGCAATAAGGAGTTCATGATCTGAGCCACAGTCAGCTCCTTGTCATGTTTTTGCTGACTATATAGAACTTCCTCATTTTTGGCTGCAAAGAATATAATCAATCTGATTTTGGTGTTGGCCATCTGGTGACATCCATGTGTAGAGTCTTCTCTCACGTTGTTTGAAGAAGGTGCTTGCTATGACCATTGCTTTCTCTTGGCAAAACTCTATTAGCTTTGGTCCTGCTTCACTCTGTACTCCAAGGCCAAATTTGCCTGTTACTCCAGGTGTTACTTGACTTCCTACTTTTGCATTCCAGTCACCTATAATGAAAAGGACAAATTTTTGGGGTGTTAGTTCTAAAAGGTCTGGAGGTCTTCATAGAACCTCAAGTTCAATTTCAGCTTCTTCAGTGTTACTGGGTGGGGCATATACTTGAATTACTGTCATATTGAATGGTTTGCCTGGGAAACAAACAGAGATTGTTCTGTCGTTTTTGAGATTGCATCCAAGTACTGCGTTTTGGACTCTTTTGTTGACCATGATGGCTACTCCTTTTCTTCTAAGGGATTCCTGCCCACAGTAGCAGATATAATGGTCATCTGAGTTAGATTTACCCATTCCAGTCCATTTTAGTTCACTGATTCCTAGAATGTTGACCTTCACTCTTGCCATCTCCTGTTTGACCACTTCCAGGTGCCTTGATTCATGGACCTGACATTCCAGGTTCCTATGCAATATTGCCCTTTACATCATCGACTTTGCTTCTATCCAGTCACATCCACAACTCGGTAGTGTTTTTGCTTTGGCTCCGTCCCTTCATTCTTTCTCGAGTTATTTCTCCACTGCTCTGCAGTAGCATATTGGGTACCTACTGACTTGGTGAGTTCATCTTTCTGTGTCCTTTCTTTTTGCCTTTTCATACTGTTCATGGAGAAGGAAATGGCAATCCATCCAGTACTCTTGCCTGGAAAATTCCATGGGTGGGGGAGCCTGGTAGGCTACAGTGCATGGGGTCGCAAAGTCAGACACAACTGAGCGACTTCACTTTCTTTCTTTCTATAGTTCCTTTTGGAGAAGGAAATACCAATCCACTCCAGTGTTCTTGCCTGTAGGATCCCATGAACAGAGGGGCCTGGTGGGGCTGAGGGCTATGGGGTTGCAAAGAGTCAGACACAGCTAAGCAACTAACACACACACACACACACATACACTATTCATGGTATTCTAAAGGCAAGAATACTGAAGTGGTTTACCATTCTCTTTAATCTTGTGGTTTAATCTTGGGCAAGCTGTTTACTTTTTCTGACTGTTTATTCACATGTAAAGTGAAAGGAATAGACTGGCTTTCCAGATCAAACATGCTGTTTCTATATGTAATTCACTGATGTTATAATTTCTTTCTTCCAAATATCAAAACCAATCTAAATTGACAAATTTGAACCAACTGCAAAGGAAAATATGGTCCACCAGCCTTACATTTCAGATTCTGACCAATTAAAAAAAAGTAAATGGTAAAGCCAGTAAAGATTGAGGATAGTAGTTTAAAAGCAAATTGGCATAGAGAATATATATTTATTTATTAGCCACATTATGTGGAGAAAAGAAATGAGGCTCACCAAGTTTAAGTAACATATTCAAGGTCACAAGAGTATTAAGACTGAAGATCAAATTCTTATACTTGATATAAAAAGTAAATCCTTTCCCCATTATTCCTGTGATCTATCCTTTCTCAACAATTTAGACTGAAAATTGTTTAAATGACAAGGGTAATTGGTTTTGTTATTAGGAATGTCATAGTAAATTGATTTACCTTCTGAATGTGTTGTCTAGACTTGGCTATGTTATATTAATATTAAACTTCACATGAAAAAATTTCCTTAAAACCTAAAATTTTTTAATTTAAAATATTCCTTTAGGAAGTGACCTCAGAGAACATCTAATCCAAACTATTCAGTTTTTAAATTTACAAAATAAGCTTTAACTGAGCTTAAGCAATACATTTAAGGCTAATTAAAATTATACTATAAAGCAACCTGTAGCTCATAAGTCTAACTTTAAGCTAAAAATTCTTAACTTAAAAACCTTAGACAGAGGGGAAAAATGCTTTGAGATTTTATTATAGAAAATTTTAATAACATTCTTACCAATTCTCATGGCCATATGCATTAAAATTTGACCTCTTTGTCCTTTGTCCTAAAAACAGTATGGAATATGATCTCATCAAGTGTGAGTGTGTTGCTGTTAGTTGCTCAGTCGTGTCCTACTCTTTGGGACTCCATGGATTGTAGCTCACCAAGTCCTCTGTCCATGGAATTCCCCAGGCAAGAGTACTGGAGTGGGTTGCCATTTCCTTCTCCAGGGGATCTTCCCAACCCAGGGATCCAAGCCAGGTCTCCTGCACTGCAGACAGATTTTTTTACCATCTGAGCCCCAGGGAATCAAATGTGAGATGACGACCTAAAACAAATAGTAAATACAATAACACAGACTTATAATGCAAGGTAAATACTTCATTGCTTGGTAACAAAATTTTAAAGTCATAAAAATTTGAGTTTTGAAATCCCTGTAATTTGGCCACAAACTCCCTTTCCTTGCATAGTGTATCGCCTCTTCCTCTCTCTGTGTCCTCTCTTGCAGCTAAATTCAGGCATCGTCTCCTGCTATGCTCATGCCTCATGTTTCACCAACTAGGATCACTAGTTATTCCATTTCATTGGAATGCCCTTTCTGTTCCCCTTTCTTTAAGCCTCATCTCCCCTTCAAATATCTTTTCTTGAGTAGGTTCAACCTTCTCTGTGAAGTTTTACTGATCTTTCCTTCTATTTGTGATTTTTATATCCTCTGAGCCCTTAGGCAGTCTTCACCGTTTATACTGTTCTTTTGATTTTTATCAACCAGTGCCCATGGTATTTGTTCCTGAGCTCAATTGTTAGCAGTCACCCAATATTTCAGGTACTTTCTCATCTAGATTTGATTGTGCTGAAATCCCAATAGTTCTGACTTCCTTTATGGTCAGGTCAGTTAATTTTCTTGAGATAAAATTTCATCCTAGATAGAAAGAAAATAAATAAGACAATAAATAAATTTAACTTGATATAAAAGTGGTATGACCATAACAACAGCAAGTCACAAAGCTAGCATTTGAATTAAGTTTTTCGTTATGTCTAATCCTGTGTTGTTTCACATACACTTCATTGGAAATCCATACCACACTACTACATGATTTTATGCTATTGATTACCAATTCTAATTTTGTGACACCTTGATTGCTACTGGCTGGTAGCATATAATTCTTAGATATTAAAAATAAAAAAAAACCTTTTTCTTTTCAGTTTCAAGATAAAGACTATCAACTATAGAAAAGCAGACACTTTTCTGAAATTGAACCAACAATAATACTTACAAATGCTCAAAAATATGGGAAGATACAGAATAATATACCTTCTAATATTTGTAAATGCAGAATGAGGTCCTTTGGATCACATATAGAGTTAGTGGCAGTTATTCCAAGAAGCCACCCATTTGCTCACTGATTGATCACTTATTACCATTGTGATTAGTGCTGTTTGTAGTAGAATCAGTGATATCAATAAGATGCAGAAGGTGTTATAGCTTGATGGTGTATTGGATTCTTCATTGTAAATTTTTTCCCATATTTTCATGTTGTTTCATTACAATCCCCCCAGTAGAGAATAGACTCTTTTAATACTTCTGAACCATTCTTATATTGCAGGTGACCCACAGAGAATCTAACACCTAAAGTATATTGCATATATATTTGTTGGTTTGGGTCTTGCCTTGTGGATCAGCTGGTAAAGAATCCACCTGCAATGTGGGAGACCTAGGTTTGATCCCTGGGTTGGGAAGATCCCCTGGAGAAGGGAATGGCTATCCCTTCCCAGTATTATGGCCTGAAGAATTCCATGGACAAGATAGTCCTGGAGTCGCGAAGAGTCAGACACAACTGAGTGACTTTCACTTGTTGGTTTCATAGTAAATGAGTAAAATGATAATTTGATTATTGAAAACCTTTATTTTGAAAGAAAAGTTTATCTACAAACAAAATCAAAATAATATAAATGATACCAGGCTGAAGAACATCTCTCATTAGGGTAACATAATTTACCTACACTCATTGTCATACTGAATACCAATAAAGATCCCAGGAACAAATCACTATTGAGTAATTTTGCCAAAATGAAAGTTATATCAAGTCACTCCTGTGTAAGATCTCCAATGGCTTCTGTGTTCACTCAGAGGATACAAGCATTTTCTTTTTAGAGTGGCTCACATGGCACCATCTTAAGGACATTTGTCCTTCCTTTCATGTGGTCAGCGTCAGTCACCTGCCTCTGTTCAGTTTCCTCCTGATACTAGGCACCTTTCAGACTTACAGACTTTTCATTTACTTCAGCCTAGTATGTATTTTCTCCAGATGACTGCAGGGAAAATTTTTTTTACCTTCCTTAGTTTCATATCAGTGAGACCTTCCCTAACTACTTACATAAATTGCAATTGCCCTGTCCAGTAATCCACCCCACCCCCACCTCCACACACAGAATTGCTCAGTATCTTTCCTTTTAGTCTAATTGTTCTCCAGAATACTTACTGCAAAACACATAATAGCACTCACTAGCCTTTAACTAACATACTGTTTCTTTATTGCCTACTGTTGTTGTTATTCAGTTAGTCAGTCCTGTTCGACTCTGCAAACCCACAAACTGCAGCTTGCCAGGCTTCCCTATCCTTCCCCATCTCCCAGACTTTGCTCAAATTCATGCCCATTCAGTCAGTGATGCCATCCATCCAACCATCTTCTCCTCTGTCATTCCCTTTTCCCTCCACCTTCAATCTTTCTCAGCATCAGGGGCTTTTCCAATGAGTCTGCTCTTTCCCTCACTTGGCCAAATTATTAGAGCTTCAGATTCAACATCAGTCCTTCCAATGAATATTCAGGACTGATTTCCTTTAAGATTGACTGGTTTGATCTCCTTACAATCTAAGGGACTCTCAAGAGTCTTCTCCAACACCACAGTTCAAAACATCAATTCTTCAGCCCTTAGTTTTCTTTATGGTCCAAATTTTACATCTATATATGACTACTGGAAAAACCATAGCTTTAACTAGATGGACCATTGTCGCCAAAATAATGCCTCTACTTTTAAATATGCTGTCTCGGTTTGTCATAGCTTTCTTCCAATGAACAACAATCTTTTAATTTCATGGTTGAAATCACCATCTGCAATGATTTTGGTGCCCAAGAAAATAAAGTCTGTCACTGTTTCCATTGTTTCCCATCTGTTTGTCATGAAGTGATGGGACCGGTTGCCATGATCTTAGTTTATTGAACGTTGTCTAAAGTCAACTTTTTCACTCTCTTCTTTCACCTTTGTCAAGAGGCTATTTAGTTCCTCTTTGCTTTCTGTCATAAGGGTGATGTCATCTGCATATCTGCAGTTATTGACATTTCTCTGGCAATGTTAATTTCAACAGTGTTTCATCCAGCCTGGCATTTCACATGATGTACTCTGCATAGAAGTTAAGTAAGTAGGGTGACAATCTACAGCCTTGACATATTCCTTTCCTGATTTGGAACCAGTCTGTTGTCCCATGCATGGTTCTAACTGTTTCTTCTTGACCTACATACAGGTTTCTCAGGAAGCAGATAAAGTGATCTGGTATTCCCATCTTGTTAAGAATTTTCCACAATTTGTTGTGATCCACACAGTCAAAGGCTCTGGCATAGTCCATAAAGCAGCAGTAGATGTTTTTCTGGAACTCCCTTGCTTTTTTGATGATCCAGCCGATGTTGGCAATTCGATCCCTGGTTCCTCTGTCTTTTTAAAATCCAACTTGAACATCTGGAAGTTCTCAGTTCACATAGAACCAAAGTTCTCTGTTGAAGCCTAGCTTGGAGAATTTTGAGCATTACATTGCTAGCATGTGAAATGAGTGCTATTGTGCAGTAGTTTGAATATTTGTTGGTGTTGCCTTTCTTTGGGATTGGAATGAAAACTGACCTTTTCCAGTCCTGTGGCCACTGCTGAATATTCCAAATTTGCTGGTGTATTGATTGCAGCACTTTCACAGCATCATCTTTTCAGATTTGAAATAGCTCAGCTGGCATTCCATCACCTCCTTGTTCAAGGTGATGCTTTCTAACACCCACTTGACTTCAGACTCCAGAGTGTCCAGCTTTAGGTGAGTGATCATATCATTGTGCTTATGTGTGTCATGAAGATCTTTTTTTTGTCTATTTCTGTGTATTCTTGCCACCTCTTTTTAATATCTTCTGCTTCTGTTAGGTACATTTATTGTTTCTGTCCTTTATTGTCTCCATCTTTGCATGAAATATTCCTTTGGTGTCTCTAATGTTCATGAAGAAATTTTTAGTCTTCCCCAATCTATTGTTTTTCTCTATTTCTTTGCATTGATCACTTAGGAAGTCTTCCTTATCTCCCCGTGCTATTCTTTGGAACTCTGCATTCAGATGGGTGTATCTTTCTGTTTCTTATTTCCTCTACCAAAATATATGTTTTAAGATGATGAGGAAGATTTTTTGTTTAGTTGGTATATCCTCTGGTGTCGAATAGTGTCTGACACATAGTCAGTGCACAATAATGCTATTTATTAAATGGATAACATCATCAGTATTAGCTTTAGTGTATCTAGAAGTGAATATTTTGGCCTCAATGTTTCTGTGATTTGACAAACTGTATTATGGTTTTGAACAGCAAAGAATCCTTTTAAAATATTTTTTCTTTTTTTTTCCAGTAATTTACCTGTCATGAAATTTTCCCATGATACGTGTGTACTTCATGTCTTAGCTTTTGTTGGATGCCATGCAATAGATTGAGGTTCACTCTATAGGACATAATTTTATTTTAAGGCATAATAACATTAAGGACAGAGAATTACCAGATCATTCCTATTTTATCTAAGACTAATTAGGTTTTTTTTAATTTGTTTTTACCGAAATAGCTGAAGTTGGTCTGAATTGTTTTACTTCTTTTCTCAGTTTTAATCATCTATTTCAGGCATGAGCAACAGTGACTGGTAGCCCTGACTTGCTTCACCGTGTATTTTTTGTTTTGCTTTGTCTTTTTGTTTTAATAGCCAATGAGCTAAATATAGTTTTAAATGGTTATATTTTAAATGATTATGTAAATATCTTCATAATAGCCTTGACTTTCCTTTTTTATCTTAACCTACAAAGCCTAAATTATTTACTTGCCTTTTAAGGATAACTTGCCAACCTGTCTTCTAGTTATTTGATGTTAAATAAGGATCTAAAACTTATGAACAAGATGGTAAAATTAGCAGGTCCCATTAGTTGAACACCTATTATGTGCTTATTAACACTATAAGCACTTTTCATACTCTAAGTTCTTAATATTCTGTCAAGTAAGATATGTTTAACAATGGTTTTACATATGAGTGAATAAAAACTCATAAAGATAAATTATGTGGTTAATATCACATTAGCAGTTTCCCCAACTATTTTGGAATGAAAACCTTGGCTTACTAAACCTCCCCAAAATCTAACTCCTCTCAACCTTGGTGCCAAACAACTACAATAAAAGTAGCAACAGCAACAATAACAATAAAATAAGGCCAAGTAAGGGGAAAAAATTAAGACTCAATGAATAAAATGTCAATTCCTTAGAGTTTGAGACTTCCTGTGGGCAGTCTACTGTCTTTGTTTATGGGACTGTCTTATATTTGCTGCTCTGTTTCAGTAATGTATGAAGAAAGATGGAATTTCTCAGCTTGTAGCCAGGAAAGCAAAGAACTCTTGCCAGTATCCAAATATCCCATCTGGTTGTTGGTCATGACTTTGTCCTTACACACGTTACCACAACTGTGGGGACTGCATCTTGATCTCTGAGTGGTAGGCTGTGAGCAGAAACTGTGCTTACTAAAACAAAATAAAAATGTTCCCAAGGTAAACTCAACATGAGTTGAATGTCACACCAGAAATATTTTGTAATGCGTTGATCCTATAAATAATATTTCTTGAAAACGGCCCTGAAATTTTTGGATATTTACGTTGAGAGACTCTCTTCAAAGAATAGATTGTTTGCTTATCTCTTTTATGGATAAAGACTGAGTGAAGTAGCTCTCAGGTGTGAATTAACACTGAATGGTTTCATAGAAATGAATGTTCATAAAATTTTTATTTGACCTATGTGAAATTGAAAGTACACAATAAGTGACATAGTATACTTGAAACAGAGAGTCAGGAAGAAAATTTCATGCATTCCATATTACCTCTTGTGAGATATACAGTTAACTTTTACAGCAAGCTAATCCTTTGACAATTTTCCATGTATAAATGTTTAAAAATACATAGCAAATAGTCTCTCTGCAAAATTATATATATGTATATATATCACACAAAATATTCATATATATAACATATATAATAGTGTATATTCACACACATGCAAGCATATAACTTATACACATGCATAAATAACTTTACCTTTCTATAATATATAGACAAAATAGTTCTTTCTTCAAGTTAGACAACCATTAAGAGAAGTCCATTTCCCAGGGAACTATAGCATATCCAGTTATTAGTGTATTGTGCTTGTCATTTCTGCTAATTTTCCTGATAGAATTGCTTACTGTTATTTAGTGATGAATAGGCAAGGAGTCAGCTTAGAACTTAACATTACATATGAGCTAATATCTAATGATACAGAGAGCACAATCTAAAACAAAGTGAAAAACACATAGGAAAAAAATCAGAGACAATTTGAATGTAACGGATATTGGTAATATGGCAGTTCAAAATTATGATAGGTGATTTCTATGGTATTTCCACAATTAAATAGTGTAAAACGATGAAAACATATTTTCACCTATTTATCTTGCAATTTTATGTTTCATTTATACAAATATTTTCAAAGGGGATTACCAGCCTCTGTATTCCTGCTGCTACTGTTAATTCAGTCGTGTCCGATTCTGTGCAACCCGTACATGTCAGCCCACCAGGCTCTCCCATACCTGGGATTCTCCAGGCAAGAACTGGAGTGGGTTGCCATTTCCTTCTCCATGCATGAAAGTGAAAAGTGAAAGTGAAGTCGCTCAGTCATGTCCGACTCTTAGCGACCCCGTGGACTGCAGCCTACCAGGCTCCTCTGTCCATGGGATTTTCCAGGCAAGAGTACTGGAGTGGGTTGCCATTGCCTTCTCTATATTCCTAATGGCTAGAATTCTAATTTCTATTAAATTCAATGTTGATTTTTAATTTGTTGGATAGTAAATATTAGGTGAATTAATATTAAATTATTAAAGTGATATAAGTTGAATTAATAAGGGAATTAGTAATAAACAGTAATGTTTTGGAGAATTCCCGGTAAAGATGGTAGAAAACTACTACTTCCATGACAGAAAGAAAGTTAAGGAGTATTTCACCAGGTTTGAAATTTCTTCGAATAAAAATTAAATTACTTGTTTTAAGCTCTATTTAACAAATATTTCTATTTAAAGGTAGTTCTAAAGGTATTTTGTTGTAGACTTGGACGTTTTATATCTATTTCCTTTTAAAAGGAAGTTAAAATATAAGTACAAGCATAGAAGTTATTCAGTTCCATTCAGTTGCTCAGTTGTGTCCGACTCTTTGAGACCCCATGAATCGCAGAACGCCAGGCCTCCCTGTCCATCACCAGTTCCTGGAGTTCAATCAGACTCACATCCATCGAGTCAGTGATGCCATCCAGCCATCTGATTCCTCTGTTGTCCCCTTCTCCGCCTGCCCCCAATCCCTCCCAGCATCAGAGTCTTTTCCAATGAGTCAAGTCTTCGCATGAGGTGGCCAAAGTACTGGAGTTTCAGCTTTAGCATCATTCCTTCCAAAGAAGTCCCAGGGCTGATCTCCTTCAGAATTGACTGGTTGGATCTCCTTGCAGTCCAAGGGACTCTCAAGAGTCTTCTCCAACACCACAGTTCAAAAGCATCAATTCTTTGGATCTCAGCTTTCTTCACAGTCCAACTCTCATATCCATACATGACCACAAGAAAAACCATGGCCTTGACTAGACAGAGCTTAGTCAGCAAAGTATTGTCTCTGCTTTTGAATATGCTATCTAGGTTGGTCATAACTTTTCTTCCAAGGAGTAAGTGTCTTTTAATTTCATGGCTGCAGTCACCATTTGCAGTGATTTTGGAGCCCCCCAAAATAATTTCCACTGTTTCTCCATCTATTTCCCATGAAATGATGTGACTGGATGCCATGATCTTTGTTTTCTAAATGTTGAGCTTTAAGCCAACTTTTTCGCTCTCCTCTTTCACTTTCATCAAGAGGCTTTTTAGTTCCTCTTCACTTTCTGCCATAAGGATGGTGTCATCCCGCATATCTGAGGTTATTGATATTTCTCCCGGCAATCTTGATTCCAGCTTATGTTTCTTCCAGCCCTGCATTTCTCATGAGTACTCTGCGTATTAGTTAAATATGCAGGGTAACAATATACAGGAGTACTCTTGTACTCCTTTTCCTATTTGGAACCAATATGTTGTTCCATGTTCAGTTCTAACTGTTGCTTCCTGACTTGCATACAGATTTCTCAAGAGGCAGGTCAGGTGGTCTAGTATTCCCATCTCTTGAAGAATTTTCCACAGATTATTGTGATCCACACAGTCAAAGGCTTTGGCATAGTCAATAAAGCAGAAATAGATGTTTTTCTGGAATTCTGTTGCTTTTTCCATGATCCAGTGAATGTTGGCAATTTGATCTCTGGTCCTCTGCCTTTTCTAAAACCAGCTTAAACACCTGAAAGTTCACGGTTCACATATTGCTGAAGCGTGGCTTGGAGAATTTTGAGCATTACTTTATTAGCGTGTGAGATGAGTGCAATTGTGCGGTAGTTTGTGCATTCTTTGCCATTGCCTTTCTTTGGGATTGGAATGAAAACTGACCTTTTCTAGTCCTGTGGCCACTGCTGAGTTTTCCACATTTGCTGGCATATTGAGTGCAGCATTTTCACAGCATCATCTTTCAGGATTTGAAATAGCTCAACTGGAATGCCGTCACCTCCACTAGCTTTGTTTGTAGTGATGCTTTCTAAGGCCCACTTGACTTCACACTCCAGGATGTCTGGCTCTTGTTGAGTGATCACACCATCGTGATTATCTGGGTCGTGAAGATCTTTTTTGTACAGTTCTTCTGTGCATTCTTGGCACCTCTTCTTAATATATTCTGCTTCTCTTAGGTCCTTACCATTTCTGTCCTTTACTGAGCCCATCTTTGCATGAAATGTTCTCTTGGTATCTCTAATATTCTTGAAGAGATCTCTAGTCTTTCCCATTCTGTTCTTTTCCTCTATTTCTTTGCACTGATCGCTGAAGAAGGCTTTCTTATCTCTTCTTGCTATTCTTTGGAACTCTGCATTCAGATGCTTATATCTTTCCTTTTCTCCTTTTTTTTTTTTTCATCTCTCTTCTTTTCATAGCTATTGTAAGGCTTCCACAGACAGCCATTTTGCTTTTTCTATTTCTTTGCACTGATCGCTGAAGAAGGCTTTCTTATCTCTTCTTGCTATTCTTTGGAACTCTGCATTCAGATGCTTATATCTTTCCTTTTCTCCTTTTTTTTTTTTTCATCTCTCTTCTTTTCATAGCTATTTGTAAGGCTTCCACAGACAGCCATTTTGCTTTTTTGCATTAGGAGTTATTAGAGTACCAATATATTTAATATTTAGTGTTAAAAATAACTGGCAAGGTAAATCACTGGACATTTATATCACCTAAAATTGTCACCTGCATCCAATGAACTATAATTTTTTTAAAGTAAAACTTGTGTGCTTGAAGTTCATCTTTGAAAACTGTAAATGAAAAAAAAAAGTTATATGTAGTCTAAATCTTAAGAGTATCTCGGTAAATATTTTTATATAAAATTCACATTTCTTGTTGTTCAGCCACTCAGTTGTGTTGTACTCTTTGCTACCCCACAGACTGCAGCACTCCAGACTCCCCTGTCCTTCACTATCTACTGGAGTTTGCTCATATTCGTGTCCATTGAGTTAGTAATGCCATCCAACCATCCCATCCTCTGTCATCATTTTCTCCTCCTGCCTTCAATCTTTCCCAGAATCAGGGTCTTTTCTAGTGAGTTGGCTCTTCACATCAGGTGGCCAAAGCATATTTTTGGTTATTATTAGGATTTCCTGTTTTTATACTTAGGATTAACCAAGTGGGATCTTTAGCTATAAAAGGTCCAGCAAAAGAAGAGTAACTAACCACTTACACACCACAAACTGTGCTCTGAAGTTTCCAGCATTCTAAAACCCCAAGGGAATCTTGAGTTTATTCTCCTTTCAAATTAAAGGCAAATTTTGCTAGTAAATTCCATACTTCTCTTTTCTTTGCAAGCTGGCAGCAAGGGGAATTTTCCCATTAGACTTTGTAGTGTTGGGAGGAGGGATAGTGGTTTTTTTGTAGTATATGTCATTAAAACTTCGTTGACTTTATGATTTCAACAACTTGCCAGACTGTTTCTGGATGTTGTTGCTATCACAGCAGCTGTATTGCTTCCTTCTTGCATGCATGATTGAAAGGAAGGGGACATTTTTGTCTAGCTCCTATTAGAATTAGGGCTCTAATGTTGGTAGTAACTTTGGAGACTGTCTTATGTATCAAGATTTACTCCTTTTTATGCAATGAGAAAATCAAAATCCAAGACTTCAAAATGATGGCAAGTGTTCTACAATAGAGTGCAACTTAGAATCTGAGTAATTTGACTCCTGCTCATTTCTGTTTCTATGTCAATTACTCTGCCACTAGAATGTGATCTATGGAATGTCTAGGAGAATAGGGAATTATTAACTTCCGTGTTCTTAGATCCAAGATTGTTTGTGAAAAGGCAGTTTTCTTTGTTTTGCTGGCATACAGTGGTCAGAGAGATTTACCTGAAAGATATTTTTCCTTCATTGTTAGCAAATAAAATTTGCATTTTATTATACCTAGTCTGTGGTCTTATTATTAGCCTGCATCATTGCTTAGATAATGAGTACTAAAAATATGTTAAATACAAGATTAGTTCTCAGTGTTACTATTAACGTAAGGAAACAGTAATGTAGATAACATAAGGATAATAATCATAAATGCATAGTACATCTTAAGGTTTTGTTTGCTCAGAAATCTGTCTTCTCAATTATGTATTACTTACAGTAACAGTGGCATTGATTTTAAAAAAAATTTTTTGGTCTACATATAAACTGATGAATAGAAAATATCCTAGAAGGGTATTCTCAGATACAGAGAAGTTTTTCTGCAATTCAGTCTATGATACCACAGTCCACTGAGTGTATAGGCCACCCAGAGATAATGTGGAGCTTATTGCTTATTAAAGTATATTGCCATTTACTTTGACCCTTGACAAACTCTATTCTTCAAGGTTTTTCCTCTACCCTTCTTTTCCCCTCTTGACAGGTAATGATTTCAAAAGATCTATTAGATATTATATGCATAATGAAAGTGCAAAGCTTGCTGTCAGGTACAATAGACTGCAGTTTTTATTTGAGGCCTCAAAGTTATACTATGTCACGGGTACCCGGAAGGTCGGCAAAGATGGTGCATGCTTCCTATCTCATTTCTTTGGTAGATTTAACAAGGTTACTTGGTTAATGCATACTCGTTCACTTTTCTTTACCCCTTCTCTGTCTCAAAGGGCATTTTATCCTTCTCCAAGCACAAGGGCAGTAATGTTCTCTGTTCTAATGGTTTCTGTCCTATACATTATTATGAACTTTGTAGACTTGCAGTAACATAGAATAATAAAACTTGGTTCATTGTTTTTCTTCTTATAGACATTATTGTGTTAAATTCTAAAAGAAAACACATTTAAAACATCAGCCATAATTCTATCAATTTTTATTTATATATATTCTCTTTCATATGCATACTTTTGAACATAGTCCCAATCACAATGTAGATACCATGTTATATATTTCTTTTAATTCTTAAAATTTTACTCTTAATTATTATAAATGGTGGTCTTAATTAGTCTTTTAATGACTATAGATAATTTTACCATTTTGACACACCAGGCATTTCTTTAAGTGTCCTCAAAAGTTGGACCTTTTTTTTTGAGCATTACCAGTAATGGTGCAGCAAATGTTTTCATGCATACTCGTTTGAAATTCTATTGAATTGTTTCCTTAGGGTACAATCCTAAAATTGGAGTGGTTTAGAAAATGAATGTATTATTATAAGACATTTGACATAAATTCTAATCACAATTTCCAAAAGGTATGCATAAAATTCAATGCCATCAGCTCTAAGTAAAGAAGTCAATTTCATTGTCACTATGTCCATTCATTATGATCATTTGTGTTTTCCCTGTTATATTGGCATAAGTTATTCCTGGTGACTCAGATAATAAAGACCTGCCTGCAATGAGGAGACCCAGATTCACTCCCTAAGTTGGAAAAATCTCCTGGAGAAGGGATGGCAATCCACTCCAGTATTTTTGCCTAGAGAATTCTATAGACAGAGGAGCCTGACAAGCTACAGTCCGTAGAGTCACAAAGAGTCAGACACAACTGAATAACTAACACAAACATACTCTAGTGATCTTATGTTTATAAAAATTCCTCATAACTTTTCATGTACTGATATTATACCCTCATTTTCTCCTAATAAATGTTTTGAACTATTACATCTGAGTGATTCATAATAATCAACTTTTATTCTGGAAAGAACACAGTTTAAGTTTATATGTTTACATTTCTCAGTATTGTTCAGGTGATCTCTTCTGTGATTGCAAAGCTATGAAATTTGTTTTTTCCTCAACATGGTTAACATATAATCCTTATATTTTAAGACTGTTTTTAAATTGACTTGACAAGTGTTTGATTGTAAGTGGAGTTCATCATGATGTATTATGTTTTGGCGTACACTCCACCTTGTTCATTTCAGTTTTCCTAATATCTGTTCAGTTCAGTCGCTCAGTCATGTCTGACTCTTTGTGACCCCATGAATTGCAGCATGCCAGTCCTCCCTGTCCATCACCAACTCCTGGAGTCCATCCAAACCCATGTCGATCAAGTCAATGATACCATCCAACCATCTCATCCTTTGTCATCCCCTTCTCCTCCTGTGCCCAGTGAGAGGGTGTGGGGCGGGAGGGTGGAGGTGGGGGTCGGGATTGGGAGTTCATGTACACTCATGGCTAATTCATGTCAATGTGTAACAAAACGAACACAGTATTGTAAAGCAAAACAAACTAAAAAATAAAAATTAATTAAAGGAAAAAAAATTTTATTTACGGACTTTAAAAAAAAAAAAAAAGCCTTCAGTGGTTAAACAAAATGAGGTGCACCCAGGCCATGGTATATTCAATTCAGTTCAGTTCAGTTCAGTTCAGTCGCTCAGTCGTGTCCGACTCTTTGCGACCCCATGAACTGCAGCATGCCAGGCCTCCCTGTCCATCACCAACTCCGGAGCCTACCCAAACTCATGTCTATCGAGTCAGTGATGCCATCCAGCCATCTCATCCTCTGGCGTCCCCTTCTTCTCCTGCCCCCAATCCCTCCCAGCATCAGAGTATTTTCCAATGAGTCAACTCTTCACATGAGATGGCCAAAGTATTGGAGTTTCAGCTTTAGCATCATTCCTTCCAAAGAACACCCAGGACTGATCTCCTTTAGGATGGACTGGTTGGATCTCCTTGCAGTCCAAGGGACTCTCAAGAGTCTTCTCCAACACCACAGTTCAAAAGCATCAATTCTTCTGTGCTCAGTCTTCTTGACAGTCCAACTTTCACATCCATACATGACCACTGGAAAACCCACAGCCTTGACTAGATGGACCTTTGTTGGCAAGGTAATATCTCTGCTTTTGAGTATGCTATCTAGGTTGGTCATAACCCTCCTTTCAAGGAGTAAGTGTCTTTTAATTTCATGGCTGCAGTCACTATCTGCAGTGATTTTGGAGCCCCCAGAAATAAAGTCAGCCACTGTTTCCACTGTTTCCCCATTTCCCATGAAGTGATGGGGCCAGATGCCATGATCTTAGTTTTCTGAATGTTGAGCTTTAAGCCAACTTTTTCACTTTCCCCTTTCACTTTCATTAAGAGGCTTTTTAGTTCCTCTTCACTTTCTGCCATAAGGGTGGTGTCATCTGCATATCTGAGGTTATTGATATTTCTCCCGCCAATCTTGATTCCAGCTTGTGCTTCTTCCAGCCTAGCGTTTCTCATGATGTACTCTGCACATAAGTTAAATAAGCAGGGTGACAATATACAGCCTTGATGTACTCCTTTTCCTATTTGGAACCAGTCTGTTGTTCCATGTCCAGTTCTAACTGTTGCTCCCTGACCTGCATGTAGGTTTCTCAAGAGGCAGGTCAGGTGGTCTGGTATTCCCATCTCTTGAAGAATTTTCCACAGTTTGTTGTGATCCACACAGTCAAAGGCTTTGGCATAGTCAGTAAAGCAGAAATAGATGTTTTCTGGAACTCTCTTGCTTTTTTGATGATCTAGTGGATGTTGGCAATTTGATCTCTGGTTCCTCTGCCTTTTCTAAAACCAGCTTGAACATCTGGAAGTTCACATATTGCTGAAGCCAGGCTTGGAGAATTTTGAGCATTACTTTACTAGCGTGTGAGATGAGTGCAATTGTGCAGTAGTTTGAGCATTGTTTGGCATTGCCTTTCTTTGGAATTGGAATGAAAACTGACCTTTTCCAGTCCTGTGGCCACTGCTGAGTTTTCCAAATTTGCTGGCATATTGAGTCAGCACTTTCATAGCATCATCTTCCAGGATTTGAAATAGCTCAACTGGAATTCCGTCTCCTCCACTAGCTTTGTTCTAGTCAGCAATAAATAGAAACCTGAATTGACACAGGTAGCTACTTGGAAGAATCCCTTGGATGGGTCTAGAAGGAATTATGCTGAGTGGAAAAAAAAAAAAAGCAGTCCCCAAAGCTTACACAGTGTATAATTCCATTTACATAATTTTTTTGACATGAAAAAATATAGAAATGGAAAACAGATTAGTGTTGCTAGAGGTTAGGAATAGACCAGGGTCAGAGGAAGGAAGTGGGTATCTGTAAAAGGTCAACAGAGGGGTGCTGGTAGTGAGGGAGCTGTTCTGTATCTTGACTGCTGTGTTGAAAGAATGAAACTGCACTTGTGAAGAAATTGTGTAGGACTCAACACATACCCACACACGAGTGCAAGTAAAACTGGGGTGATCTGAATAAGATCGGTGAATTGTATCAACCTCATTTGATATCCTGGTTGTGGGGTTGTACTATAGTATTGCAAAATGTTACGGCTGGGGGCACTGGGTGAAGGTGTGTCTGCGTTATTCTGAGTTTGTAGCTATTTCAAAAGTTTCAACTGAGAAAGGCATTCACTTCTTTTTTTAACACTAAAAGATAATTTATTAACTTCTCTGTTCTGGGTCTTTATTGCAGTGTGCAAACTCTTAGTTGCAGCATGTGGGATCTAGTTCCCTGACCAGGGATTGAATCTGAGCCCCTTGTATTAGGAGTGCAGAGTCTTAGCCGCTGGACAACCAGGGAAGTCCCCATTCACTCCTCTGGATCAACTGTAGGCCCGGTCTGCCTGTGCAGGCGCCCAGGTGTGCCACAGAGAATAGGTTTGGTGAATTCCATGTAGCTGACTGGCAATTCTTCTCTCCCCTCCTCTCCTCCTGGGTTCTGAGGAGCAGGTGATGAGACCACTAGATAGAGTCCCTCTTGGTCAGTTCCCCTTTTCCTAGTACAACTGATTCCAACGCTCCACATACCATGGCAATCTATGAGTCTTTTCCGAAAATAGAGAACTTGTGAGGGTTTTCCTATAAGTATTATTTCCCTGTTATTATTTGTTTTGATGAAAAAAATAGATGTGATTAAAAAAGAAAATCAGTTTCTGTTGGGATGGGCAGAAAGTTTGTATGGGTTAACATCCTGTGGAAAAACCCAAATGAGCTTTCTGGCCAACCGATATATTATACATTAATAGATGTGAAATGTTATGACTTACTAAAATGCTAACAATTCTTTATGGTTAAATTTAAGCACAAAACTTCTATCATGATAAACCTAAATCATTATGTGTAGTACTAATAGAGGTTAGCAGTAGGGAAGGCAGAGTGAAATTTTTATTGTTTATTTGTGACTAAAAAGAGCCCGACCAAAGCATAACCGAAGAGAAGTTTAATTAAGACTTTGGAAATACAAATAGAAAATGTCAAGTCAGTAATTCTGCAAAGAAGTCAAATTTCCCCAGGTTCCTAAAGGCACTCTGTGGACATTCTGCACTCTTTATATAAATAACCTGGTGCTGATTTTTTTTTTAATTACTATCATGTTATGTTATAAACATTTCTCCAAGTCAACAAAACCATTAAGGAACATTTTAGTGGCTTTATAGTGTTCAATGGGGTAGATACATCATCATTTTCTTAACCATGAGATATGTAGATTATCTGATATATATGTGTGTGTGTGTGTGTGTGTGTAAGTAAATATATATATACACACACACCAACATATGCTTCCTGGGTGGGTGAGTGGTAAAGAATCTATATGCCAATGCAGAAGACTCAGGAGACACAGGTTTGATCCTTGGGTTGGGAAGATCCCCTGGAGAGGAAATGGCAATCCACTCCAGTATTGTTGCCTGGGAAATCCCATGGATAGAGGAACCTGGTGGGCTACAGTCCATGGGGTTACAAAGAGTCAGACATGACTTACTTAGTGACTGAGCATGCACACACGCCATAACATATATATTTCTATATATATATATATATATATATATATAGAAAATACCATGGAAATATATGTCCATGGTATTTATTATAGTCTTATGTGATATTCCCAGCAGAATTACCAGATGAAAAAGAATGAACATCTTGATGTAATATGATGCATTTTTGTCCAAAAGTTTTTTTCCAAAGGTGTATAAATTTATATCCCCTAGAACAGAGTTCACCATTGGAAAGCCTTTCCAGAACCCAGTGATGTACTTTTAAAGAGAAACATGTGCTAATTTAATGACAGGAAAATGGTATCCCATCAATGTTTTAATTGCTTTTTCTTGGTTGTGAGGTGGGTAATACTTTCCCCCTGTGTGTCTGTTAACAATTTGAAGTCCTTTTTGAAAATCATTTGTGTCCTTTGAGTAATATCTATGAGCGATTCCGTTGATTTTATTGATTACATAAAATTCCATTGAGAAGTGAAACTAATTGACTTAATCATTTTTCTGCTATTGGATGCATGTTGTTTCTGAAATCTACTGTTACAAATTCTTTTCTTACAGAGAAGATGCAAAAATGTGTTCTATATGTCACTTACTGTTTGTATAGCAGTGAATCAGTCAAAGGGATTTGCTTACAAAGGGGTTTGTTTTCCCCTGTGTGTAGAAGGAACTTCCCAGGTGGCACTAGTTGTAAAAAATTTACCTACCAATGTGGGAGACATATGAGATGCCGGTTGGATCCCTGGGTGGGGAAGATCCCCTGGAGGAGGAAATTGCAGCCCACTCCAGTATTCTTACCTAGAGAATCCCCATGGACAGAGGAGCCTGGTGGGCTATAGTCCACTGGGTCAAAAAGAGCAGGACACGACTGGAGCAACTTAGCACGCATGCATGCAGGTAGAGGAGACAAGCTCTGAGCAATAAGTGTATTATATGTCAGCAGGGCTGAAGTGCTAGAAAGGGTGAGGGGAAGAGAGAGGTGGGCCGGTGGAGTCTATGCTCTGTGACAGAGAGCGTTCAGCGGTCTAACTGCAAAAGGCCAGGAAGAAGTGGGGAGCAAGCCAGGCAGATATCTGGCAGAAAGTATTCTGGACAGAGTTTAGAGCAAGGGCAAAGGCCCTGAGGAAGGCATGTATTAGAGAAAGGACAGGAGGCCAGTGTGGCTGGTGTGCAGTGAGTTAGGAGGAAATGAGGGGATGTGAGGTCATAGAGGTTGCTAGTAACCAGATGATACTGTAAGTGAGATGGAAAGACTTGGGCATATAAGTGGAATGATAGGGATGATATTGGCTTACATATTTTTTAAAGGCCTCCTTGGAAGAAAAGCTGTGACAAACCTTGACAGCATTTAAAAAGCAGAGACATCACTTTGCTGACAAAAGTACATATAGTCAAAATTATGTTTTTTCTAGTAGTTATGTACAGATGTGAGAGTTGGACCTTCAAGAAGGCTAAGTGCCAAAGAATTTATGCTTTCTAACTGTGGTGCTGGAGAAGACTCTTGAGAGTTCCTTGGACAGCAAAGAGATCAAACCGGTCAATCCTAAAGGAAATCAACCCTGAATATTTGTTGGAAGGACTGATGCTGAAGCTGAAGCTCCAATACTCTGGCCACCTGGTGCAAAGAACCGACTCATTGGAAAAGACTCTGATGCTGGAAAAGGTGGAGGGCAGGAGGACAAGGGGATGACAGAGGATGAGATGGTTGGATGGTACCACCGACTCAATAGATGTGAGTCTGAACGAACTCCAAGAGATGGTGAAGGACAGGGAAGCCTGGTATACTGGAGTCCATGGGGTTGCAGAGTTGGACATGACTGAGCAACTGAACAACAATAACAAAAGTTACTGTATAGAGAGCAGATTGTAAAGGGGAGGAAAAGGAAACAGGGGGAGTCAGTTGGGCCCCTGAAATATTCCAGTAAAGTTATGGTGTAGATGGTGGGAAAAAAAAAAGTTGGAATTTTCGACGTAGTTTGAAGAATTGGGTGTGCATTGACTGTGCATGGGAGCCAGAGGAAGCCGGGGATGACTCAAAGGTCATTTGGTTTAAAGTACCACTCGTTTAGAATGGAAAGCCTCCTGTTTGCTCCAAGGCTCTGTTGGGATGTAGTGAACTTGAGACGATGCTTAATTTGTGGAAAGATGTCAAGTGGGCAGTTGGCTATGAATCTGCCTTTTCTGGGAGAGACCTGGGCTGGAAGTGTGAATTCCATGGTCCTGAGTAATTAGAAGTAGTGATACCTCCTAGGGAGTGGATGTGGAGAGAGAGAAGCAGAGATCTGAGAACCGAGCTCTGGGCACTCCAGGTTGGATTGATGAAGAGGAACTAGCCATAGAATCTGAGGAGGCGCCTTGAGGTAGGAGGGGGACGAGAGATGATGGTAACCTCGAAACCAAGTAAAGAAAGAGTTTCAAGGAAGACGATGAATAAGATGAGAGCTGGGAACTGAGAGCTAGGATTGACGGGAAGACGTCAGAAGAGACCTTGACTAGAGCATTCAGTGGAGTGGACAGAATGAAGATCAGGAGGGACTTCCCTGGCCCAGTGGTTAAGACTTCACCCTTCCAGTGCAAGGGGTGCAAGTTTGATCCCTGGTTGGAGAACTAAGATCCCACATGCCTTGCAGCCAAAGAAACAAAAGAAGCAATACTGTAACAAATTCAATACAGACTTTAAAAATGGTCCACATTAAAAAAATAAAAAAGATTGAAGATCAGAAAATAACTGATCTTTCTATTTTTTATTTTTAAAATGAATATCAGCTTTTATTATAATCATGTATATATATTTTTATACATGCTACTTGCTCATCCTGGCAAGCAGATCTCCACCCCTGCTCACGAGAATCTCACGTCTACAGACAGGCTTTTGTGGGGGCCAGTCGCCTACGCCACCCAAAGGGTCTCACCAGCACCCTGCTCTCTCAGAGCTCTGTCCGTGGCTCCCACCGTGGGAAGCAGCGGCGGGTGTACGCGGCAAGGCCAGGGGAGGGCGAGGAGCCTCCCCGCCCGCTGGCCAGCTCGGGGAAGAGCCGAGCACACGCTCTCTGCATCACCCCACCCTCCTCCCGCAAGGTGTCACGAGGCGCGGAACGGTCTGCGGGATCAACTCCATTTCCACCGGCTTTGGCTCGTCTTCCGGCTCGCGACGCAGGCTGTCCCCTCCGCGCCGGGAGCCGAGACAACTCTCCCACAAAGAACGCGTTTCTGGCAGATTCTCCACCCGGATCCTCCAAGAGCTGCCCGACCGCGCGCGGAAGGGACCATGGCCCTCAGACCACAGTCGGAAGAACCTTCTCCCCGAGGGATTAGCTGCTGCTTCGCCCCCGTCGCTCAGAGCTTGTGGGCAGGAAAAACAACGTGCAGCGGCCCCTGCGGGCGACGTCCCGCTCAGACGCTGTGCGTAGGCACGCCGAGCGCGACGCACGCTTCCGCTTCCGGCCACTGGCCGCCTCGCCCGCCTGGCACATGGTGTGTGTGTTACCATATGCATGTGTGCTTGTATCTGTGGTATAAAAACACGTGTTTCTAGAAGCTGCCGTAGCTACTGATGCTTGTGTCCCCCTGCCGAAAGTGCATATGTTAAAATCCTAACTGCATAAAGTATATGTATACTGCATATACGCGTTTGTATATCTGAGGTAAAAAGTATTTCTAGTATCTACCATAACTACTGACAGTTGTATTCCCCCAGAATTCGTATATTGAAATCCTACCAGCACGTAATATATATGTTATGTATATATGTGTGTCTATCTACAGGTACATATATATGTTTATACATCTGTAATTGTTAAAAGTGTTTTTAGAATTTACCTGGGCTTTCCTGATAGCTCAGTTGGTAAAGAATCCACCTGCAATGCAGGAGACCCTGGTTCGATTCCTGGATTGGAAAGATCTGCTGGAGAAGGGATAGGCTACCGACTCCAGTATTCTTGGGCTTCCCTTGTGGCTCACCTGGTAAAGAACCCACCTGCAATGCAGGATACCTGGGTTGTTAAGATCCCCTGGAGAAGGGAAAGGGTACCCACTTCAGTAGTCTGGCCTGGAGAATTCCATGGACTATATAGTCTAGGGGGTGGCAAAGAGTGGGACATCACTGAGCGACTTTCACTACCGATGCTTATGAGCCTCCCAGGGGGCGCTAGTGGTAAATAACCTGCCTGCCAATGCAGGACTCATAAAGGGACACAGGTTTCATCCCTGGGTTGGGGAAGATCCCCATGAGAAGGAAATGGCAACCTACTCCAGTATTCTTGCCTGAGAAATTCCATGGACAGAGGAGCCTGGAGGGCCACAGTCCATGGGACCGCAAAGAGTTGGACATGACTGAAGCGACTTAGCATGTGCACGCACTGATGCTTGTGTCCCCCCAAATTTCATATGTTGAAATCCTAACAGCACATGACATTATATTACGTATGTGCAGTGCTTAGTCGCTCGGCCGTGTCCGATGTATGTTTATATGCATGCGTATATATTTTTATATATCTTTGGTTAAAGAGAACAAAGTGAACTAATCTTTTTAAAAGGAAAGGTAATAATTCTCTGGGCATTGAATTTTATTTTTCTACTTGGGAAAAGAAGGAGAAAAAGTTTTCCCATAAGTTGCCTAATCAGCATGGTGGCCCTGGCTTCACTCAGCCAGTTAAATGGATCCACAGGAAACTGTTACAGGGTCAACCAGCTCTTTAGGGACGACCCGTACCTGCTTGAGCGATGGGATGTTAAGCCATGTAAAAGGTGTCCTTCCTCCACCCCGATCCCTTCAGTGAACAAATAGGAAACCGCTACCTCACAGTCTTGCAGAGAGAAAGACAATAACAGAATTGATGCATAAAATGTAAGGAAGATAGAGGTTTTAGGGGTAGGGATGGAGATGAAATTTTAAAGAGTGGTCGAGAACAACCTCACTTTGTTTTAATCTGAAGCATAGTTGATTTACAGTGTTGTGTTTATTTTTACTGTACTGCAAAGTGATTCAGTTATAAATGTATATACATTCTTCTAAATTTTTTTTCCATTGTGGTTTATCATAGGGTATTGAATAGAGTTCCTTGGGCTTGTTGTTTATCCATTCTATATATAGCAGTTTGTGTCTGCTGACCCCAAACTTCCAATCCATCCCTCCCCCACCCCACTCCCCTTTGGCAACCACAAGTCTGCAGAGTATCCTCACTTTGAATGTGATGTTTGGGTGAATACCTAGAGATGGTAAAAGGGTGAACCTGTGCCTCTCTAAGGGAAGATTGTTCCAGGCAGAAGGAACAGAAGGTACATGGACATGTTTAAGGAGACCACAAGGCGGAAGCAGGTGGAGAGTCTGGGAGAGTGCAGAGCACAGATATGAGAGCAGAGATATGCAGGCCACAGTAAAGACTGGCTCATCTCCTGAAAGGGACTGGGAGCGATTGGACTAATCCTAGCAGAGAATGCCGTGCTCTGACTATGTTTTAACAAGGGCACTCTGCCCCTGGGGTGAGGGTAGACCACAGTTGGTGGGAAGAAGCAGGGAGAGCAGCAGGAGGTCCTGGAGTCACCCAGACAAGAGGAGACGGTGGCTTGGCTCAGAGTGGATGTCCCAATAGCCACTTACTGCTTTTGTGGGGTTCTCATTCCTACTTTTGCAGACTCCATGAACTTAGATCCAAAGGGAGTCTAATTAATGGGAGCAGTTTGACAAGTTCTCCTCTCAGGAATAAACTTAGAGAACAAGTGAAAAATAAGAGCCTTCCATGCAGGAAGGAAGCCAAAAACTATGGTTCAAGGATGACTATGAGAATGTGGTTGGATTTCTTGAGTCTTACTAGTTCTCCACGGTTATTAGTTTTGCACATAATTCCCTTTCTAGGTAATGATAGAGACAAGGAGCCATTGGTAACAACAAAAATGATAACAATGAAAGTGACTCTCAGATACACCTAGAAATGAAGTCCAGGAAGCTCACTTCTTGCAGCCAGGCTGAATTGGAAAAGGAATCACAATAAACTGTGTCCATAGTGGCAGCTCTGAAGGGCTCTGGTCCTCTGTGGTAGGGGCGATGATTG
Source organism: Aepyceros melampus (assembly GCA_006408695.1). Lineage (NCBI taxonomy): Eukaryota > Metazoa > Chordata > Mammalia > Artiodactyla > Bovidae > Aepyceros > Aepyceros melampus. The sequence goes on along the minus strand of SJXQ01002425.1, from coordinate 138,531 downwards.
TTGATATTAACTCTTCAGAGGCCTTTGAGCTATCCAAGAGGAAGAGAAAAAAAAGAATGTGTGTGTGTGTTTTAATGCAATTCCTGGGAACTGACCACCTCTGAGAAGTCATGTAATATCAGCCAGCCTTCTCCAGCTTTAGAGAAGAGCTATGGGCATCTCAGTGAACACCTGCTGCATTTTGTGTTGGACTGCAAAATGATGGGGATTTGGTTCCAGCATGCTTTTGCTCTTTCACAAGCCCATATTTGGACCAAATATTTCAGGAAATTAAACTGGCTCAAGAAAAGTTTCTAGATATTGCAGCCACAGTCTCCTTGCTTGGATGAAGGAAAAGGACTCTGTTGCAAGCATCAACTCAGTAGCATCTCTGAGCCTATTCACTTTAGGGTGACTTGATTCCTTTAAAACTAGTTAAGAGAATAAAAAAGAAAATCTGAATAGACCTGTAGCAAGCAAAGAGATTAAAATAATAATATAAAAAACACTGAGGAAAGTCCCGTCCCAAATGGCTTCACTGGTGAAGTCTACCAAACATTTGAAGAATTACAAACTTTTTCAAAAAGCAGGAAAGAAGGGAACACTGTCAATTTATTGTATGAGGCCTGTACAACCTTAATCCCTGAATCAAAGCCATCACAAGAAAAGAAGACTACAGACCAAGTTGTCTTATCAATGCAGATGTAAAAATCCTCGACAAAATACTAAACCAGATCCAGGAACATATGAAAAGGATTATACACTAGGACCAAGTGGAACTCATCCTAGGAATGCAAGGTTGATTTATCACCCCAAAATTGATCAACATAATACCCCACATTAATAGAATAAAGGGCAAAACCCACATGATCATGTCAATAGAGGTAAGGAATACATTTGACAAAATTCAAAACATCTGTTATAAAAATATCCAGCAAATCAGAATTAGAAGGAAAATTCCTCAACCAGGTAAAGGGCAACCATGAGAAGCCCTCAGCAAATGCCATACTCAGAAGTAAGACTGAATGTTCTCACCCTAAGACTGGAACAAGACCAGGCTGTCACTTTCAGCACTTCGATTCAATATTGTCCTGGAGGTTCTAACCAGTGCAATTAGGCAAGAGGAAGAAATCAGAGGCATCAGATTGCAAAGGAAGAAATAAAACATATCTATTTGCAGATGGCATGATCATGCATAGAGGAAACCCTGGCAGTGGTCCCTGATCCTTTTGGCACCATGGACTGGTTTTGTGGAAGACAGTTTTTCCACAGACAGGGGAAGGGAGATGGTTTCCGTCCGATTCAATCATGTTACATTCATTGTGCCCTTTATTTCTGTCACTATTACATCAGCTCCACCTCAGATCATTGGGCGTTAGATTCCAGAGGCTGGGAACCCCTGCCCTAAGGAATCCACTCAAAGACCCATGAAAGCCAGGAAATGAGTTCACAAGATTGCAAATGAAAGATTGATATGTAAAAAGCAGTTATTTCTATATACTTGCAATGAACAATCAGAAAACAACTCCGTCTATAATAGCATCTAAAGAAGAGCCTCTTATATTCTTGGTGTTCAGGTGTTAATATTAGGGTGAGGGCCCTGGGTCAGGACCACAGCTGCAAGGGGTCCCAGGAAGATGATTATTCTTGACAAGTGGGTGGTGGTGCTGATTAAGAGATTGGTAACAGTTACCCTGGGTTCTTGTGGAAAACGACTTTCCCTCCAACTCACAGTGGTGTCCTTAAGTATCCGAAAGCAGGCAGCTTGTGATTTCCTCAAAACTCATATTTCCAATGACAAGTGGGATTCCCTATTAGTGGAATTTGGGAAATCCAATATGCCTTCCTATCCCCAAATTATTAATAGACCCTCAGTTCCTCACTCAGAGAGCTTTGCAATGCCGATTAAAGTCTTGGTTCCTGCAAGAGATGTTTACACTTTAGTATGAATGAACTATAATTAATTTTGTGCCACATGTGGAGATAAACACAGAGACTGAGTACCTGGGAGGACCCAGGGGTAAACTGGGAAGCCAATCACAGTTTAGAAAAGAGCTTTTCCTGCTTCTCCATGTTGACTTTACCCCTTCTACCACACGACTGCTCAGTCTCTCAGGCGTGTCCAACTCTTTGGGACCCCATGGACTGTAGCCCACCAGATGCCTTTGTCCATGGAATTTGCCAGGCAAGAATACTGGAGAGGGTTGCCATTTCCTCCTCCAGGGGATCTACCTGACCCAGAGATAAAACCCCCATCTCTTGCATCTCCTGCATTGGCAGGCAGATTCTTTTTTGTTGGTGGTGATGGTTTTGTGTTTTTTTTTTTTTTTTTAATTTTGTATTGGAGAATGGCCAGTTAACAATGTTGTGATAGTTTCAGGTGAACAGCAAAGGGACTCAGCCATACATATACACGTATCCATTCTCCCCCAGGCAGGCAGATTCTTTACCACTGTGCTAGCTGGGAAACCCTACCCCTCCTACTAGTGAATGTAAAATGAAGGAAGAGGCTTTATCCTAGGAAAAGTTTTATAGCTGATAAAACACATGCATGATCTTACTTGGTCTTTATGGTAAGTAACTCATGAAGTAAATGTAAATGTGGTTCCCATTTTCCAAAAGAAGCAAATAGAAAACAAAGGTGAGGACCACCCCAGGTCATGTTGTGATTAGATGCTAGAGCCAGAATTTCAGCCCGGGTCTATGAATTCCAAATCATATGTTCTTTTAACTACGCTAATGTGGATGGAGCCAATTCTGTTTTTTTCCCCAGAGAATTTAAATCTCAGCTAGTACCATTTAATGCAACAGAATAATTATTTTAAAATAATTTTAAAGGGGTTTCTTAGAGCAACTGAAAAGTGAAGGAAAGAGAAACAACAAGCGCTCTTTCATAAATTCATCACTACAATACTTCAGCTCCGTTTCTTCCCCCAAATGCCCCATCCTGTGAAGGATGCATAGAATTGCTAGGCCGTGAGTCTGTGTTTGAGAATTCACTGTTTTAATTCAGGCCCTCGAACCGGCATCCGTGTGTTCTGACAAATAAATAAAGGCACTTTTCAGAATTGGCCCTTGCTGGGGAGGAGGAGAGGGGGGGATTTGATTGAGTTACTCTAAACCCCAGGACAAATGCTAATGATATTAGCATTTGTGCGGGTAGGAGTCAACAGGAATCTGCCTTACCCGGGAGTACCTGTGTTGGTGGCTTGAAAGTGGGTCAGGGATTTTTTTTTTTGAAGATAAACATTCTTATATTTCCATATTAAACTCTATGTAGGTCAGTGCCTACCTAAGGGCTCTCGGTTGATATTGCAGCTGTGAGAATCAGAGTTGTGTGTGTTTCTGTCACACAGGGGTTTGGTGGCTGACAAGTGGCTGCATCTGTTGCAGGGGGAGGGACACAGGGGTGTAGGGCGGGAGAGAGAGAGGAGGAAAGGGCGTGCGGCCCCAGGTCTCCCTGCTCCTGGGAAGCAGTAGCCTTGGGACGTGTTTAGGAAGCACGGACAGTCTCTCCCTGCCCCCAGCCAAGGTGGGGCGCTTTCATAGAACAGGGACCTTCCAGGCCTTACGGAGCAAACATGAACTGCACTCCCATGTCCGGAGGCCTTGGTCACCTGCATCCTCTCCCTCTGGCTGGTGGGGGGCCTCTTGGGGCCAGGAGCAGGCCCCCATGGAGCCTAGATAGGTGTGTGTTGAGTTTCAGGGTGCCGCTGAGGGATGATACCCCCATCACTCAGATGGTGTTTGTTCAGCAATGCAGCTGCATCTCTGCACCTTGGAGCCTCGAGGTGAAGCCTGGGATCCTCCACCCTAGGTAGGACTGACGGTGAGGACACCCTAGATAGGAGACTCTGACCATGAGGACATCCTGAGTAGGACTGTGATGAAGAGCATACCCTAGGTAGGACTCTGACGCTGAGGACGCCGATGATGATGACACCATAAGTAGGAGACTCTGATGATGAGCACACCCTAGGTAACATGCTGACGATGAGGACACCCTAGCTAGGACTCTGCTGATGAGATGCTGAATGATATCACCCCGCCCCCATGCCTGTTAATTAGTTTTTCTGTGATTTCAGGGTTTCCCACCTGCTTCTATTAAAACATTCAAGTTAGAGAAAAACCTATCTGGGAAAGAAAGGAGTGTGTGTGTGTGTGTGTGTGTTACATTTTTATTGAAATGTCTGAATGTGTTTTAAACATACACCTTAAAACAGTCAGACTGCCAAGGAGTGGAAAAGAACAGTCATATAAAGTGATTTTAGCCACGTGACATCATTTCCCTTTATCTAGGGAATTCCCTGAAGACCTCTTCTGCCTAGGAAAGCCTGGGGCGTGAGGAGGTCACAGGTCACAGGGAGAGCAGCCAAGACCTTGACTGAGGCCATGTGGACAATCACAGCAGGGGCTCTGCGTCCAAGAGGGCACCTGACATCCTGGCCGCCAGAGGAGGTCTCGTGCATGTGACATCAGGAGCAGTGCGTGCTTCTCTGTTGGTTCCCCTTCGCAGAGGGGCCTGGGACCCAGCTTTCAAAGGGAATATTTTTAATGCTGGTGAGCGGTGTGCCAGCGGACCTGAGTTCTCATTCAGGCTCACCCATCAACTGCACGGGATATCAGGCAATGTATTTAATTGCTCTGAACGTCTCAAAATTCCTTCATCAGTAAAATGAGAACCATGATTTTGTAGGTCCTGCTTCATGGGTTCACTTGAAGGTTAAATTTGTGAGAATTTTCTAAGCAGAGGATCTGGGGTATAGAGATGTTTGCAATGAACGATGACAACAGTGTCCTTGGAGGGGCCCGCAGGCCTGCATCTGGCACATTTTGACTTTGCCTCTGTATGATGGTTGTGCATGCATGCCACGCTGCTCAAGTGTATCTGACTCCTTGCGACCTCATCGACTGTAGCCTGCTAGGCTCCTCTGTCCATGGGATTCTCCAGGCAAGAATACTGAAGTGGGTTGCCATGCCCTCCTTCAGGGGATTCCTGACCAAGGGATCCAACCCACATTTGCAGGCGGGTTCTTTACCACTAGCGCCACCTGCCTGCCCCTTATATGGGAGAACCGCTAAAGCATGTCTGTATGCCATCAGAGAAAGAATATGTTCACAAGCTATAGAGTTCCTCAGCTGAGTGTTCACCCAGCGTGCGTAGGAGGTTATAGTACTGAGTTGTGAAAGTCCTGGAGGAGGAGGAGAATTAGTAGTAGAGAGAACCATTGTGGACGATGGGGGACAAGCACTCCCTCCTCAGATGCTGCAGTGTTGCTGGAGATGTCCCCTGGCTGTCAGCCCTCTTCAGGAATAACTGTTCCGTGCAGAGGTACAAAGGCACAGATCTTTCCACTCACTTGGCTTGGGACCCCTTGCATGGCCCTTCCTGCAGCAGAGCTCCCCTTGTGGAGCTGAGTGGGCCTTCACTGAGTCTGCACTGCGGCCAGGCTTCTCACCTGGCCCCATCCTGCCTCCCTCCCCTCCCTTCCTTTCCACGGGTGTTGATTCTGGAAGCCCAGAGAGGAGTACGGGGGACCCTGATGGGATGGGGGATAAGACAAAAAGGGGAGGGTGAACTGAATGATCTTTGAGGCATCCTGAGTCTGTGATCTTAAGCTTGCATCTCACAGCCTTCATGAGTCTGAGATGTCCACTAAGGTGACAGATTCCTGAGCTCTCCCTTGGCCCCAGCTGAACCCATAGAACCAGACTTTCTGGACTGCGTTTAGAAATAGCTCCAAGATCAGACTTCTAACCACTGAGGAGAAACAACTGCCTTAGCGGGTGGGCCTCGTGCTTTTGGCTCCAGCAACCATACAACAGGGCAGGGAATTCTGAGTCATCCGAGATCAATGTGGGATTTGGTGGATGCTTTTCTGGGCACAGGGCTTCCCTGGTGGCTCAGATGGTTAAGAATCCACCTGCCAAGGCAGGAGATCGTTCGATCCCTTCGTGGGGAAGACCCCCTAGAGAAGGGATTGGCTACCCACTCCAGTATTCTTGTCTGGGAAACCTCATGGACAGAGGAGCCTGGTGGGCTACAGTTCATTGTGTGGCAAAAAGTCAGACACGACTGAGTGACTAACAACTTTCACCTTTTTTTTTTTTCCTGGGCGTAAAGGAGGAGAATAGGGAGCAGCCTGGACAGAGTAAGCCTTTCACTTATGCACCCATTGCCTGCCTGCTTCCAGCCCTGTCCTCACACTCTTGTGGTGAAATGACCTCCAGGTTAGAATGGTTTTACTCTTCATCTTTCCCACCAGGTCTTTTACTCCAAATAGATTTTTTTTGAAGAGATCATTTACATAGGTTTCACCAAGAAGCGTGAGGGTCAGAGATTATTTGCAACTTTCAGATGCAATTATCAAAGGATGTTGATTCCCATCCAAAAAAGGAAAATCCTCTAATCGACAATTAAATATTTATAGGTTACCTTATTATTAATTTATTTCTGCAGGAACTCAGGAAAGCACCCAGATTTTATAGCTGAGTTAGTCATTTGGTTCTCAGCCTGGCCACACAGAACAAGTATTAGTCATATCAGGAACATGTGCAGTGAATTGGAATCTCGGTTTTATGGTCCTCTTGATCTCTGCTTGAGCTGGCACCGTCTTGGACCCAAACACTTTCTCTGTGATCAACCCTTGCATCAGTGAGACCATAGGTGGGGCAGCCTGCTCAGAGAAGAGTGTGTGCTTCAGAGCCGCAGACCGACTCCAGCACTGGGGAGCCCTGTGACCTCAGGCAAACTCCTGCATCCCCGTGAGCCTTACCTCTCTCACCTGTAAACTGGGACTGATTGGCGCCTTCTCCAGTCTTATGGGGCTCCTAGCATGGGAGCTCCTGGCACATAAAGTGACACGTGTGCTGGCTATTCTCCTATCTTCCAGTAGATTAGCTGTTCCTGGGTGCACAGCAGAGAGCCAGCTCCATCCTCCTGCTCACAACTGGAGGTACACGTAAATGCTAAGAGCTGAGAGGAGGTGGTGTGGTAAGGGGACACGGGGAAGATGGGAAAGGTGTGAAGATACTCACCACCTACCCTGGGAGGCAGAAACAAAATGACAAGTCACAGTGCAAGGAAGCGACTGCTAAGCACAAATGAATGGCGAGGAGAAGTGTTCCAGGATCAATGTTCCAGAAACACAAGGTCTGGGAGGCACAGGAAGGCTTCCTGACATGGTGATTCCCAACCTTGGATACACAGCAGCTGAGGGACCAAAACCAAGAGCCCATGCCTGACTCTGCTCCCAGGGTCTCTGATTTAACTGGCTGGGGTGGACTCCAGCGTCTGTATCTCCCCAGATCCCTCCTGTGACGCCAGCGTGTGCTAGCTGGGGATCCTCTGTGCCAGGCAGCAAGGCCTGAAAAAGGCAGGACATGCTCACCTTGGACATTTGAATAGCACTTTTTTGTTCCAAGTGCTTTCACGTACATGGTTTCAAGAAACCCAGACAGGTAGGGCTAGTGGTAAAGGACCCTCCTGCCTCATGCAGAAGACTTAAGAGATGCCATTTTGATCCCTGGGTTGGGAAGATCCCCTGCAGGAGGAAATGGCAACCCACTCCAGTACTCTTGCCGGAGAGTCTCATGGACAGAGGATCCTGGCAGGCTACAGTCCATGAGGTCTCAGTGAGTCGGATATGACTGAAGTGACTTAGCACAGCACAGCGCAGGCAGGTGGGGAGAAGGGGAGGAGTCAGAGCAGAGGCCTCATGGACAATGATGCTCTCAGTCCACAGATTCCCGGGGCTGCGCTTGGGCCCTGAGCTGTGAATGCTATCACTTTTCCCCATAGCACCCACACCTTAGGGAGTAAGGATTGTCCCTCTAAACACATGAATGGCCCATAGTAACAGCAGAAGCGGAGGCAAGGCTTTGGAGCGTATGCAGTTCTGTTACAGTCTAAGCTCACCCTGCTCACCACACAGCGAGGCCAATAAATCAAGAGATGAGTTATTGGGACAAGGGGTAGTGGCTTTATTCTGGAGAGAGCTAGCTGACCGAGAGGATGGTGGACTTGTGTGCCAGAGAGCCATCTTGCCTGGGTTAGAATTCAGGCTTCTTTTGTATTAAGAGGGGAGGAAATGAAGTTAACTATTTTCTGGTTCAGGTCCGTCTCCAGAAGGTATGTTCATTTCTTCCTTCCTGTAGTCATTGACACAGTCTGGTCAGTGTGTCTCCTGTGAGCTAAACAGAAATGTTTTTAGCTTAATGATCATTACCTGGGAGGCAGGGTTCCCAGAGATGGGCCCTTATATACAATTTCAGTTTATGGGCAGCGTCTCTTTAGTGACTAACAATAGAGGTTCTTCCCTACTACACTTTGAGAGCACCTCCTCCCAAACAAGTGACGCAAAACTACACCTACACATAAATCTTAGGCTTCATTAACTTTAGGCCGGACAGGCCCCTGGGAGGGGATAGCATGTTTAGTCTCTCTTCTGGTTAAGGGGATGTGCCCAAGGTCCCACAGCTGGTAACCCATAGAACTGGCACCAGAATTGAGATCTAACTCTTAGCTGCTCTTGGAAACCCTGATGGCTGCACCGTCTGGAGTCATTAGCACCTTTCCATTCGAGTATTGGTCTTGTGGAAATTATGCTTGTTCAAGGTGTTTCAGGCAAAGCTCCCTGAGCAGAGTCCTGAGCAATAGGTTTTATTTCCATCTCAGGTCCTATCCCAGGAGTGTTTCCCGGGACTCTTTCTGCACCAGACAAAGCCCATCTCCACACTGCTGCCCTCCCTTAGAGAGCGGTCCAGGCAAAGCTCCAAGTCGTGCGAGGGAAACCTCGGTGTGGCTTACTGCTGTCTCCAGCCAAGCTGGGACATTTATGGGCTGGCCCTACCGGGAGATTTTTGGGGACTTAAAAGCTGAGAACTGGAACTAAGTCCTTTAGGGAGGGAAGAAGCCAATGCAGATGCTCCGGCTGGAGAGAGGGCAGCCTGAAGCCTGGCCTGAGGAGCCTGCCTGGGGCTGGAGCTTGGGGAGACAGGCTGGTGAAGGGAGTCGGGCAAAGGCCCGGGGGATGCCCCCTCCTGGGAGCACAGGCTACCCAGCCATGCACGTCAGCCTTTTGGCCTCTGACCCCCTTCGAATGCCTCTGTCCAGGGGGAAGTCCTGCTTCAGAGTCTGTGGGTGAGGGGGCCAGCCCCCAGCCCTCTCACCTCCACCCCCTTTGTGTGACCTTAGATGAGGCTGACCTCTTCTGCCCCAGGTGTTTCCAAAGAAAAACGGGAGCTAATTAGAGCTTCCTTGCAAAGTGTTTGTGTTGATGACAGAGGAAATATGCAAGATATTGGGGCTGGAAGAAGGTCTGAGTAACCTGCAGCTACAGTTTCATCTAGAGTTTTAGGGAATTGTCTGTCTGTATTACTTTTTAATGAATAAGGAGGAACACAGCGTACTCTGGCCATGCAGTAGACACTGAGGACCACAGGGCAGAGATGGGGGGCCATGTCCCTCCCCGAGTCACCAGCCTCCTTGGAGCCCTGCAGGTGGTCTTGATGGTCAAGAAAGGCAGTGGTGTGTGTGCTCAGAACTTGCAGTGCCTGGCGTGGGGTGTGACTCCCCTAAACATACGTTGCTGAAGCCCATGACCTTGACTGATCCGGGTAGTGGTCCCAGTGTGGGCTGGGCAGGAGGCATGGCTGCCAGGCCACGCTAGGGCAATAAGGGGAGAGGCTTGAGTAAACCTTCTCTGTTCAAAGGAAAGGATTCTTTGTGGTGCCTCATCATAGATGATTCTCATGAGAGGTGTGTGACGTGCAGGGCTTGGAGCCAGGAACACTGGTGTCCAGGCCCGGCTCTGCTGCTGGCCGTGTACCCGTGTGACTTGGAGATGGCATTTCCCTTGGTGAGATCCAAGTGTGTCACATATGTGTGCCCATTTGCTCAGTTGTGTCTGACTCTTTGTGACCTTGTGGGCTGTAGCCTGCCAGGTTCCTCTGTCCATGGGATTTTATAGGCAAGAATACTGGAGTGGGTTTTCCAGTCCCTCCCTCAGAGGATCTTCCTGACCGAGGGATTAAACCTGAGTCTCCTCCTGCATCTCTTGCTTGGCAGGCGGATTCTTTACCACTGAGGCACCTAGGAAGACCCCTGAGGCCCAAGAGGCCTTGTTAACTGAATGAAAGGGTGGCCCAGATGATCTCCAAACTGCTCACTCACTGGATTTTACCTATTGCAAAAGTCCAGGAAAATACATCTAATAAAGCCGTGAAATTAGATGCTTGCTCCTTGGAAGGAAAGCTATGATAAACCTAGACAGTGTGTTAAAAAACAGAAACATCACTTTGCCAATAAAAGTCCATATGGTCAAAGGTATGGTTTTTCCAGTTGTCATGTACTATTGTGAGAGTTGGACCGTAAAGAAGGCTGAGCACTGAGAAGATGCTTTCAAACTGTGGTGTTGGAGAAGACTCTTGAGAGTCCCTTGAACAGCAAGGAGATCAAACCAGTCCATCCTAAAGGAAATCAACTCTGAGTATTCATTGGAAGGACTGATGCTGAAGCTGAAGCTCCAATACTTTGGCCACCTGATGTGAAGAGCTGACTCATGGGAAAAGACCCTGATGAATGCAGGAGGATAAGAGGGTGGCAGAGAGTGAGACGGTTAGATAACATCGTTGACTTAATGGACTTGATCTGAACAAACTTCTGGAGATAATAAAGGACAGGAAAGCCTGGCATGCTGCAGTTTGTGGGGTTAGAAGAGTCGGACACAACTTAGCGACTGAACAATAACAACAAAATAACTTCAGCTCTATTATTGAACAATAAATATGGTCAATGGGCAGATAAATCAATCAACCACGTAGTTATAGAGGACTGACCCATTAAGGGTCTGGCGTGGTTCTAAACACTTCAGGGCAAGAGGCAGGCTGTCTATGGTGGGGCTCTTGGCCTCTAATGCGACAGCAATTCTGGTGTCCACTGTCCCACCCGCTGCGGTGGCCTCTCCATGTTTACCGTCCATATATTTATTTGAAAGCCTGTCACATACACTGATCTTGGTTTCTACATGCCATTCTCCAATACAAAGAACCAGCACTCCCAAGAGAAATGATTTGACTCCAGGGCTGTGCCAGGAGAGTACAAGGTGGACCCGGATCATTGTTATGCCAGAAGGTAAGGAAGCATGCCCGGAATTCTGGGGAAATGTTAAAAGAACTCAGAAGATAGGAGCCAGCATGCAAATGTTCCCTCTGACCAAGCTTGGGACAATTTGAACATCAGAATAAATAAGGACAGTAAAATAATAAGAATCCATGAGTCCATACTGGCATGCAAACCCACATGCAAACCTACTTAGAGACCCACATACACGCAGGGAGAGAGGATGCAGAATGCCAGCTAATGAAAGGAAAGTGGAAGGATGGAATTGACAAAGCCTCCAAAATTTGCAGCGATCCTGGTACCAGCTGAATCAGGCAAAGATCATTAATTTTGCTAAAATTATTGGGTGAAGATTTGATGAACAGGTTATGACTCAATAATTACAAAGGGGAAATTGGTAAATTTACTACGGATGAGAAACCTGGTAGATCATTTGCTGTCTTCACCAAATGATCAGAGTTCATATCATCAATGACGGGACAAACTGACATCAGGGTCTGGTCCCCTGAGAAGGACAGCATCAGTGTTAAATTTCCTGATTTTGGTAACGTGTTATGGCAGGAAGACACATAGGGTGTCCCTCATAAACCCCACCTTTTAGTGTTCTTGCCTTGTATGATCCTCTCCCCTTGAGACTGGGCAGGACCGATGGCCTCTTTCTTTTTAAATTTATTTTGCTGCTCCACACAGCATGTGGGATCTTAGTTCCCAGAGCAGGGATAGAACCCCTACCCCCTGCAGTGGAAACAGAGAGTCTTACCCACAGGACACGGAAGTTTTTTTTCTTGGTTTTGAAGAGAGAAGCTGCTATGGTTTTGAAAAACATGCTTTTGACTTCATCATTTCCTATCCGTTCCTGAAATTGAGGAAAATTACCTTACCTCCTATTTTCTGACATTTTGAACTTGGGTTTGGCTTGACCATCTGTTTGTGTTCATTTGTGTCATGGGTTGTAAAGTTCATGAGAACCATTGTGGTGAAACCAGAGCACCTCACAATCTGCAGTGTCCTCAGTTCGTGAGTTTTAGACTCAAGATTTCAGTCTAGAGTCTGTTGGGGTTTTGCCGGAATCAGGATGCCTGGTGATACGTCAGACTCCAGTCTCCCGGGGAAGCCATTCTCTGCCAGACTGCTCTGGGTGGCCCCCAACCCAACCAGAGTATTTTGGATCATCTGTTTATGCAAATTTTGCTCTCACCAACTTCTGAGAGCCATTCTAGTATGAAAGCCTTGTTGGTAAGATGATGACAGTACCTGCAGAGGTGCTTTGAATCAGCTATGAAGCCAAAGTCTTAAGAAGGACCTCATTATTGCTGGAACTGAGGCAGAAGGGAACCTCAGTTCCACCCAGGGAGCCCACCCAGGGTTTCCTGACCAGTGAGCAGAAGGTCACAGGCACGTACCTGCCTCTCAGGAGGATGTGGTACAGTCAAGTAACTTCCTGAAGGTGGCAGCTGGAGAAGGGGGTCTCCGGAGAGCCCGAGGGCCTGGGATTGGTGGCATATGAGCTCTCCCAAGATTACCTGTGCTTTGGCGTGTCCATCTGTGACACACCTTCTTTCCTGGAAAGGAGTAAAGAGAGACTTAAGTATCGTGCTGTCCCCAGGCAGTTCAGAGCAGAGACAGCCAGGTGGCACGGTCCAGCTTCACCCTCACTCTTTCGTTGGCACTGTGTCCACCCTGCCGCAGCTGTAGGTTCAGAAGACCAGGCCTTCAGGGTCCCTGAGAAAGGGTCACTGGCCTTTTAGCCCGTTAAGAAACCATGGCTGGTCATGCTCTTCTCATGGAAAGGATTCTTGATGCTCTGGTATTCTGAGAACTTTCAGCGTGTGGATGGGTGGTCCTTTCTTTTCCTGGACAGACGATGGCATTGTAACACTTCTGTAGGCAGCAAAGCCCCAGCAGCATCTTCCCTGGTCTAATTGAATCCAACATTCTGGAAGAGCCTGAGGTTTTTGCCTTTGAGTCCTGGTTAAAGCAGATGAATGCTATCCTTTCTGTGTTTTCTAAAAGGGAGACAGGAAAGTCTTGCATCTGTACTAAAAAGTATTCCCACCTCATTGAAATTCAGGCTTGAACTCTCCACCCTGAACACATCCAGAAGCCCTTTCTCTAATTTTGGAAGCAGTGATCTCGGGAGAGAAGTTTTCCATCTGTTTCCTTATGATGCTAAGCTGTTAGTGCTGTTCATTGTTTATTATATCTCCTGCTTCATGTTAAACTCTGATTTTCTTTTTTGCTGAATATTAAGAATTCCATCAGGTCGATATAAAAATAGGGTTGGCATCTGCTCCTGCAGGCTAATTTTGTGGACAGCATATTTGGGGGGAGGTTTGTATTTATTCTTGAACTGCTTTCATTCTCAGCCAGTACCTGATAACAATTCTGGTTGTTTACACTCGTGCTGTGTTGTATCAGACATGACTGTGTGATGTGTGTGCTGAACGTCAGCAGTGAGGAGATAGGTTGGCCTCTGTGTGGGGAGCTGGGCTCTCTGCCCCCAGAGGCGAGATGACAGGGCACCAGGCCACATAGAGCTGTGTGGCTGGGAGGGGTTGGGGGGGCCTCGTGCTCACAGGAAATTCACAGCAGTTGCATCGTGCCCTTGTAAAGACAAACACATTCACAGACTAAACAACTGACATTCAAAACCTCTCCGGGTCCTTCAGGGCAGCCAGGGCTGTGGCAGTGGCCCCTGCATCAGGTGAGGCCCCCCAGGCCCAGGTGGACAGTGCCCCAAGGGAGTCCTGTGCCTCCAGCCTGGCAGGGACACAGCTGAGAGCCGCTACCCCAGCCACACACTGACAGACAGCCCAGGGTCTGGAGGAAGGGAAGAATGGGAACCATGGCACGAGCATTCTTGCAGTTGAATCATTATCGTTCCCTCCCACAAAGCAGGGAGTTCTCTCTGTGACAATCCCTGTCTGCCCATCTCGTGCTTGTAGAGGCTCAGGGGCGGTGAAATAGCTCTGCAGGATGCTTACTTCCTTGCAGCCAAGTCGAATCATTTTCCACCCAGCATCTTGTTTATAGACATATCCTATCAGACATGAAAAGGAAAAGATTGGTATCTTGTATGTCATAATTAAAGTATTACTTTTCTCCATAAAACATTCTCTAGATTATCCCTCCAGAAACTGTTGTTTACAATAGTGACAATAAACGTAATATAACTAGCAGCTAAAAGAGTATAGAGAACATACTCACTGGACCATCTCTTCACAGTTTTTTTCATGTCCTGCTAGGAGATAAACACACTTATCCTTGCTGTCATCCAACGCCGTCTTTAATTTAGTGGAGATGTTATTAAGATAAAATCGCGATTCAATTCCGTATTGTATCACATTAACACACACAATTAGTAATGCTTTATCAGTTATGAAGAAAGATGATGACTGCTTTTAAGCTAAATTACCTTTATCATGGTAGCACAGGCTGGAAACCACAAATATTTACCCAGTGTATGTTCATTCTTATTTAATTTTAACACTGCTTTTATCAACCAAATTAACCAATAGATTTTATTAAAGGGAATGTTATCATAGAAGAGCTTCCCATACTGCATTCCATCTGTTTTTATTTATATAATTTTGATGGTTTCTTTTTCATTTCATTTTAATTAAGAGGAACACGTGGAAAATTGAACATTTGGGCCTAATTGTATCAGAATTTGGAGTACTTAGACCTCTGTTCTTGTAAATTGTCAACGCTGGGCCTGCTGGGCCTACATCTATTCATTTGAACCCTTGCAAAGGATGTTCTGTAAACACAATGATGGGGTGATGGCGAATGCGTTACCACAACCTTTAAACTTGCGGCGACAACCTGTGGCAAGGAAAAAATACTCACTGATGATTTTGCGCCTAAGGAAGCCAAGCAGTTCCTTTCTATACCCTAAGAAATACAAGTTGCAGTTTAAAGGAGGAGGATGTTATGGTGGGAGTCACCTGACAGTTCAGGTTGGGAGTGCGTATCCCTGGCAATATGTGAACAAGCCTCACTTTCTCTCTGGAGCTGCCCTGGGACCCCTGACTGTCACTGTGGGCGGTGTAGACAGAGGGGAGAGACAGCAAGTGAGGAAGAATCTTGTGTCGAGGAGTTTCTTGACCTTTTCCAGCGAGGATCTTCTTCTTTTGGAGCCATTGTTTAAACTGTGTGCGTGTCTATGTGTACGCACTCAGTCATGTCCAACTCTTCACAGCTGGATGGACTATCGCCTTCAAGGCTCCTCTGTCCATGAAATTTCCCAGGCAAGAATAGTGGAGTGGGTCGCCAGGCCCTTCTCCAGGGAGTCTTCCCGACTCAGGGATCTAATGTGCGTCTCCTGCAATGGCAGGTGGATTGTTCACCACTGAGCCATCTGGGAAGCCTCTTTGCATTGAACTATATTTAATTTGCAATGTTGCGCTAGTTTCAGATATACAGAAAAGTGATTCATATATATATATGTATATAAATATGCAAACACACACATATATATTCTTTTTCAGTTTCTTTTCCATTATGGGTTATTATAAGGGATCTAATATAGCTTCCTGCACTATATGGTAGGTATTTGTTGTTTATTTATTTTATGCATAGTAGTGTGTATATGTTAATCCCAAACTCCTGATTTATCTCCCCCTGTACCCCACCATCCCTTTGGTAACCAGAAGTTTGTTTTATATATCTGTTTGTTTTAAGTTTATTTTATTGACGTATCATTGATTTATAATGTATGTTAATTTCTGCCATATAGCAAAGTGATTCAGTTATGCACATATTCTTTTCCGTATTATTTTCCATTGTGGTTTATTGTCTACTGAATATAGTTCCCTATACTATACAATGCTAGAGTCCTTTTCATCTAAACTTTCTTGACCATCTCCCCCGCCACCTCAGTCCCCAAATATCAAGCATAGTAGCGGCATGTCAGTGGGAATCAGTACATCCTCAGGGTAGCGGTTTGCAGTTGGTAGACACAAGTTCAACTGTTAGTGGACTTGAGAATTTCAATTATGCTAAATGTTTTACTTGCTCTTTGGAAACCTCCTGGAAGACAGAACTTATGCCCACCTTTAATTGCTTTTGCTGGCAGGGGTGGAAACCAGGGCGACTGGTCTGAAAGGCCCCTGTCTGGCAGAGCCACCCAGCAGGGGCGGGATGCCGCTGGTGTCCCTGCAGCTGCTGCTCACGCGCCCCAGGCCACACGCGCCGGGGCAGGACAGCTAGCTGTCTCAAACCTCTTCACGTGGATCTACGGTGATGTGCACAGCACAGGCCGCATGCGACAGGCCAGGCCCTTGGCATCGGCCCAAACTGGCCAAGTCTAACACTAAAAGCCACGTGCTCATGTACAACTCCCTCTGTGGAGATTGTGATAAAAGTACATTAAAAAGAGTGTGTGTGCATTTCCCGTCATAAGCATCTCACATTCTGCAGCTGAACGGCTATTGATCAGGACACCAAAGTCCTTCTGTTCTCACTATGGAAAGTCACTCATATGGCCTGGAGCAAGTCACTTGATTTCTCTAAGCCTTGGTTTCTTATCTATAAAACAGGGAAATACCTGCCCAATCCATAAAATGTAACACATAAAATGTGTTCAACTAATGCTCAGCATTTTCTAAAGAGAGAATGAGAGAATAAAATTGTTTTTAAATAGTTAGACATTATATAGGCAAACTATCATTGTCATTATTTTTTTAACTGAAATCTGGATTATTTTTTATTCCCACCAAGTTAAAGAGATCTGAATATATTACTGAAAAAGAGATTAGAAAATGTTCACTGATGAAAGGAAATCATTTCTGATTGCAGAAGACCCCTAAAGGACGTCTCTGACAACCCAGGTCTGGGCATTATTGATCTTATAAACTTGAAACTAACCAAAGGTTATTTTATCAGATTGAGAACAAATAATTAGAATCTATGTTCTTGCCAATATTCAAATAGCAATTTGCCAGTAGTCATAGTAATAGTAGTATCATTATTCCCACTGAGTTATGATAGCCACCTGAAAGCCAGGGTTGTAATGGACAGCCTTACAAAACTTTATAGCAGCCTTAAATAAAAATATAATGTAGCCAGAGCCCCTCTACACCTCACTTAAACTAGCACTTCACAGCTATGGAAGTCTCGTAAAATTCAGAGCCTGGCAATTTATACTTAATCTCTATAAAGACCACATGCTAGATTGCCCACTTCCCCACCCTGTGAGATGGCAGCAAGGCATCAATATTTTCTGCTGTATGAAATGGCTTGTCGGGAGTAAACATATTAATTTGACCCCAAGGGAGAGAAGGTGAGAGCAAATCAGCTATAGTGAGTCATTTACATTATTGCTGAAGATGAATCCTTCATTTGTGTTCATCCTGTAATCGGGCACTTGCCAAATATATAAAAATCTCATTTTCTAGCTCTGAGGCCAAAGTGTCTCCTCACTTTGATAAGTCTTGTTTTTAGGATGTATTGATGTTTTAAAATTACATTTTAAACAGGAGAAAAAAAATCAGTCTCCATATAATTAGTGAATGTAAGCAGATTATTTGCAATCAACATCTACTTAATGCCTTATTACCCTAATGGAAGTTATTGTAAGTGATGATAAAATTGTCAGAAGGAAGTTGGGCTAAGTGATGATAAAATTGGTGTTATTAAGTAGTAAAACCTTTTACCTTCTGCTTGGCTTTTTAAAAAAAATCTCTACACAGATTTATGCATGATGAGGTCTCATTCATGGCCTTTGGGCCGAGGAAGTTACTATGGATTGAACAATTGGGTTCCCCCCTAAATTCAGACATTGGAACCCTAACCCCCATGTGATAGTATTTGGAGATGGGGCCTGGGGTGGGGAATTAGGTTGAGAGGATGGAGACTTTGTGATGGGCTTGGTGCCCTTGTAAGGAAAGACAGGAGAAAGATGATCTCCTCTCTACCACGTGAGGACATGGTGAGAAGGCAGCCGTCGGCAAGCCAGGAAGGGAGCCCTCGACAGGTAAGCAACTGGCTAGCATCTTTATGTTGGGCCCCAGTCTCCAGAACTGTGAGGCGCAGTTGTCTGTGGTTGAAGCTGCTACTCGATGCAGCCTGAGCTGCCTAAGACTGAAGGAAAGACAGCAGCTCTTACCCACAGCCAGGGGAGATGTCAGAGGGCAGAGGCGAGACAAACAGGTGGAAAAGTGCTCATCTGGCTGTTGGGACATTGCGTGGCTTTGCCCACCTGGTGCCTCTTTCTCTCTGTATCTAATCTGTATGTTTTGCTGTTGATCTGTGGCTCCCAGGCTTGGTGCTGGAATCAAATATAAAATGATCATTCTGCAGGTAGAAGTCAGACAAAAGCAATGGTGATTGTTGCACCCTGGGAAGGAAGGAGGGCCTGGCCAATGGAGAGGACTTTCCTGCCTCCAGGGAGGAACAGAATCAGGCAACAACTGAGGAATTGCCCTCCCCAGGCTGGGAGATTCACTCACACTCGTCTGGAGTGTGAAGGAGTCACCCACGTGACTCCTTCATCTCTTTTTATTAGCACTTATTGGATACACTGAAGGGGAAAATAAATAAATATGGATTTCTAAGTTAGTGTAACTGACTCTGGCTTGTCCGCTAAAAGCCCTGATGCTATCTTCATGTCAGCGAGAATGAGGTTGATGAGGCAGATGCGAACGTGTTTTCAAGGATGAAATGAACAGTAAGTCACTGGAGAAGGGCATGCAGCTGAGTCTGCCTGCAGCTCCTGGCTTATGATGCTCCTTAAAAATATTTATGTATCTAGTTAACTCATTGGCTGTGTCGGGACTTGGTTGTGGCATGGGGGATCTTTTGTTGCAACAGACAGACTCTAGTTGTGGTACGTGGGCTTCAGTAGTTGTAGCACTCGGGTTTTGCTGTTCCATGGCATGTGGGAATCTTAGTGCCCCCGTTGGGAATTGAACACACGTCCGTTGCATTGCAAGGTGGATTCTTAACCACAGGACCACCAGGGAAGTCCCAGCAGTATGTTATAAAATATCTTCCCCACTGGGATATAAGCTCTGTGCAGGTGGCTGGTCTGGGTTTGTTCATTCCCTGCTTTCTCCTCAGCACCTAGGACAGGGCCTGGGAGGTGCTAGGCTAGTCAATGCTTGTGGGATGAAGGCAAACATGATGGTCACTGGCATCCTCGTCTGAAAGAGGAAATGAAGAAGCCAGTTACCCCCTTCCTTCCAAACTTCTCCTCTTCATCTCACTCCTATTCCCACCTCTGTCTTTGGAGAGGCTGGCATTTGGAAGCTCTGGTCATTCTCTTCTTTTCCTGCTCACCGCATTTTGCTGGTTGGCAAATCCGGCCCTTTGTGATCTACAGTGGACTTTTCATTCTCTCTCCAAGGGCCCTGGGCCCAGCCCTCTTGCCTACGCAGCTACTCCAGCCTCCTCACGGGCCTCCCTGCCTCCATCACACGTACTGCAGCCCAGGCCAGATCCATCTTCTTCCAGGAGAGTCACCCTTGGCTCAGGAGGTGGCAGAGGTTCTCTGATGTCTGCAGGATAAAGTTCAGGTTACCCATGCCGGCACAGGGGCCCTGCATTCTAAGCTCAGACTCACTTCCTCAGCCTGGCCTTTTCTGGGTACATGACAGTTTGGTGGGGTTTCTTTGAAGCTAGGAATACTTGGTGTGGCTGTTTTATTATTATTCAGGTATGGGAGGAATGGGCCAAGCAGAGGAAGCAAATTTAGGGTTGGCTATTTTGAATAATTTCAGTGGGCCTGGGACTTAGGGGCTGTGGTAGTTGTCTGGCGTCTGGTCCTGAGGTGATTAGGGCAGGGGAGTAGTGACCCTGAGTGTAAGGGCCTGGCAGAGGAGGGGGTTGATGGGTTGGTTTGCATGTGAGAGGCAAGCACAAAGACCCAGAAATTGACAGCCCTCGAGGGGCCACTCTCTCTAGGTTTATCCAGGCCCCAAGGTGTCAGAACATTAGAAAACACACACACACATCCAGATTACTAAACCATTGCACAATGCCTGTAATAGCCAGCCTCTGCCTGTTACTGGGTGTCCCGGTTCCTAAGGCCCACTGCAAGGCATGTGACCGACATTTCCACCCCCAGTTCCAGATTTACTCTTAGTTTGCTAGAAACTTCTCAGCAACTGAGGGGGCATTAGACTGGGCTTCTCCCGTTTGCTCCCCGAGGAATCGCCGATCACACATTGCCATGTACCCCTGCCTCAGGCTTTGCGTCACGGGCCTCTCCTGTGTCTGAAAGCCTTTTGTGGTCCATTTCCTTCACAATTGGCTATTAAGAATCTAAACCCGTCATCTGTTCAGCTAGGTACTTACCATTTGCCAATTCACAGTGCTTAAAATAGTCATCCAAACTATTTTGTTAATTTTTAATAGGCTCTGTCTGTGTGCCCAGACGCTGATTCCTGACAGCAGCCATTCTGCTCAGCCTCCTGACTGAAGAACTTGGCCAAGCCCCCAAAGGCTTTTTTTTTCCATCCCATAGACTTTTATTCCAGCTTTAAAATAACATAAATTCCACCTGATTACTCACCTCCCTATTTTGTTCACTCTTAGTCATTAATCAGTTTATTAAAAATGATGAGTGACCCAAGTTGCCATCACGATGTGAAGATAGCTTACCTTCAGTATTGGAGAAAATCTTCTCTTGAATATCTTTTGATTTTAAGTTCTTGTTTTTTGAAAATGAACAAAATAATAAGAGTAGGAAATTGCCATTTCTTATATATTCTTCAAAAAAATTTTTAAAAGGACATATCATTCTACTTCTTAATCTATTTTACTGTATTTTAGTAGATTTTACAAAACTTCCCAAACACACATATGAAATAGAGATCAAGCATACTTATTAAAAACTTTAATTAAAGTCTACTCTCTAATCTGACATTTAAGTGAAATAGTAGGTATAAAAAATGTCTTTATGATTGAGCATTCTCTTCAAAACCTCTTTTGTGACTGAGGTTGTAAAAAACTCTCAGACTATAAATTTTCTCTCTGCCATTCATCGTGGTGATGTTTTTAGTGCTCCCTGGGTTTCAAGTCTATGTATAATCTATGAGGAATAAAGGATATCCAACTTGGAGTGGTTAATTGCAGTTAATCCGATATGACCCAATCATTGTACAAAGCAGGGGGCATCAGCTAATGTCGAGTTTGCCTAATACTAATGATAGTCAAAGTGGAACAGAGCTTGCTTGAATAGATATAGTGATCATTTTGGACACGTGCTAAATAACTTACATGAAAGTGAGTTAAAGTGTTAGTTGCTCGGTTGTGTCTGTCTCTCTTGCGACCTCATGGACTGTAGCCCACCAAGTTCCTCTGTCCACGGGTTTCTCCAGGCAAGAGTACTGGAGTGCGTTGCCATTCCCTTCTCCAGGGATCAAACCTGGGTTTCCTGATTTGCAAGCAGATTCTTTACTGTTTGAGCTACCCGGGAAGGCCTGAAATATTGTACATAGATTGTCTCATTTTATTTGCGGAATAACCCTAGGAGGCAGGTACTCTGATGATCCCCTTTGGACGAGTTAAAAAACTGAGTCATGTCGAGGTGAACCAGGGACAGGTGTCCCCTGACTTTGCCTTGGACCGAGGTCCCCTCAGCTGGCCACCTCCCTCCCCAAGCTGAGAGCCAGCCACAAAGCTTTCCTCACTGCATCCGCAGGCATGCTCGCCAGAGGCACAGCTCCTCATCACAGTATGCCCTTTAAGAAAATAAAAGAATTCCTTCTACAATGTCCTAGAGCTCTGGCCACCCTATGGACCAGGGACTGGAGAACTTCAGTTGTCCCATGCAGACTGGAAGCTCTGCTGGGCAGGCCTGACCTGTGTGACTTTCTTTCATTCTGCCCACCAGCTGTCAAACCCCTTGCTGGCTGCATGGCAGCACCCAGCTGAGGAAGACCTTGGCTTTGTGGACAGGGCTTCCGCTGGAACTCCTGGTTTTCTCTTTGCTACCCTTGCCTTGTGACAGGAAAGTCCCCTAACCTCTTTGAATCTCAGCTTTCTCATCTCTAAAGATAGGGAAAAATCTGCTTTGTATGGTGGTTGTGAAAACAAGTGAGAAAATTATTATAAGGGTGTTTTGTAAACTGTAATTAATACAAATATAAGCAATTTAACAAGTTCCAGTTAAAATGTGACACACTTATGCCTAAGCACCCACTTTCCAGGCATCTTTGCAGTCTCAGGGACCCCAGAATTTCTGAGTCCATATGGACAGGTTTCCTGAGAAGGTGAAGAATGAAAGTGGAGATAGTTAGAATACAGGATCGCCAAGCCAGAACTCCACACAGGCAAGTCCTTCTGCTGGCCATGCTCTGAGGTGCGGGGAACCACAGACTCTAACACTAGCTGTCACTATCCCTACTGCAGGCTGGCGACTTCTCATGACCTAGCACTTTCCACAACCAGATGAAGTCAGTCCTGCTGAAACCATGCACTTCTCACTGGGGCTTAAACCTACGGCCTTTTAACTGAGATCATATATCTGGCCTCAGGACTTAATGAAGCTCAGGTTCTTAGTCTCAACAGAGAAAGAATTCAGTGAGAGAGAAAGTGAAAGGTAAGAAGTGTATATATTTAGAAAGAAACATGGGCTTCCCTTATAGCTCAGTAGGTAAAGAATCTGCCTGCAATGCAGGAGACCCCAATTCCATTCCTGGGTTGGGAAGATCCGCTGGAGAAAGGAAAGGCTACCCACTCCAGTATTCTGGCCTGGAGAATTCTACTCATGGGGTTGCAAAGAGTCAGATATGACCGAGCAACTTACACTCTCACTTTCACTTTCATGCTCTAAGCTACAGCTTCCTTATAGCTCAGTCAGTAGAGACTGCCTGCAATGCAGGAGACCCAGGTTCGATCCCTGGGTCAGGAAGATCCCCTGGAGAAGAAAATGGCAACCCACTCCAGTATTCTTGCATGGAGAATCGCATGAACAGAGGAGCCTGGCAGGCTACAGTCCATGGGGTCACAAGAGTTGGGCAGACTTAGCGACTAAACCACCATACTCTATAGACAGAGAGTGGGCCATCTCAGAAGGTTAGAGTAGTCCCACAGTGTGGGGTCAGCAGTTTTTGATAGGGCTAGGTAATTTCATAGGCTTAATGAGTAGAAGAGAAGTATTCCAGCTATTTTGGGGAAAGTGGACATTTCTAGGAATTGGGCCATCACCCACTTTTTGATGGCTGGCCTTGGAACTGTCATGGCGCCGGTAGGTGTGTCATTTAGTTTGCTGATGTGTTACGATAAGCTGTACCGAGGCTCAAGGTTTAGTGAAGTAGACTTGCCTGCCATGTTGGATGTATTTGGTCCTAATGAGTTTATGTCCTGTCCTCGTGCTATGTCATTCTTTCATAGATTGTGTCCTGCCCCCTTCTCTCCTGTTTCACTGCTATGACCCCCTTGTAGCGGTGAAGGGACCAAAGTGCACAGAGGCTGGAGGGCCCCTCAAGGTCAAGGAGCAAGGAAATAGCAGAAGCGGCTGCTGGTCAGTGTCTGACCACTCACTGTGGACAACTTGCCTCTACTCTCTGAGCTCTTGAGGAGTTCTGTAGGGCTGGGAGAGTGGGGTATCTACTCAGGGGGACGAGTTATGTGAGGGGTGGAATGTCACAGATGCTGCTGCTGCTAAGTTGCTTCAGTCGTGTGCGACCTCATAGACAGCAGCCCACCAGGCTCCCCCGTCCCTGGGATTCTCCAGGCAAGAACACTGGAGTGGGGTGCCATGTCCTTCTCCAATACATGAAAGTAAAAAGTGAAAGTGAAGTCGCTCAGTCGTGTCCGACTCTTAGTGACCCCATGGACTGCAGCCTACCAGGCTCCTCTGTCCATGGATTTTCCAGGCAAAAGTACTGGAGTGGGGCTACTAGTCACTAAAACTGGGTTGGGAAGATCCGCTGGAGAAAGGAAAGGCTACCCACTCCAGTATTCTGGCCTGGAGAATTCTACTCATGGGGTTGCAAAGAGTCAGATATGACCGAGCAACTTACACTCTCACTTTCACTTTCATGCTCTAAGCTACAGCTTCCCTTATAGCTCAGTCAGTAGAGACTGCCTGCAATGCAGGAGACCCAGGTTCGATCCCTGGGTCAGGAAGATCCCCTGGAGAAGAAAATGGCAACCCACTCCAGTATTCTTGCATGGAGAATCGCATGAACAGAGGAGCCTGGCAGGCTACAGTCCATGGGGTCACAAGAGTTGGGCAGACTTAGCGACTAAACCACCATACTCTATAGACAGAGAGTGGGCCATCTCAGAAGGTTAGAGTAGTCCCACAGTGTGGGGTCAGCAGTTTTTGATAGGGCTAGGTAATTTCATAGGCTTAATGAGTAGAAGAGAAGTATTCCAGCTATTTTGGGGAAAGTGGACATTTCTAGGAATTGGGCCATCACCCACTTTTTGATGGCTGGCCTTGGAACTGTCATGGCGCCGGTAGGTGTGTCATTTAGTTTGCTGATGTGTTACGATAAGCTGTACCGAGGCTCAAGGTTTAGTGAAGTAGACTTGCCTGCCATGTTGGATGTATTTGGTCCTAATGAGTTTATGTCCTGTCCTCGTGCTATGTCATTCTTTCATAGATTGTGTCCTGCCCCCTTCTCTCCTGTTTCACTGCTATGACCCCCTTGTAGCGGTGAAGGGACCAAAGTGCACAGAGGCTGGAGGGCCCCTCAAGGTCAAGGAGCAAGGAAATAGCAGAAGCGGCTGCTGGTCAGTGTCTGACCACTCACTGTGGACAACTTGCCTCTACTCTCTGAGCTCTTGAGGAGTTCTGTAGGGCTGGGAGAGTGGGGTATCTACTCAGGGGGATGAGTTATGTGAGGGGTGGAATGTCACAGATGCTGCTGCTGCTAAGTTGCTTCAGTCGTGTGCGACCTCATAGACAGCAGCCCACCAGGCTCCCCGTCCCTGGGATTCTCCAGGCAAGAACACTGGAGTGGGGTGCCATGTCCTTCTCCAATACATGAAAGTAAAAAGTGAAAGTGAAGTCGCTCAGTCGTGTCCGACTCTTAGTGACCCCATGGACTGCAGCCTACCAGGCTCCTCTGTCCATGGGATTTTCCAGGCAAAAGTACTGGAGTGGGGCTACTAGTCACTAAAAAGCAAACCTTCCTTTGCGCCCATTGACCCCTCACAACCCCTCACTTAAGTCAGCGGAACAGAGAGAAATGTCACTCTTCAGTTTACCTACTTTTTGGAGGGAAGATGGGCCCGGCCAGGCCCTGGAAAGCAGATACCCTGGAGTCACTTGTAAGGGCAAGTGTGGGCACTGTGGTGAGCAGGGAAGGCTCGCCTGGCCTGAGAGAGGGGAGGTGAGGGAAGAGGAACAGCTGGGCTCCAAGTGAGGGAGATGCTGGAGCTGGGGTTTGGAGTTTTTTGTTTGTTTTTTTTCCTTTATTTGTTTTTCATTGAAGTATGGTCGATTTACAATGTTTCAAGTGTAGAGCAAAATGATTCAGTTCCATCTATCTGTTCTTTCTCATATTTGTTTTCATTACAAGTTAATATAAGATATTGCGTGTAGTTCCCTGTACTATATAGTATGCCTTGCTGATGACCTATTTTTTATATTGTAGTGTGTACTTGTAAATCCCACACTCCTAATTTATCTCTCCCCATCTTTCCACTCTGTAGCCATAAGTTAATTTTCTATGTCTGTGAGTCTGTCTCTGGTTTGTAAAGGAGTTCGTTTGTGTCATATTTTAGACTCCACGACATCATGCGTGTGTCTTCTCTGGCTTGCTTCACCTAGCATGGTCATCTCTAGGCCCATCCCTGCTGCTGCAGATGGGGTTTGTTTTTGGCTAAGGTGAAATTCACAGAACAGCAGGCGGTCCAGTTTAGAGTGGTGTTTAGCACACGCACAGTGGTGTGCAAGCATCACCTCCATCAGGCTCCAGAGCATCGTCATCACCCCCAGGGAAGCCCTGTGGGGGAGGTTTTGATGTTGTGAGCAGGCAGGTGCATGATAGAACCCCCAAATGCACCCCAACCTCAACCTTTAGGCGGGTTGGCTTATGATGCTTTTGTGTAAGGGGATTCCTACAAGGGATCCAAGAGAACTCTGTGTCTCACCCCTGTCAGGACAGAGGTGGGAGACAGGGTGTGGGGAGTAAGGTCCAGACAGAGAGTGAATCTGGGGGTGCTCAGGAGTCATCAGGAGGCCCCTGAGGGCTTGAGAAGCCAAGGTTCCCTCAACTCCAGGGTTAGCGAGACCTCAGAGGACATCTGAGTTAGATCAGCAATTTGTCTGCCTAAAAGGCAGCATCTCCGACAGGCACAGAACATCTCTAGGACATAAAATGCCTTCCTCAGAGCTGTACCAAGTGTACCTTGCATCACAGAAGCCACTGTGCTTCAGAAGCCGCTGTAAATTGTCCACGAAGTGAAAGCTCTTTTCCTATTGGCTCCGGGGTCCTCTCCAAGGCATGGCCCCATCCCTGGCTGTCTCTGCCTTGGCCTGATCATGGTGCAAAGCAAACCAGAAGGGAGTGGGGGAGGGGAGCCAGAGCTGCTGGTGCTACTGGCAGTGGCCCTTTGGGCGGCCAAGGTCTCTGGCTTCCTGGAGCCGCAGACCTTACCCGTGACAGAGCAGCCCTCCTTCCCCGCCAGGCTGAGGCTGCGCCCCTCCCCCACTACTCGCTGCCACCCCCGCCTCCTGTCTGGAGTCTGAGCCACATTTTTCATTTCCCTTCTGGTGCATTTCTGGTATTTCTTAGTTGCTTTACCGAAAAATCACTTTGAAGAACATCTCTATCCTTTAAAGCATGGCATACCTATGTCCTCCTGAGTTAAAATTGTATTTCATAGAGGATTCCCTTATATTGTGATTATTTAATGGACAATCTGCCCTGCTGGGAACAGCAGCAGATGTAACTATTGACAGGAAAAAAAAAGAATGCACTTTCTGAGACACATTTGGCAAAGTGAATCCAGCTTCTTACAAGAAAGAATGTAATGAATTTCTCTCTATTTTTAGTCATGCATAAATCCCTTTAATACATTTGAGCTCCAAACTCCATATTTGTCTTGGTCTGAAGTTAAATCTACAGGATAAGTTTAAAGGACAGCATATTTGTCCAATGCTGTGTATTGAGACTCCCCAAGTGAAGGAGAGATTTCCTGGACCCTGAGTGTCATGGCAGTGCTAAAAACTCAGCCTCTGCACCTGTGCCAAATCGAATCTTGGAGACAGAGTTTTGGGTGAAGTATAAAAGAATAGCCTTGTTTCTTTGCCAGCAAAGGGGGACACAGTGGGCTTGAGCCTCTCAAAACTGTGTCCCAACTCGGGGGAATTTGGTGAGGAGTTTCATAGCAATGGCTCAAGGGCAGGCTTGCTGATAAGGATGGGGTGTGTTGGGGCCTGCACTCCTTTAATCTGGCCTGAGGTGGTCTCCTGATGAGCTTTTTTCTGGAACATCTTCCCTTTGGTGGGGGTTTTAGTTCTGAAGATAGTGTTTCGTGCATCATCGCGGGGGAACCAGGACTCTGCCCCAAGGCTGCGCTGTTGTTTCTTGGTTGTTCCTCCCTTGTCTCTGTATCCCTTCCCCTCCCTGCTTAGCAACTTTTTGAATGGCTCCAGGGCCCATTAGCCTCACAGGGCCCTTCTGGGTTGCAGGTAGTATGGGAAGGGAAGGGCTTTCCCTCAACTTTCCCAGAAGCAGAATGGATGGTAACAGAGTGCCCACTGAGGCTCTGGGAACACCGTTTTTGATGTCCAGTCAGCATAGATGAAAGGGACTGACTTTGAACTTGGCCCCTGGGGCATCTAATGAAGGCCCAAATGGCAAGGGAGGGGAGGTGACTCTACTGAACTAAAAAATGAAGAAAGAGAAAATTTGTTACCCTAGGGTCACTGTAAGGCTCTAAGTCTCTCTATTTACAGATTTCAATTGTTTCTGTGAGTCACAGTTAGGTGGTAAGCCCTCGCCTTACCCAAGGGGTATGGCCAGACTCATGTGGAAGGAAAAGGAGTTCCAGCCCTGACAATCAGAGGTGACTAAATTGATTTCACTAAAAACGGAGGTCAAGGTCATGAAACCTAGAGTCTCACAAAGGATGCACAGTGTCCCTGGCCCCAGCGGACAGGTGAGCGAGGAAGAGCAGTGCTTCTGACTGCAGAGGTAGACGTCCTCAAAGGCACACAGTGGGGGGCACAGCTGTGGCAGAACTCTAGAGGGACTTTGCATGTGTTTTGGGGGGAGGGAAGTTCAGTTCAGTTCAGTCGCTCAGTCGTGTCCGACTCTTTGCAATCCCATGAATCGCAGCACGCCAGGCCTCCCTGTCCATCACCAACTCCTGGAGTTCACTCAGACTCACGCCCATCGAGTCAGTGATGCCATCCAGCCATCTCATCCTCTGTCGTCCCCTTCTCCTCCTGCCCCTAATCCCTCCCAGCATCAAAGCCTTTTCCAATGAGTCAACTCTTCG
Source organism: Aepyceros melampus (assembly GCA_006408695.1). Classification (NCBI taxonomy): domain Eukaryota; kingdom Metazoa; phylum Chordata; class Mammalia; order Artiodactyla; family Bovidae; genus Aepyceros; species Aepyceros melampus. The sequence continues at coordinate 110,021 of SJXQ01002425.1, read as the reverse complement.
CATGAGGTGGCCAAAGTATTGGAGTTTCAGCTTCAGCATCANATTTGATGGTGTCTCACAAAATAGAGAAACATGGATGGTGCTGGGTCTGACACAAAATGGAGAAACATGCTAGGAACTTCCCTGGTGGCCTGGGGGCTCCGACTGTGTGCTCCCAAAGCAGGGGCCGGGCTTCTCTCCGGGGTCAGGGAACCAGCTCTCACACGCCACAGGAGCCCACAGGCCACAGTTAGGAGTTTGCATGCCGCACCTAAGACCCAGCTCAGCCAGATGAACACACAAACAAGTGAATAAATGCAATTTTTTAAAATGTAGGAGTACCCTACAAGTAAACGTCCTTCCCAGTTTGCAAAATCAGAAACCCTGATCAAGTTCCCGGCACAATGAGCATTAGAAGATATCCCAGGTATGAAAAGGAACTCCCAATTCTGTTGCAAATGTCTCTGATGTCAAGAATAGGAGTAACTCTGCCCTCTCTTTTTATCGTCTGACTCACAGTTAAGAGGAAGCGCTGATATTGATGGGATAAGCCCTCACGTTTTTCACATTCACTGATTTTCTGCCCTGACACACTGTTTCACCGTATTTGTCTTGAGGGTGTGTGTGTGTTAAGTCACTTCAGTTGTGTCCGGCTCTTTTTGACCCTATGGACCAGAGTCCGCCAGGCTCCTCTGTCCATGGGATTCTCCAGGCAAGAATACTGGAGTGGGTTGCCATTCCCTTCTCCAGGGGAATCTTCCCAACCCAGGGGTCGAACCCCCATTTCTTACATCTACTGCTTTGGGAGGTGAGTTCTTTACCACACGCACCACCGGGGAAGCCCTCAAATCCTTTGGGAGAAAAAGCAATAAAGAAACGTCAACAGATAGAGTAACGTGCTGGGTAGTAACGTGCTTGACACTGACGTTTCCTTTCTAAACCTTCAGCGCCAGCAGCTTCGCTACTTAGTGGAAGCTCTCACATCAAAGCAGAAAGTTAACAGTGTCTGTTCTCAGCAGTGGCTGTAAAAAGTCTTGGCCTTCTTTCTCAATAGGAATATTTCTAGACCTTGAGAGGGACAGTAATACCCGGCTTTAGCTTTGAGAGATACCCGTCCCCTCCCAACCACAAATAACAATTCTCCCCCATAAAGATGCATCGTGAAGAGTCTGTCCTGAAGCAGAGAGAGAAGAGAAGTTGTCTGCATGTTGTAATGAGCCCCGATGAGACGGCAGGAGGCCGAGAGGAACAGACAGAGCCGTTTGTTGGAGCAGAGCGAGTGTCTGTCTGTCCGTTTGCTCCTCTTTCTCCCTGAAATACTAGCTCTCTCCCAAACGTCCAAGCTGGGATTTGCTAGGGGTGGGGGCAATCCTGAGCATGCTCCTTGCTCAGGCGTATCTGATTCTGCGACCCCATGGGCTGTAGCCCACCAGGCTCCTCTGTCCATGGGATTCTCAGGCAAGAACACTGGAGTGGGTTGCCATGCCCTCCTCCAGGGGACCTTCCCCAACCAGGATCAAATGCACTGTACAAACCCAAAAACTTGAATCAGGTCTGCCTCACCTAGGACAAAACTGAGGTTCTCCAGAGTGTTAGAGATGTACACGTGATTCCTGGGAACTCAGGTTTAGTGGAAGTTCCTGGTCTGTGCCTGGCAAGGAATTTCAGATGCCTGATTCCTTTCCCCTTTTCCTCTGCAGGAAACACGTCCTGCTGGAACATTACAACCCCATCCCTGGGCACCACGCACATCTCGAAACACACGAAGATTTCTGAGCACACGTGCTAATGGCCTCTGTCCCAGGACTGGCCTCTTCCTGGTGCCCCATCTTGCAAACCATGAGAACCAGCCTAAGAGATAGCAAACAGCAGCCTGGTCATCTCTGAAAGCATCGTATGAGAGAACCATAATTAATGAAAGCTCTTGGTGTAAGTGTGACTGACCGGGACCCTATGGGACTTTCCCAGGACAGATGTCCCCGGCCGACCCCCACCACATCCTCCCCCTGCCTCTCATCTGCAGAAAAACATCAAAGAATAAATTTAATCAGAGAAGTGGGAAAACTCAGAAGCGAAGGAAAACAGTCAAAAAATGACAATAATACTGTATTTGTTAAGCAAAGTCAAGGACCTTGATTTCCTCCTCAAGGGTTCTTGAGGGCTTCCCAGTGGCTCAGTGGTCAAGAATCCNTTTGTACTCACAACAACAATGTGTGAGAATTCTCATTGCTTCATATACTCACTGATATTATGGGAAAATTAAATTATTTTGGGGAAATGGGGTCCACATTAGTGTTCAGCTGGAATCTCCAAGAAGTGGGCCATATACATACAATACTTTAAAAATCTTTTGAGATATAGTAATCCTATCTATTCAGATAAAATCTAAAATCATAATTTTTAGTCTTAAATTGTAACACCTGCTTCTGCCTGTCAATGGAAAAAAAAGATCTGTATGTTTAAAACTAATTTGTTTAGTGTTTCTGAAGTATATCAGGAAGTATTCAGCATATACCTTTAAAGAAAATAAAAATTAATTGCATTTTTTCTAGAGGAAGGAAGTGTATGAACCCTTTGCAGAAACATATCCATTAAATAGTTTACAATCAAATGGTTGACTGTGAAACTTGCAATTCAATTTGTAATAAAAACTGAGGAGAAAATCAGGGTTATTTCCATTTTATTTTATAAAGCAATAAATATCATAACAATGAATAAGAGAAATGTGTAAAATTTAAAATCTACAAATTGTATTTTTTACTGACCATATTTTCTGTCTTGGCCTCAGGAATAGGGCAGATATAATGAGGAAGAAAATTTGCTAATGTGTTTTGCTGAATTCATGCCTGGACGCATGCACTCCCAGACACCAATCCCATATTGATTAGCTAAACTTTGCCGGTAGCAGAACATGGCTGACTGCTGCTGTTCTGCCTTTCTTCACAGCATCTGCTGGCAGACTGCACAACAAGTCTGATTATTTTCCTTTTGTTATTTTGTTTTCTGTGAGGTCAGCAAAATCATCCTGTTGTCACAGTTTCTATTGAAACTCCAGGATACAAAATAGTGAAATAAACTTTGAACAAGAGGGTTATGCTGTTTGGGGTACCATTAATTTTTTCATTGGCTTGTTGAGAAAGAGAAAGTACTGTTAAGGGAAAGTACTGCATAGGTAACTATAATTAGAAAGCAGGCCTTTTATCCATTGGCAAGACCAGAGTACACTTATACACCTTCACACAGCACTTCCTGGGCTCAGAAAATTCAGGGGAAAACTTCCATATTCACATAAATTTTGTTGTCTTTAGCCCCTAGAGTTCTCACTGAAGAAACAGGTGGCCAGAATTGTTGGTGTGCTGAACAGGACTGCAGAATTTTATTTTTGATCAGACACACAGCATTTCATATGGGGCTTCCTAAAATAGAATGACTCTCTGATCCCCTGCATTTTGAGTGCCTTCCCTTCTCTTTCCTTCCTTCCCTTCCCTTCGACTTTAGCTCAGATTCGTAAAGATGGATAAAATCCAGCCAGCTCATTGGAAAAGCCCCAGATTCAGGGAAAGATTGAGGGCAGAAGGAGAAGAGGGTATCAGAGGATGAAATGGCTGGATGGCATCACTGACGCAATGGACATGAACTTGGGCAAACTTTGGGAGATGATGAGGGACAGAGAGGCCTGGTGTGCTGCAGTCCAGGGGGTTGTAAACAGTCTTTATAATAAGTACTTTTATTCCCTAAGGTATAGAAGCAGATTGACTTTTGAAACCAGGATCTTTTAAAATCACTTTCAACAACTTTGTATTAAATAGATGAGGAACATACAAGGATATTCTTTCATATCAGTTTATATATTAAATATATATTAACTTTAAAAATTAGTTCTTTTCATATAATGAGTTCATGTCTCTTTTACTTCTTATAACTTCCATTCCCATCAAGCAGCTCAGACACCAATGAATGATGATTTTCTACAAACCATGTTCAGTTAAATATAGGAAATGAATAAGTAGAGCATATTTAGCCTGGAAAGCATCTACTTTCATACCAGTGTTCACTCAACATTTGAAAATCTGTATTTTTAGGGCCTACTGCTACATAACAGAGTAAATGTCTAGGATTGCCCTTAAGATGAGGTGTAGGATCAAAGCTTAGGATCTATAAAGAGAAATATTGTGACTCAGTGTGAAAAAGAAATATTTAATGTCAGAAGTAGAACCATATGTAAAGATCTCCCCATTTTTGAAAACTAGTATGAAAACTAACTATCAACACTTCAGCTCAGCTCAGTCACTTAGTCATGTCTGACTCTTGCAAGCCCATGTACTGCAGCATGCCAGGCTTTCCTTTCCATCACCAACTCCCAGAGCTGACTCAAACTCATGTCCATTGAGTTCATGATGGCATCCAACCATCTCATTCTCTGTCATCCCCTTCTCCCCCTGCCTTTACTCTTTCCCAGCATCAGGGTCTTTTCCAATGAGTCAGCTCTTCACATCAGGTGGCCAAAGTATTGAGTTTCAGCTTCAACATCAATCCTTCCAATGAACACCCAGAACTGATCTCCTTTAGGATGGATTGGTTGGATCTCCTTGCAGTCCAAGGGACTCTCAAGAGTCTTCTCCAACACCACAGTTCAAATCCTCAGTTCTCTCGTGCTCAGCTTTCTTTATGGTCCAACACTCATATCCATACATGACTACTGGAAAAACCATAGCTTTGACTAGACAGACATTTGTTGGCAAAGTAATATCTCTGCTTTTTAATACACTGTCTAGGTTGATCATCTTTTCTTCCAAGGAGCAAGCGTCTTAATTTCATGACTGCAGTCAGCATTTGCAATGATTTTGGAGCCCAAGGGTGGTGTCATCTACATATCTGAGGATATTGATATTTCTCCCAGCCATCTTGATTCTGTCCTGTCTTCAAAGAAACTCTCTATTTCAAAAGATGATTCTCTTCTCACTTATTTTTCCCTTTTTTGGTATTATATAATTTGCAAAGTTTGTATTTACTAAAGTTTGTATTATACTATATGTTTTTTTTAGCTTGCTTTTTAAAGTACATCAGACTTCACAAGGATAAGAGTTCTGTGTTCTTTTCATCTATATTCCCAGTGACCTTCACATTAAATAAATATTTGCCAGATAAATAGCACTACAAGATCATGATTGTTACAGAAGCTGAAGCGGCAAAGGAAGATAGTGTCTGTATTGGTGTTTCTAGAAGTTTTTTTTTTTTTTCCCAGAAGAGGTGATATTTAAACTGAGTTTTACATGATAATAATAAATAGGAATTGCCCAAGTGAAAATGGATGAGCAAGAATAATTTACTAGGTTTCTTCTTGATATTAAGGATTACAGAAGGTCCATGAGACCTGATGAAGGAGAAGTTAATGAGGAGAAGGAGGGTATAAAAAATGACCTAGAAGTCTTACCATCAGAATTTATCCAACTGCTGATCCTTTGCAAAGCAGTCTTGGAGATGGAGGGCGTGAAGTTGACAGAGTTAGTTGTTTCTGTTTGCGCAGACTGCTGCTGCCAGATGTAAGGTACTGCATGAAAGTGGAATACACAGGCAGAGGACAGAGCTTGATTCTGCTATCTTACTGCCAGGGACATTGATTTTACTCATTCTGAATAAAAAGCTACACTTTGCTTGGAGCAAAGTGCTGAATACATAGTAATTTCTATTGTGTGTGTGCTGAGTCGATTTAGTCATGTCCAACTTTTGAGACTCTATGGACTGTAGCCCTCCAGGCTCCTCTGTTCATGGGATTCTTCAGGAAGAATACTGGAGTGGGTTGCCATTTCCTCCTCCAGGAGATCTTTCCAACTCAGGAATGGAACTGAACATGCATCTCCTTCGGCTCCTGCAATGCAGGTAGATTCTTTACTCCTGAGCCATGGGGGAGGCCCAGTAATTTCTGCTGCTGCTGCTAAGTCGCTTCAGTCATGTCTGACTCTGTGTGACCCCATAGACGGCAGCCCACCAGGCTCCCCCGTCCCTGGGATTCTCCAGGCAAGAACACTGGAGTGGGTTGCAATTTCCTTCTCCAATGCATGAAAGTGAAAAGTGAAAGTGAAGTCACTCAGTCGTGTCCGACTTGTAACGACCCCATGGACTGCAGCCTACCAGGCTCCTCCATCCATGGGATTTTCCAGGCAAAAGTACTAGAGTGGGGTGCCATTTCTATTAGCCTCCTATTACTCAGTTTTGGTTACCCCTCTACAAAAACAGCATAGATAAAGTTTTTATAGATAAACTTCTTTAAGAAAATATACTCATTCTTTTAAAAAAATATATTGTAAGAAATGAAACATGCAAAAATTGAATTTGCCATATCCGAAAGCAACTGAGTGGAATCTGGATAAAAGAAAGTGAAGATAAGTCAGTGCACAAGCCTGCATGCATTGTCAGTCTCTTCACTCCAGTCTGAGTCTTTGCAACCCTATGGACTGTAGCCCACCAGGCTCCTCTGTCCATGGGATTCTCCAGGCAAGAATACCAGACAGTATTCTCTTACTTATTTTGCTTTCCAGAAATCATTATATTGAAGAAGCAAAAAAGAATTTTTCTTTTTTAAAGCCTTGGTTCTCCTTTTTATCCTTTTCTTTTCTAGAATTGAACTTCAAATTTGCATTACAAAGTCTGTAATTGGAAGTCTAACTTGCAAATATGAGCTGCTTTCCATTTTAATTTTCATGAAAACAAAGAATCAATCTGTGGAAATAAAGTCTATGGAGTTTTCTGAAAATGTATACATGATAATTTAGGCTTATAAAACTTTTGTGCTTAGTTTGTAAGATACACAAAAAGGAAAATCAAACATATTAAACAGATTTTTTTAAAGAAGTTGTAGGCACAGTCCCCATTGATTCATGGACTTTTCTGAGAGGAACATGAAATATCATGAAATCCCTTTACTTTAGTTGACAGAAAAGACCTTGAGGCTTAATGAGGTGAAGTAAGTTTGAGCGGGTGGGGTTGAAGTGGGGGATTTTGGGTAAAACTTAGGGTTCCAGTACATGTTGACCTCATAGGCTATTTCCACGAATATAATCTGGAGAAAGTGACAGGGCAAGTTGCTTTGGTAAGTGATTCTTAAGAATCTAGACTTTTTATCCAATGATCTTCTCTACATCATTAAAATTTTTTTATTGAATGATGATAGCTTTATGATGTGTTAGTTTCTACTGTACAGCAAAGTGAGTCAGCTTCGTATATCTACATGTATCCCCTGTTTTGGATTTCCTTCCCATTTAGGTCACCACAGGGCGTTGTATAGATTTCCCTCTGCTACGCAGTAAGTTCTCATTAGTTATATATTTTATACATAGTGTCATTAGCGTATCCATGTCAGTCCCAGTCTCCCAATTTATCTCATCTCTGCCTTTCTCCCTTGGTGTCCATACATTTGTTCTCTATGTTTGTGTCCTTATCTCTGCTTTGTAAATAAGATCATCTATATAAGTTTTTTTAAGATTCCACACAGTATGTGTTATTTGTTTTTCTCTGACTTCACTCTGTATGACAGTCTCTAGGTTCATCCATATCTCTACCAATTATCCAATTTCATTCTTTTTTCATAAAATAGTAAGATTAACTACTTCTTATAGGACTATTTTGAGAATTAAATGATGTAATGTAGACAAAGTATTCATCCTAGGGCATGGCAAGCTGGTAAGAGATCAGGATGTGTATGTGTCGTTAAAAAAAGTGATACAATTTCTATGTTGACCTTCAGCATCAGTACATGTATCAAAATAACTTAAATGGTGTTTTATAGTGAACAAAGCCACTATATGTGTGTATTATATATACTGATGCTTCCTAGTTCAAAAGAATATTCAAGTAAACTACCAACCAGAAAATTAATTAATCCCTCACCAAGGGAGGGAATTACAGAACAAGAATGTGAAGGAAAACAATACTTTAGAGGTTTTGATCAAGTTTCTCAGTTTGGGAAGAATATGGAATAGATGATTAGACAAGGAAAATGGTAAGGCTCAGGAGATTTTTCTACTTCTCTTATACTTTCAGAATAAATGAATGGCTTTGTTGAGGATTTTTAAGAACACCCAACACGTTGATGTTCAAGTGGAATTTCAGAAGCATTTTCCTTTTTACTATTCTAAATAAATTGCTGTAATGATTTTATTCATTTTTGTTTATTGTCTGTTCTCCAGAGACTTAAAAAAAAATCCTCAGAGTAAACATAATCCTGTAAATCACTATGCAGAGTATGTAAAGTTGCAATTATTCCATTAAAATTCTAATTAAATTAAGAAGAAAATCAACAAGAAACTTAAACATTCTGTGACTACTGATGGGAAAAGTGACTGTAGTTATTAAGCCCTTAATGCTACATGGGAGAAGGGAGGAAGGAGATGATGTGAAGCAGACAAAGCAAAAAAAAAGACTAGAATCAAAAAAGTATGTCATAAAGAACAAAACAAAACAACTAAATCTCCTTGCCTAGCTGTCATGCTTTGCATTTAGATTATGTTTGCAACATTTTCAAACCATTTTTTTTTTCATCTGTCATTTCATTTAATCTGTACTGCTGTGGACCTCTGGCTTCAGTGTCATATTTTGTAGCTAAGGAGTTTAAGAATCAAGTATAAAGTTGTTTGGGGCACTGTTGGAAAAATCAGAATGATGACTCAGGTTTCTGAACTCTTTACTGTTTCTTTTTCTTTTAAATCTGCATTATATAATCATTCCAAGGCATAAATTCAGAGTATAGTTGAGTCTAGAAATATAAGGCTTCTTGTCTAAGTCCAGAGTTATATTGACTATTTGTTGTTATTAAGAAAGTAAGAGAGAGAAGGAGAGAGATTTCTCTAGAAAAAAGACAATTTAGAAGAGCTCGCCTTCTAGACATTTATGGTTAGGAGAATAAAGGATGCCTTGTGAGAGAAGGGCCACCTTTTCCTTCATGTAGACATGATCCATATTCTGGACTCAAGGCTTAGACAGTGACTTTCAGCTGCTACTCAACTCTTGGCTGACTTTTGGTACATTGCACAGACATATTTAATGGGTTCATTCTATCTGCTTTACAGTTTCTGTCCTTTAGACCCCCTCTACCACCACCTCCACCTTTTAAAAACATCACATCAGACTTCAGGGAAAAGAGCACAAGCAAATAAAAACTCCAAGGTTGGAACAAGAATAAGGTGATCATAAAAAATCAATGTTCTCTAACTTTCTTGAAACTAAAGCATTTAAGTAAATAAGATCTGAAAAGTGAAAAGAAGTCGCTCAGTCGTGTCCAACACTTTGTGACTTTGGCTTGATGTCCTTCTTAATGCCTACTTTCATGAAGGATTCAGATACAAACAAAAACACATTATAAAATTAATTACAATAATGTTGCATCACAGTTACTAATTGACCCAAACCTGGTTGTTTGAGACCTAATAGCCATTGATAATCTGACATATAGAGTAAAAGAAAGAAATTGCACTGGGTACTAGTTACAAATGTGAAGGAAAACTTTATCTAAGACTATCGCCATAGGGAAAAAAGGTTGCACTCAACTCCATGAAACAAAAGGCTGGAGATTTTTGAAGCTTTGGATGAGCTAGTGGAAAAGTACTAGAGGATGTTAGGGAGTAAGTGGTCATTGTGATTAGGCTCTCAGGATTTGCTAATTGAAGTATATAAAATTTAAGCCCCTGCTCTCACCTAGAGGCTGGAGGATAGAGGCATTCTCTCCTTGATGATTACATTTCAAAGGGATTTGCTGGCTCCCAGGTTCTTGACAAAGACATCCCTGGACTGTAGATGATTAACATCTCAAAGGGGCAGAGAAAGAAATTACAATTGCACATTTTTCTAAACTAACTGTTCTAAGAAAAAGGTCAATGAAAGAAACTCAGTAAGAAACTTATCTAAAATTCTACCGAATTGAGGGCAACATGGAGATAGGTCGCTGGAGTTGGTCAAAATTAGACCTTTTTGATCTTCTTACACTTAATGTTTGAAAATAAATAAATGAAACTCTTGTAAGCAGTGTTATCTTAAAGATGTGTGGTGGGCACCCAGACTATTACAAAATTTAAGGAGAATATCAGCAAACTATGGCCATGGGACAAACATGACCCAGTACTTTTCTTCCTTCCTCACTTCCTTCCTTCTTTCCTCCCTCCCTCTTTCTCCCTTCCCTTCTCTTTTCATTCCTATTCTTTTCCTTTCTTCCCCCCACTCCAGTACTTTAGTCTGTTCTGATTTAGTCACTAAGTTCAGTCAAACTCTTTGAGACTCCAAGGACCGCAGCAAAACAAACTGTATCTACAAAGAAAAATAACACTTTAAAAACAGAGTCAGAACATTTCTCTAACCAATAAATTATCAACTTAGTGATCGTATATCTTATGCAGTCCATATTCAAATATAACAGTCCACAAATTGTCCAGTATTTTAAAAAATTCATTCATGAAGAATTCAATCAAGGATTATGCATTGCTTTCACTTCTCATGTCTGTTTCAGTTCAGTTCAGTCACTCAGTCGTGTGCAACTCTTTGCGACCCCATGGAATGCAGCACGCCAGGCCTCACTGTCCATACCAACTCCTGAACTTTACCCAAACTCATGTCCATTGAGTCGGTGATGCCATCCAACCTTCTCATCCTCTGTCATAAGGTTGGAACAAGAATAAGGTGATCATAAAAAATCAATGTTCTCTAACTTTCTTGAAACTAAAGCATTTAAGTAAATAAGATCTGAAAAGTGAAAAGAAGTCGCTCAGTCGTGTCCAACACTTTGTGACTTTGGCTTGATGTCCTTCTTAATGCCTACTTTCATGAAGGATTCAGATACAAACAAAAACACATTATAAAATTAATTACAATAATGTTGCATCACAGTTACTAATTGACCCAAACCTGGTTGTTTGAGACCTAATAGCCATTGATAATCTGACATATAGAGTAAAAGAAAGAAATTGCACTGGGTACTAGTTACAAATGTGAAGGAAAACTTTATCTAAGACTATCGCCATAGGGAAAAAAGGTTGCACTCAACTCCATGAAACAAAAGGCTGGAGATTTTTGAAGCTTTGGATGAGCTAGTGGAAAAGTACTAGAGGATGTTAGGGAGTAAGTTGGTCATTGTGATTAGGCTCTCAGGATTTGCTAATTGAAGTATATAAAATTTAAGCCCCTGCTCTCACCTAGAGGCTGGAGGATAGAGGCATTCTCTCCTTGATGATTACATTTCAAAGGGATTTGCTGGCTCCCAGGTTCTTGACAAAGACATCCCTGGACTGTAGATGATTAACATCTCAAAGGGGCAGAGAAAGAAATTACAATTGCACATTTTTCTAAACTAACTGTTCTAAGAAAAAGGTCAATGAAAGAACTCAGTAAGAAACTTATCTAAAATTCTACCGAATTGAGGGCAACATGGAGATAGGTCGCTGGAGTTGGTCAAAATTAGACCTTTTTGATCTTCTTACACTTAATGTTTGAAAATAAATAAATGAAACTCTTGTAAGCAGTGTTATCTTAAAGATGTGTGGTGGGCACCCAGACTATTACAAAATTTAAGGAGAATATCAGCAAACTATGGCCATGGGACAAACATGACCCAGTACTTTTCTTCCTTCCTCACTTCCTTCCTTCTTTCCTCCCTCCCTCTTTCTCCCTTCCCTTCTCTTTTCATTCCTATTCTTTTCCTTTCTTCCCCCCACTCCAGTACTTTAGTCTGTTCTGATTTAGTCACTAAGTTCAGTCAAACTCTTTGAGACTCCAAGGACCGCAGCAAAACAAACTGTATCTACAAAGAAAAATAACACTTTAAAAACAGAGTCAGAACATTTCTCTAACCAATAAATTATCAACTTAGTGATCGTATATCTTATGCAGTCCATATTCAAATATAACAGTCCACAAATTGTCCAGTATTTTAAAAAATTCATTCATGAAGAATTCAATCAAGGATTATGCATTGCTTTCACTTCTCATGTCTGTTTCAGTTCAGTTCAGTCACTCAGTCGTGTGCAACTCTTTGCGACCCCATGGAATGCAGCACGCCAGGCCTCACTGTCCACACCAACTCCTGAACTTTACCCAAACTCATGTCCATTGAGTCGGTGATGCCATCCAACCTTCTCATCCTCTGTCATCCCCTTCTCCTCCTGCCCCAAATCCCTCTCAGCATCAGGGTCTTTTCCAATGAGTCAACTCTTCGCATAAGGTGGCCAAAGTATTGGAGTTTCAGCTTCAACATCAGTCCTTCCAATGAACACCCAGGACTTATCTCCTTTAGGATGGACTGGTTGGATCTCCTTGCAGTTCAAGGGACTCTCCAGAGTCTTCTCCAACACCACAGTTCAAAAACATCAATTCTTCCATGCTCAGCTTTCTTTACAGTCCAACTTTACATCCATACATGACCACTGGAAAAACCATAGCCTTGACTAGATGGACCTTTGTTGGCAAAGTAATGTCTCTGCTTTTGAATATGCTATCTAGGCTGGTCATAACTTTTCTTCCAAGGAGTAAGCATCTTTTAATTTCATGGCTGCAATCACCATCTGCAGTGACCTTGGAGCTCCCCCAAATAAGGCCAGCCACTGATTCCACTGTTTCCCCATCTATTTGCTAAGAAGTGATGGGACCAGATGCCATGATCTTTGTTTTCTGAGTGTTGAGCTTTAAGCCAACTTTTTCACTCTCCTCTTTCACTTTCATCAAGAGGCTCTTTATTTCTTCTTTACTTTCTGCTGTAAAGGTGGTATCATCTGCATATCTGAGGTTACTGATATTTCTCCCAGCAATCTTCATTCGAGTTTGTGCTTCCTCCAGCCCAGTGTTTCTCATTATGTACTATTCATATAAGTTAAGTAAGCAAGGTGACAATATACAGCCTTGACATACTCCTTTTCCTATTTGGAACCAGTCTGTTGTTCCAGGTCCTGTTCTAACTGTTGCTGCCTGACCTGCATACAGATTTCTCAAGAGACAGGTAGGTAGTCTGGTATTCCCATCTCTTTCAGAATTTTCTACAGTTTATTGTGATCCACACAGTCAAAGGCTTTGGCATAGTCAATAAAGCAGAAATAGATGTTTTTCTGGAACTCTCTTGCTTTTCGATGGTCTAGTGGATATTGGCAATTTCACCTCTGGTTCCTCTGCCTTTTCTAAAACCATCTTGAATCTCTGGAAGTTCATGTTTCATATATTGCTGAAGCCTGGCTTGGAGAATTTTGAGTATTACTTTACTAGTATGTGAGATGAGTACAATTGTGCAGTAGTTTGAGCATTCTTTGGCATTGCCTTTCTTTGGAATTGGAATGAAGACTGACCTTTTCCAGTCCTGTGGCCACTGCTGAGTTTTCCAAATTTGCTGATATATTAAGTGCAGCACTTTCACAGCATCATCTTTCAGAATTTGGAATACTCAACTGGAATTCCATCACCTCCACTACCTTTGTTTGTAGTGATGCTTTCTAAGGGCCACTTGACTTCACATTCCAGGATGTCTGACTCTAGATGAGTGTGAGTTATCACACCATCATGAGTATCTGGGTCGTGAAGATCTTTTTTGTATAGTTCTTCTGTATATTCTTGCCACCTCTTCTTTATATCTTCTGCTTCAGTTAGGTCCATACCACTTCTGTCCTTTATCAAGCCCATCTTTGCATGAAATGTTCCCTGGTATCTCTAATTTTCTTGAAGAGGTCTCTAGTCTTTCCCATTCTACTGTTTTCCTCTATTTCTTTGCATTGATCGCCAATGAAGGCTTTCTTATCTCTCCTTGCTATTCTTTGGAACTCTTTATTCAAATGGGTATAGATTTCCTTTTCTCCTTTACTTTTTGCTTCTCTTCTTTTCACAGCTATTTGTAAGGCCTCCCCAGACAGCCATTTTGCTTTTTTGCATTTCTCTTTCTGGTGGATGGTCTTGATCCCTGTCTCCTGTACAGTGTCATGAACCTCTGTCCACAGTTCATCAGGCATTCTGTCTATCAGATCTAGGCCCTTAAATCTATTTCTCACTTTCACTGTATAACCATAAGGGATTTGATTCATGTCATACTTGAATGATCTAGTGGTTTTCCCTACGTTCTTCAATTTAAGTCTGAATTTGGCACTAAGGAGTTTCCTTAATTTGGACCATTCTTTGTGCCCAATACATCTTTGAGAAGTCTATGTCAATAATTTTGTAGAATATTTTGCAACCAACATTTATCTTATTGTTTCCTCTTTAATACATCAGGTAAAACATCACCATTTTTTATAAATCAATATTTATGAGGCACAACTATATTCATTAGTTTGTATGCTGTCTATTGCTATTTCCATGCTATGATACAGAACTTAAAGGTTTTAACAGAGACTAGTTAACAGAACCTAAAATACTAGTTATCACTTTTGAGATAAATCTGTTGGCCCCTGATTTAGGATGTTATCTTTGAAAGACCTAGCCTAAATTTCTGAGTTATCCATATTTAGCTGTGTGACCTTGGAAATGACACTTAGCCGCTCTGAGCTTCACTTCAGATTTACCTATCTATCTTACTTCATAGGGTTTTTATGAAAATTACATGTAAATTTGCTTTGCTGTTGTCATTTAGTCACTCCATTGTATCGAACTCTTTTGTGACCTGTTGGCTGTAGCCCATCAGTCTCCTCTGTCCATGGGACTTCCCAGGCAAGAATACTGAGAGTAGGTTGCCATATCCTTCTCCAGGGAATCTTCCTAACCCAGGTATTGAACTGCTGCTGCTGCTGCTAAGTCACTTCAGTCATGTCTGACTCTGTGTGACCCCATAGACAGCAGCCCACCAGGCTCCTCTGTCCCTGGGATTCTCCAGGCAAGAACAACTGGAGTGGGTTGCCATTTCCTTCTCCAATGCATGAAAGTGAAAAGTGAAAATGAAGTCGCTTAGTCATGTCCAACTCTTTGCAACCCCACGGACTGCAGCCTCTCAGGCTCCTCCGTCCATGGGATTTTCAAAGCAAGAGTACTGGAGTGGGGTGCCATTGCCTTCCCCGAGGTATTGAACTAGCACCTGCTAATTTTAATAGTCTAGTTTAATATATTAGCAAGGTTTAATACCTTGTAGAGAGATGAAACTTCCAAGGAAGAAATGTGTTTTACTAAAAAGAAATTTGTACAAGGGATAAGATGGTGCTTGGAAAGGCTCATACTCTGTTAGTGGGGGAGTTTTTTGGGATATTTAAGAGTTAATCCCTACATGTGTGTATGGTGTATGTGCCAGTATTTTTATTGCAAGCATTCCCCTTGTTAAGAGAAGAGTTTGTACATTCCCTTTCTAAGAGACATGACTCTCAAAGAGATAAGACCTCTCTTTAGTATTACACTGTGAATCTAATTTTAAACCACCACTCCTCAGGGTGGTTTCAGCCTTCAAGCTGTAAACCAATATGAGTATATGGAAAAATGAAATAAAACCGAGTTATTGATTATGTTATTCAACGATAAATTAACTAAGATTGAGAAATCTCTATTTCAAGTGTTCTTGTTATCTGTGATGATAAAAACTTCTCCTTATTGCTTATGTAATTTATATTACTTCTAGATTTAGTCTCTAGAACAAGGAAATAAATATTGCACCTTTTCTATTTCAAAGCATATTAAAGAACACCGAAGCACTCAACCTATCTCAAATGATCACTTTGGATTCACTCTTGTATCATTAATTTTCCGGGTGGAAGATAATAATCTTCTTACATGTTTTTTCTTAAAGTTTTCCTCAGAGTTCATTATAGTTTTCGTATAATCTAACTGTATTTTCTTAACTTTTTTTTTTCTATTTAACTGGCAATTTCATATTTAAATACAAAATATATAATGCGCTCAAATCCTGTGTATACTTCAATAAAATTTAACACAGCAAGCACACACATTTAAGCAGCTCCTAGATCAAAATGTGGAAATTACTAGTGTTCCCTTAACCTATCTCAATCACTGCTTCAAGCTTACACTTCAGAAATTAGCAGTATTCTGATGTCTGTTATCATGATTAGTTCTTCCTCTTCTTGACTCGATACATGTGGAATTAAATAAGCAGTTACTCTTTTGTGTCTCACTGTTGTGAAACATTCATGCTATTATATTCATCAGTAATACAATATCTTATTTTGATTTATGGTATTTGATTACATGGGCATACCACAAATTTGTTTATCTATTCTAATGTTTTTGAGCATCTGAGTTATTTTCAGTTGAAGGCAATTATGGATAATGTTGCCAAGTTTAGTTGCTCAGTTGTGTCCAATGCTTTGCAAGCCCATGGACTGACTGCTGCATGCCAGGCTTCCCTGTCCCAACCTGAAGTGTGCTCAAACTCATGTCCATTGAGTTGGTGATGCCAACCAACCATATTGTCCTCTGTTGTCACCTTCTCCTCCTGCCTTCAACCTTTCCCAGCATCAGGGTCTTAAGTGTGTCAGTTCTTTGCATCAGGTGGCCAAAGTATTGGAGTTTCAGCTTCAGCATAGTCTTTCCAATGAATATTCAGGACTGACTTCTTTTAGTAGTGACTGGTTGGATCTCCTTGCAGTCCAAGGGACTCTCAAGAGTCTCCTCCAACACCACAATTCAAAAGCATCAATTCTTTGGTGCTCACCTTTCTTTATAGTCCAACTCTCACATCCATACATGACTACTTGGAAAAACCATAGCCTTGACTAGACAGACCTTTAATGGCAAAGTAATGTCTCTGCTCTTTAATATGCTGTCTAGGTTTGTCACAGCTTTTCTTCTAAGGAGCAAGCATCTTTTAATTTCATGGCTGCAGTCACCATCTGTAGATGGTTGGATTGCATCACCGACTCAATGGACATGAGCTTGAGCAAGCTTCAGGAGTTGGTGATGGACAGGAAAGCTGGGCATGCTGCAGTCCATGGGGTCACAAAGGTCTGACATGACTGAGCAACTGAACTGAACTTAGTCACCATCTACAGTGATTTTGGAGCCCTCCGAAATAAAGTCGCTGTCACTCTTTCCATTGTTTCCCCTTCTATTTGCCATGAGGTGATGGGACTGGATGCCATGATCTTAGTTTTTTGAACACTGAGTTTTAAGCCAACTTTTTCACTCTCCTCTTTCACTTTCATCAAGAGGCACTCATAATTATATCTTGGGGATATTTGTGTACATTTCTGTTAGCAACTACTTATGAGCGGAATTGCCAGATTGTTGGGCTTCCCAGGTGGCTCTAGCAATGAAGAAACTGACTGACAACACAAGAGATGTGAGAGATGCAGGTTCAGTCCCTGGGCCGGGTAGATCCCCTGGAGAAGGTCACGGCACCCCACTCTCGAATTCATGCCTGAAAAATCTCATGGACAGAGGAGCCTGGCAGGCTATGGTCCATAGGGCCACAAAGAGTCGGTCATGACTGAAGCGACTTAACACACACACAGAGTGTACTGTTATGCTCGACTCTGTTAAACATTGTGAGTTTTCCAAAATAGTTGTACCAATTTACACTCTCATCAGAAGCATCTGAAAAAAAAAAGGAAATAAAAGTAGTACATGAGAATTCTAGTTACTCCACATTTTACTTGCTATTGGCAGTCTTTTAATTTTTATTCTGATTGTTATCTAATAGTATCCTTTTATCTTTTGTAGTTTTAAATTTACATTTCCCTAATAACTGAACATGTTAAGTGCCTTTGCACAAATTTATTGGAGATCAGCACACCTTCTCTGGGAAATATTTAAAGCTTTTGCCCATTTTTTTGAAAATTAAGTTTTTGTCTTTTATTATTGATTGATGTGGGCTTCCCTGGTGGCTCAGATGGTAAAGAGTCTGCCTGCAATGTGGGAGACCAGGATTCCATCCCTGAGTCGGGAAGACCCCCTAATTAAGGAAATGGCAACCCCCTCCAGTATTCTTGCCTGGAAAATCCCATGGGTGGAGGAGCCTGGCAGGCTACAGTCCATGGGGTCACAAAGAATCAGACATAACTGAGCGACTTCACTTTTACTTTATTGATTTATAGGAACCCTTTGCATATCTTGATAGTAGTCTTTATTTTTTATATGCAACTCCAAAATCTTAACTGTGTCTTATCTTTTTACTCTTTTGTATTGATTTTGTTTATGAACAGAGGTTTTGGGTTTTTTTTTTATGAAATCCAAATGATTAATTATTCCTTTTATGGTTGAATAGTTATGTGTCTTACTGAAAAATCTTGGGCTACCATTTATCAGGAAGATGTCCTGCTATTTTATTTTCTGGAAATCCTTATCATTTTACCTTTAAGATTGAGACCTTTAGTCTACTAGAATTCACTTTTACTTACAGCATTATGTATGGGTTGCCATTCACTTTTTATATGCAGAACATACCAGGTAGTAAACTTTATAGCTTTTGCTTTTATTTTACGCGTTGATATTCTCAGCAAGCATGTAGTTTTCTGCTGTGGTGTTGATCCTGTTCAATTAAGTAATTATGTTTCTACGATGTGATGACTCTATTTCTATGATTATGTTTAGTTGATATATACTTTTCTTGGTCATGCCTTGAATGCTCAGAAAAGTTTAAAAATACTTTAGATATGTTCCTATCTAAATTCTTCTTTCAAAACTCTTTCTGACCCATCAACTCATTTTGTCTTTGTTTTACAAAGGTCTGTACTTTAGAAAAGAGATTTTCATAGTATAGATAATATAGATTTTGAGAATAATTATCTTTTCAGGGCTTTCTATTGAGGAACAGAAATGACCACATCCAAAACCTCCTTCTCAGCTGCTGATAAGATTATTATACTGATTAACACCTTTTCCAAGTTGGATTGGAGGTGAAAGTAATTCCATTTGGCAAGGCCTCATCCCATTTGCTGACATCTTCATTAACCTCACTGATAAAGAAACCATTTCACAATACAAATTTCTCGAGGCTGGAGATTATATCTTCACAGAGAGTCACCTAACAATACTAATTTGAGTATGAAACATGCAGGTTCAATTGCTTCAATAATTTCATTGTGCCCTCTCCTTTTATTTTTCCTATTTAAAAGGTTGACAAAAAGAAACCGATTATTTCACATTAACTAGTAGAGTTCATACGCAAAAGGACATTTTATATATATTCAGAAAAGAGTGCAAGAGTAAAGCTCAAAGTAAATGAAAGTATCATCATGCATGCTCTGCGGCTCAGTCATGTTTGACTCTTTGCAACCCAATGGTCTGTAGCACAAAAGACTCCTCTATCTATGGAATTCTTCAGACAAGAATGCTGAAGTGGTAACCATTCCTTTCTCAAGGGGATCTTCCCAACCCAGAGATCAAACCTAGTCTCCTGCATTGCAGGCAGATTCTTTACTGTGTGAGCCAC
Source organism: Aepyceros melampus (assembly GCA_006408695.1). Classification (NCBI taxonomy): domain Eukaryota; kingdom Metazoa; phylum Chordata; class Mammalia; order Artiodactyla; family Bovidae; genus Aepyceros; species Aepyceros melampus. Next base: position 90,721 of record SJXQ01002425.1, on the reverse strand, counting down.
TAGAAAAGGGAGAAACAAATGGATGAAAATCTGTGAAAAGAAAGTAATATAGTTGTTTGAACTTTATTCAACACAAGAAAAAAAAACCCTGGAGTTGAAAAAATGCATATTAGCTATTCACCCTTTCCTTTGCACACGAAGGTTTTTGTTAAAGTTTTAAAATGTGAATTTTTAAATTTCATAATCAGTTAAAGATCTTAAATTAACTTTGGCTTATAGACCTACATGACATTTTCCCAACTTTATAGTAATTTTTCCAGTGTCTGCTGTCTGTTCTTCAAAAGCAGCCTTTAATAAGATTTCTAGAAATCTTCAGTTATAGCCAGGGATGTACAGGTAATAATGTTGTTGTTCAATTACCCAGTCGTGGCCGACTCTCTGCACCCCCATGGACTGCAGCATGCAAGGACTCTCTGTCCCTCACCATCTCCCTAAGTTTGCACAAGTTCAACTCCATTGCATTGGTGGTCCTATCCATCCTCTAGCTCCCTCTTCTTCTGCTCTCAATCTTTCCCAACATCAGGGACTTTTCTAATGAGTCAGCTGTTTGCATCAGAAATCCCATAATACTGGAGTTTCAGCTTCAGCATCAGTCCTTCCAATGAACATTCAGGGTTGATTTCCCTTAAGATTGACTGGTTTAATCTCCTTGCTGTCCAAGGGACTCTCAGGAGTCTTCTTCAGCACCACAGTTCAAAGGCATCAATTCTTCGACGCTGTACCTTCTTTATGGTCCAGCTCTCACACCCATATGTGACCTCTGGAAAAACCATAGATTTGACTGTATGAACCTTTGTCAGCAGAGTAATGTCTCTGCTTTTCAGCACACTGTCTGGGTTTGTCATCACTTTCCTGCCAAGAAGCAAATGTCTTCTGATTTCATGGCAAGTGATGTAGATGACCTTAAATCATAGAAAAGCATACGATTGAGTAAAATATTTGTGAAGCAAGGATCTTTCAGTATATGTTACTTTTTAACACCGTGTTTAACATAATTTTAAATAAATAGCTGTGTTTTAACAACTAACTGCAAGATTACTTAAAATTTAACCATCAGTTCTAAAGAATAAGTGTGATTCAGATCTTGCATAATACTAGTTTACAGCTGTGGTCAAAAGAGGCATCAGCAATAATTTTTTTGTAATAGCTTAACAGCTTCTTTTAAATATCATGTTGAAGAAATGCATGTTCTTTGTCATCTAGGTTTTTAGCTGCTTATCAGTCCTGAGATAAAAGGGCTGACTTTTGTCTCATGGTAGGACATTTCTGTCCTGTATTCCAGGGGGATTATAGTCCTGAATCCTCAAAGTGTGAACCATATGGAAATTCAGAGATTTCCATATGTCTCAATACACTTTCCTAATAGAAGTCTGTCCCTTAGAGGCCCTGACTATAGGACCTTGATAGAATTTAGGATGTCGGGCAGAAAACAATTAGAAAATGTGGCTGCAAATGAGTTCATGCTTTTTGAAATATGAAAGGAGAAAGAATACATCTGTAGCTTCAGGTTTTCAGTCTTAGAATAGTTGGTTCACTAGCACTCGTATTGATATAAGTTAATTTGTATACTGTGACACCTCAGGAAACATGATCATGCTTTTTTCTGAATATAGCATGCAGAGTGCTCTACCTGAAAAAGTGTGGTTTAAACCAGAGGTTTTTAAGTATTAGCATGAATCCGAATCACCAGGAGGGCTTGGTAAAACATGGATTTCTGGACCCAGCTCCTAGAGTTTTCTGATTTGGTGGGTGATCTGTGGAACCTAAAAATTTACCTTTCTAATAAGTTCCCTAGTGATGCTGTTGCAGATCCTGAGGACCAAACTTTGAAAATCACTGGTTTCAATATTTTCAGTTTCATTCTGTTACCGTGAAGGGTCAATCCTGTGTTGCATAGAGAAGCTAATATGCATTTATTGTGTAGCTTCAGGTATTAACTGCAATTACCTTGTCTTCAATGTAATTGTGTCTGCCTTCAGTTAAACATAATGGAGATCCTAACTGGATCAGTTAGGACAGTTCCTTTTTCTATCTGCCTCTCTTTAAAAAATAGAGATGAATATTTACTATTTGAGTGCTTATACTGCTTTCTCCCTTCTCTTTAATTCCCCTTTCTTCCTTCTTTCCTTCCCATTTTCTCCCTACCTTCTTTATTCTTCTTTCCCTTGCCTTTTATTGTTTTCCCTTTCCCTTTCTTTTCTTGTCTCTCCATTTCTTCCTGCTTTCACCCCTTATCCAAGCCCTTTATTTCTTCTCCACGATATGTTTATAAATGACAGTGCCTTTTCCCACTCCAGTAGCTATCAAGATGTGTTCTGTACTTACCACAATTGGTGTCTACACTGAAGAATTATTTGTTATAGTATCCTATAAATCCTTTTATTTTTTTAAATATAGAGATACAGCTCTTCATACTCCTTAGTAAAGCTTCTGGTAAAGTAAAAGCCTAATCCTTAGTAAAGTATCCAGTTTTATAAAAGTTTAAGGAGTGGTGAGGGTAGGAAAGAGTAAGGTCATTTTCAAGGTACTTTAAAATCCTTCAGATATTGTTAATTTTAGGGTTTTTTTGTAACTTAAAAAAATTTAATTTTAGATTTTAACTTAATTTTTGTTTTATATTTAAAATGTTTTAGTACTCCCTGTCTTAAAAACATCTGCATATTATACATATATAACAATATATGTATATATATATGTGTACACACACATACATAATGATACACTATAAGCAATTAATATGCATGATTGCATGCTCAGTCACTCAGTTGTGTCCCACTCTTTGTGACCCCATGACCTACACCACACCAGGCCTCCCTGCCCATCACCAACTCCCGGAGTCCACTCAAACCCATGTCCATTGTGTCAGTGATGCAATGGAACCATCTCATCCTCTCCTCCTGCCCTTCCCCTCCTGCCCTCAATCTTTCCCAGCATCAGAGTCTTTTCAAATGAGTCGGCTCTCCGCATCAGGTGGCCAAAGTATTGGAGTTTCAGCTTCAACATCAGTCCTTCCAATGAACACGCAGGGCTGATCTCCTTTAGGATGAACTGGTTGGATCTCCTTGCAGTCCAAGGGACTCTCAAGAGTCTTCTCCAACACCACAGTTCAAAAGCATCAATTCTTCAGTGCTCAGATTTCTTCACAGTCCAACTCTCACATCCATACATGACCACTGGAAAAAGCACAGCCTTGACTAGACGGACCTTTGTTGGCAAAGTAGTGTCTCTGCTTTTTAATATGCTGTCTAGGTTGGTCACATCTTAAGCCCGAATAAGGTCACATTTGAAATTCTAAGTAGACGTGAATTTTGGGAGCCATAGGTGATGGAAAATGGTTGACACTAGACCATCTTAACAAAATACTATTAATGATGACTAAAGAAAAATATATGGTATAGATATCAAATATTGAAGAGTATCAGTTCAGTTCAGTCACTCAGTCGTGTCCGACTCTTTGCGACTCCATCAATCGCAGCACGTCAGGCCTCCCTGTCCATCACCAGCTCCTGGAGTTCACTCAGACTTGCGTCCATCGAATCAGTGATGCCATCCAGCCATCTCATCCTCTGTCGTCCCCTTCTTCTCCTGCCCCCAATCCTTCCCAGCATCAGAGTCTTTTCCAATGAGTCAACTCTTTGCATTAAGTGGCAAAAGTACTGGAGTTTCAGCTTTAGCATCATTCCTTCCAAAGAAATCCCAGGGTTGATCTCTTTCAGAATGGACTGGTTGGATCTCCTTGCAGTCCAAGGGACTCTCAAGAGTCTTCTCCAACACTACATTTCAAAAGCATCAATTCTTCGGCGCTCTATACGAGTATGTTAAAACTTTCTCTGACACTGAATATATTGCAATCAATATTTATAAATGTCTGGGCATTGTAAAGAATACTAAGTTGAATTCTGCTATTATCCTGGAAGCCAGAACTTATATGTTCATCACTGCTCAGCCCCATATATGCCTCATTAATACTTTAATTGTTAGTCGTTCTTTAATGACAGAAGATTTCTTTTTAATCTGTAGTAGCTTTTATATTTCTACTTCATTTGACCTTCCTAATGATATGGAGCAGGCATCTGAATAATACCAAGTTTCTCACACATGTGCCTTTGATGTCTTGCATTCTGTAGGATTGTGTACTTCCTACTGAATTCTCTAATATATGATATTTTGAAATTACCATATAAGCATAATAATACTCTAAAATTTACATGATTATTTGAAAATCTCCTAGAAATTTTATGTAAAATTGAGGTAGTACCCAGCCATGATGTTGAATATATCTTGAAAATTATTTCCAAGAAGTAGCTGAATGTCCATCGACAGATGAATGGATACATGGATAGATGGATAAAGAAGAATGCTACATATATACACTGTAGTATTACTCAGTCATAAAAAGAAATAAAATTGAATCAGTTGAAGTGATGTTGATGAACCTAGAGCCTGTTATACAGAGGGAAGTAAGTTATAAAGAGAAAAATATTGCAAATAAGTGAAATATAGAAAAATGGTACAGATCAACCTATTTACAGAGCAGTAACAGGGGCAGAAACATAGAGAAAAGACTTGTGGTTGCAGGAGGGAAAGGAGGGGGCAGAAAAATTGAGACTGTAGCATTGACATATGTACCCCACCATGTGTAAAGTAGATAGCTAGTGGGAAGCTGCTGTATAGCACAGGGAGCTCAGCTTGGTGCTCTGTGTCGACCTAGTCGGTGCAATGGGAGGATGGGAGGGAAGTTCAAGAGAGAGGGGGTATACGTATATATATATATGGCTGATTCATGATGTTATACAACATTGTGTTGATTGCTGCGTCGCTTCAGTTGTGTCTGACTCTAAGCAACTATATTCCAATAAAACTGTTAATATTTTTTTCCAAGGATACAAAGATAAAAATTAAAGATATCTAAATGGGTTTAGAATTTATGCTGTTAATAATTTAAAGGTAAAATTTCATAATTATATTGTCACAGAGTCTTTCAGTCTTGTCTTTCTGGGTATGGCTTCAGAACATATAGAGGAAGCCTCTTGGTGTGAGTTTTATTCTTCCTTATTATTATAAAATAAATTTCAAGATAGTGTCTGACATACCAATGATTTGGTGATCCTGATGTAGAAAAATAATACTTTATAAAATAACAAGTTTTAGAAATTATTTTAAACCATGGCATTTGTACAAAGGTCAGTAGCAAGCTCCTTAGTACTTAAGTGACTGTGCACCTGTGTGTGTGTGTGTGTGTGTGTGTGTGTGTGTGTGTTTAGCTTTGGTGGTGGAGGGTAGGGAGTTACTTTTTATCTAATGTGTGTCTACTTAGTATGATAGTAGATGTTAAGAAAGGGAAACATGCACTTTCATCACAAAGCAGTTTTAATTTAATTCTTATGGGAAATATACCTTTCATTTGGCTGTAATAAAAGTAAAGACTGATATTTAGGTTAAATATGTATCTGTCTTGTAATAAAATAAAAGACTTAAGATGTTTTTTCCATGGGTAGGAATAGATTTGCCATCTAAAACTGATATGTTTTAGATGGCAGTTCTATTTGGAAAAAATCAGTTCAGCTACAGAAACTTCTGTTCATAGAATTAAAACATCAGCTTTCATTGTCCTCCACAAATACACATGCTATTGCCACCTTAATTTGAAGACTGTAACCCAATGGGGCTCCTCAGTTTTAAGTACATATAGAATTCCTTTTCCTATCATCTTTATTGTCCATCCTGCTCTTTCAGGTCTAAAGTTTGTGTGACCATATATTAGAGGTAAAAGGATAGTCTCTTAGAACTTGGGTCCCTGTCTCCTTAACTTGCTGATTGAGAAATGTAAGGTGACAGTCATTTCACTTGTACCAACTCACAGATAATCAGTACTTCAGCCAAAATTAGAATCTAGGTTTTCTGATTACTAGTCCAGCGGACTTTCCATTGACTCAAACTGCCATACCAAGAGGCTGCTGTAGACTTATTACCTCTTCTCTTCCTTTGGGTCTGCATTACTACTTCCTTGCTAAAATATTCTTCAAGCCCTTATGACTCAGTTTTCCTGTATGTATAAATACCTGTTGACTGTACCCATCCATTTAGAGTTTCTTATCAAATAGACACTGTGAGGTAAAACACTGCATGAACTTGACTGAGGAGAGTATCAGGAGTTCTTACTGAGGAATAATTTGTAATAATTGATAGATAGGTTTTGGGGGAACATGTTCATCAAGGTTTTAATAGGTGATTATAATGTTGTTCTTTGCTCTTGCTGATAATTTTTGTGTAAAAATGAAAAAAATTACTTATGTCCTATTTTTATATTTCCATTATAAAAACTGAAATTTGCATATCATATTACCACCTGAGTATACATAAGCAAATTAATATACACATATGATGATCTAGCCTAACCCCTTTTGTTTCTTTTTCTGGTTCTTCATTGACTTTTAACTATTTGTATCACCTGTATTTAGCATATTTTTTTTACTTATTTTGCATGATCTATTTAGAATTTTTTAATAAAGTTATATGAATATATGACTTTATAAATAAAATATTAAGCTTATCAGTCCTTTCATTAGAAGGCTTTCTCATCTTTAGTGAATAAATAATTTTCTTTAAAATGCTAAAATTATTGATTTAATGTTTATTTTTTAAAATATGGCATCTTTACAGATTTCTACAGAAGATTGTGACACGAGAATATTTTTGGCTGCTTTTTCTAAACTAGTTGAAATGATTAAGGCAAAGTAAACAAGAGGGCAAGTCTACATCAGCATTGAGAGCTAGTGAAGGTTGTTAAATACATGTCAAGAACTCTAAGGAAGCAATAGGTGCTCAAGAGAAACACAGAAAATCTTGACTTTTAGAGGTACTCTAGATGAGAGGGTTAAGGTTTGAATCAGAAAGAAGTTCTAAGAAAGCAGAGAATACACCTTTTAATGGATCCTGTTCAATGGAATTGGTTAGTAGAATTACTGCAGGAGCCTGAATTTTCTTTGAGTGGTGATTGTATAGTTGACTTTTTAAATTTGAGTTTTACTTAGTGTTTTCTATATGTTTCAACTGTAAGCATATAGTATTTTATAATTAGGAAATTTTATACCAGTTATATAAAACAATGACGGTGATCATTCCTTGGTTTTTTGAGTTTGTTTAAATTCTACGAGATGCATTAAGTTGAAATTTACTCTGAAGAAAAATGATACAAATTACCTGACATTTTTTCATATTTACTAGGTCAAGAGTTATAACAATAGAATTGTTTTCTTGTCTAGCTACTCTCCTGTTGATGTTGATCTGAGATCTAGCAGATGTAAAAAAAGGTGTACAAATTACATCTTCACGAATCTGATACATTAGGAAAGAGTATCAATCAACACTGCAACTTATTGAAACTTTTGAGGAACATTTTAACACTTTGATGATAAAGAAAACCCATAGAGACATAAATGTGAAATGACTAAATATATGATTGATCCTATAGTGTATAAATTCCAAATCTGAGAGCCTTAGGCTTAAACTTAAAGTTCTCACTATAGAGGTAAAATTTCTACTCTTTTATGGGAAACATAATAAGATTGTTTCCAACTTTATTACACCCATACACAGGGCCTCCCCATGTTAGAATAATGCAGCCTAGACTACAGTATAAATTATTGTCAGCAGTACTGAGGTGTGGCTGAAGAAGATAACAGTGGATTCTCAGGGAATTAAAACAAAGTAGAGTGATAGTACATATTTTCATGTGAGATCTGAAAAGGTGAAGTGCATAATATGAAAAGTATAAGGATGAGAGAAATTTTTTAGTTGAAAAATATCTTTGAAATAAAAGAGCAATGTTCCCACAAGATTTTAGCATAAAAAAAATTCCCATTAAAAAAGGAAATGTGAACCTCTATGGAAAAAGAAAACAATCTCTTTAACTCCGCTTTCAGTTGCTTTTCCTGGAGAAGGACATGGCAACCCACTCCAGCACTCTTGCCTGGAGAATCCCATGGATGGAAGAGCCTGGTAGGCTACAGTCCACGGGGTTGCAAAGAGCCAGACACGGCTGAGCGACTTCACTTTCACTTTCAGTTACTTTTGGTCACACCTGATTTCAAACAAATTAATACATAATAAGATAAATCTTCCTCAGTCCCCAACAGTTATTGTAAAATATGATCTACTGATTCAAGATTAAAATTGGCTCAGACACAGTTGAGTTTTTAGAGAGAGTAAGTCTAAAAACCCAGTTTGTGATTCGTTCTCTACTGCTCACTAAATATTTAACTCTGTATAACTAAAATTGAGATAATTTATGTGAAAGGACTTTGAAAAATTCAGAGTGCAATATGAATGGTTGTTATAATATTGTTATATGATGATATAAACAGATACATTTTAACAAGTTTGTCATAATAAAAAAGTGAAGAATAGTAAGCCTTTTGAAAGACAGTTAAATTAAGTTGATAGAATATACTGGATAATACATATGTTTGTGCATAATTGCATAATAGTTTTTAATGTGCAGAAACTTAACTTTGGATAAATCTGTATGCTTGAAAATACTGATGCTGTTAACCTAGATTCTTAAAATCTTATCGTATCCTAAATTATGAGAGAAAAATCTAATGTGCAAATTGATGAAGTGTTTAATAATGTTTAACAATAATTAGTATAAGAACGAACCATCAGTTTTCTTTCTAAAACACTTTTCTGCAGGAATCACTTATAACCAGTTATTCACCAGGCATTGTAGTTTAGAAAGAAGGAAGCCAGCAGGAAACTGATACAATTATTTGACTGTTTTAACTATAACCAAATAACACATTCTAGTACCAAGTCCTTTTTTGAAATAGGTTGTGCTCTTTTGTCAACAGAGACATCATAAAGATGTTATATTTCATACTTTCTTAAGGTACACAAGGCTTGATCATCATTTCTTGTCACTTATAAAATCATAAACCCCAACCCAGAGGTATAAGGACCTTGCTGAAGGTTTCTCAACTAATCAGTCCTAAGTCAAGACTCCTAATTCTCAGGCTGGTGCAGTTTCCATTGCACTATGGGGTGTATTATGAATGGAGCAATAGCTGACTGGACTAGCATTGCAGAGGTGGGACAACTTGGTGATTCTTTTTGATGTTGGCAGCTGTTATAATAATGCTGTTCACTCAATGAATCCTAAAAAGCTAACCAACTCTTCTGAATGCCTTGGTGTCCAGAATTCATATTGGAGTCTCTATGTCAGAGTTTGTGTTGCTCCAAGGTACATAAGGGTGCAGGAAGAAAAATTTTTAAACTTCTATTAACTAAAATATGAAAGCTAGACATTACTAATAAGTAATATACAAACAGGCATCATCTAATTAAAGTGAGTAAATATGTATTCGGGGTTCATGCTCAACATTATTTTACTTTTAGAAGTACACAATCAAAAACGTAACATCATCTAAATTGCTAAAATTGATGAATACATTATTTACATTAATGCAATTGGGAGGCCCAGAGTAAATTTCTAGAATGCTTTTTTAATTATGTTATCAAATTATAATGTGAATCATACACTGAAATCCTCATTAATTAATTCAAGTTCATTACTTTAAATGTTCATTGAGTGATTATTATGTGCTAAATACTGTGGTAAATGCTAGGGATACAGCAGTGAAGGAGCATAATTCCTGCCTTCATGGATCTCATTATTTAGTTATGAAAAGTTGGAGGTTTAGGAACCAGACAGGATTTCAGAGATTACAGAAGCAATTAATCCCCTATTTTATAGATAGAATCAGACTTGGGGAGGTTAGAGGTCTTATATGTGTTTAGTTTAAGGGATTTGGTTTGCAGAATTTTCATAAATTTCCATCTTCTTCCTCCTGTTACTCCTTTCCTCAACCATCACGTGCATGTTGGGCATTTTCTACCCCAGTTTTAATCAGCTGAATTTCTAGTGCTTTCACTGATATTGACCACCATAGACTTACTTTCTAACAACATAGTTCCCCTCACTTGCCTGTGATTACACTCTAGTTCTCAAACCTTGTTATTGGGAAGAAAGTATCTAATAAAATATGATCTATATTTAAAATGTTTATGGCAATCTACTTATTTTTTTGTTTTTTTCTTAAATTAATTTTTATTTTTTAGTTTGTTTTGCTTTACAATACTGTATTTGTTTTGCTACACATCGACATGAATCAGTCACGAGTGTACGAATGGATAAGAAAGCTGTGGTACATATACACAATGGAGTATTACTCAGCTATTAAAAAGAATACATTTGAATCAGTTCTAATGAGGTGGATGACGCTGGAGCCGATTATACAGAGTGAAGTAAGCCAGAAAGAAAAACACCAATACAGTATACTTACACATATATATGGAATTTAGAATGATGGTAATGATAAACCTGTACGCAAGACAGCAAAAGAGACACAGATGTATAGAACGGCCTTTTGGACTCTGTGGAGAGGGAGAGGGTGGGATGGGTTGGCAGAGTGGCAGTGTAACATGTGTGATATCATAAGTGAAACGAATCGCCAGTCCAGGTTTGATGCAGGAGGCAATCTACTTAAAATAAACTAAATTATAACTCAACAGAGTTCACATTTATTGAGTACTTAGTAAGTCTGAGACTGTTTTTCAAAGGGGAATGATTCCTGAAGTCCGTACACTGTGCTTAGTGCAAAACTATTTACAGTCTTGGTGGTCAATAAATGTTGATTAAATGGATTAATAACTTTCCAGTGAGTATCCAGATCTTGTGAAAAGTAATCTACTAGTGTGGAAATAGAATGACACTTGAATTCAGAGATTGATTTTAATCTTATTTTTCTTCTTATTTTCTAGTGGCCTTGCTTAGTTATTTAACTTATGTAAGCCACAGTCTCTACTTAAAGTGAGACAGTATCTCACTTTGTGTTATAAGTAATGTTAGTATTGCAACTAATGTAGGTAAAGGGCCTTGGATATTGCATATAGAAGGCACTCATTAATTTAAAAAATAGTTAAAATAGGAATAAATCTTTTAAAAGAATTGTACTCAATGGCAAACTTATGAGTGGGGAAGAAGAACATTGGTGTATGGACTATTGACTGTGGACTATTGACAGAAGTGAAACCTATAAGAATCTTGAGCATGAAACATTTTAAAAATAAAACTTACTTTATGTGATTTTGGCTTCCTAAGACAGAAGAAATAAGGATAAATTCAGCACAATCTTCTTCAAGATGATAAACAAGAAGAAGGGTATTTTATTTAGATTGATGCCAGGGCTCCCCACGAGTTAACTCCATAGTCTTTGTCACGAGAATATTCAGTGGTCTTGAATGCGTGCACAGACATAATGGGTGAGATGCCAGGGTAAAAAGTTATCAATAATATCTTAATTTTTCTAGAAAAAATATTATGTTAATATTTATGAAACTTTAATCTCCAAAGTTATATATTTCTCCAGTAAAAATTAAGTTCTTGGAAAGATATTGATGAACTCATAGACTTAAAGAATAATTTGAAAGCCCAAACTCTAGAAGCCCAGGAACTAGGGAGTTTTTGGAGGTCCAAGTAGCAGCAACTAAAATTTGACTTCTTTGAGGTGTCACTCTCAAATTGATCATTTCAAGAGATGATTGGTCAGGGCACCTTGACTAACAGTCCTGCCAAGTTTACATGAGGTATGGAATGAGCAGTTAGTCAAAGTGAATTTGAGAATGCTCAAACATGTTTAGAAGTATGTTTAAAAAAATTCTGTGAACCAACTTAGTGTTATAAATATGTTTACTTTAAATTGAAATATATGACTTTACTAGTCATACAGCTAATATGTAGCTATGGTATAAAATTTGGTGTTAGTTGGGGTACTCTTAAAAAGCAGATACTTAGATGGGATGAGACATGAAAAAGATTAATGAGGCAAAACAGATATGAAGGATAAAGGAGAAGAGAGCTATGGTAAGAGGGAGAGCCTTCAGGACAATTAGGTAAGAAGATTTTGATTTTAGAGTAATTTGGAGGAAAAAAAAAAAACACAAAACACTCAGCCAGGCTATTAAGAACTTTTCTAACCAAAATTGTTTAAGAAGTACTAAATAATTACCTGTTAGAGGAGATGTTACTGGAGCCAGCATGGTGGTTCAGGCCTTGGCTCTGAGCGATCTGAGGAAAGCATGACCTGTGTGTGAATGAATCTACTTATCTATCCAGAAGGTGGCATCTGAGGTGACCATTTGACCCTGCTTCTTATACCAGCAGGTCTGAGCAGCATATTTCCATGGTTGCTACAACTACACAGGGAAAAACAAATTCTTTTCATATAATTCCCCAGTTTCCTAGTCACTCAGTTTTCTTCCATGCCATCTGTTTTCCCCAAATAAATGGTGCCTCACTATATACGGAATTTTTGTTCCTTAATCTGTCTTGCAGATCTTTCCATATCGTTTTATTAGAGATACTTTATTCTTTTTAGTTGTTAATAATTCCACTGGGTGAGAAGTGTAAATGCACCATTCCTCTTTGATAACTTTTTAGGTTATCTTTTATTTATTTTAATTTTTTTAAGTAATTTATTTAATTTGAGGCTAATTGCTTTGCAATATTGTGGTGGTTAGTTTATTTGTTTAAATGTCTGGCTGTCTGACCAATGCCAAATAAATTTGTTTCTATTTTCTTTTATATTCATTTGTGGATAAATCCTAGAAATAGGATTACACAGTCACAGGTAATTTCTTTTAAAATTAGTCACTTTATTTAGAGATAATTTTAGGTCCCCATGTAGTTTTTAAGAAATAATACAGAGGTTTACCCAGTTTCCAACAGGAATAACTTGTAAGCCTATAGTAATTGCAATATAGCAATTGGGATATTTAAGTTGTAAAAATCAGCTATTAACTATCTTATAAAGATTTTCTCCAGTGGTACTCATTTGTGTGTCTGTGTATTTGTAAATATAGGGATATATGTTTCTGTGTGACGTATTTAGTTTTATTCAGTTTTATTATTAGTATAGGTTTATATATATGCTACATCCTTTCTGGAGAAGGCAGTGGCACCCCACTCTAGTACTCTTGCCTGGAAAATCCCATGGACGGAGGAGCCTGGTGGGCTGCAGTCCATGGGGTCACTAGGAGTCGGACACGACTAAGCAACTTCACTTTTCACTTTCACACATTGGAGAAGGAAATGGCAACCCATTCCAGTGTTCTTGCCTGGAGAATCCCAGGGATGGGGGAGCCTGGTGGGCTGCCATCAATGGGGTCACGCAGAGTCGGACATGCCTGAAGCAACTTAGCAGCAGCATGTATACACTTGGACAGTCAAGATACTATAAATAATTTCTTGACCGTAGGAAACCATTGTGTTGCCCTTTAATAGGCATTCTCACTTCTCTTTCATTATCCTACCCTAACACATGGCAATTACTAATCAGATCTGTTTCAAATATTTTGTCATTTCCAGTATGTTCAGTCTTGGAACTGACTACTTTCATCAGAAAAATTCTCTTGAAATTTATCATAGGTCATGGTGTATGTCAGCGCTGATATTTTTATTTATCATTGCTGAAGAGTATCACATAGTACAGATGTGCCAGCTTGTTTAACTGTTCAACCACTGAGAGACATTTGGGTGGTTTCTAGCATTTGGCTATTATAATAAAGCCTCTATGAACTTTTATGTATAGAATTTTGTGTGAAAAGTCTGTCCTCTATTGGATTGTTTTATATCCTTGTCAAAAATTAGTTGAGGATATTTCTCTAGGTCTTCTTCTGGGTTCTCTTATCTGTCTCATTTATCTAAGTATTTATCCTTCTGCCAAAGTCACATTTTCTTGATTACTATAGATATATAATAAGCCTTAATACTGGTTCATAAGTCATTCTTAAGATTATATAGCACATTTACGACTATAAAGTTCATTTGTCTCAACTTTCTTTCTTGAACCTAGGGTCTTCTAAAAAATTAAGCCATACTTTTCAATGTAGATTTATTTGCACCAATATCTGGTATCTTTTAATTCATGTTGATTTCTAGTTATGCTATGACTTGGTCAAAAAAAGTTGAAGTAATGCAGTAAGAAAATAAGTAAAGGGAAATGAAGCAAAGTAGAAAGGAGGGGAAAAGACAGAAAGGGAAATAAATTTATTTTTTCAAATACAATTTTACCCTAGTACCTCAGTGCTGTTGCACAAAGAATTCACAACTATTCTATAGTAGTGACGATTGCTATGCCTTTTTGGAAAAAGCCTGGGAATAGTTATTTAGAATTTAATGGTGGGAGGCATGCTATTTTTTTACCTAGAACTAAAATATTTTTTATTTTCAAAGTTCCTTTTCAAGATCAAAGTTTATTATAGTAGAAGTTTCACTAGGATTTAAAGTAGGTCCTGTACTCAGCTGAATTTTGCAAGGAAGATAATCAAGATAGTGGCATATCTATGGTTATATTTGTGATTTTTTTCCTGAAGAATTGCTTGGAAAATGAGTTTTATTTTTATAATTTCTTATATTTTTCCTTTGAAAGCATATTTTGTTTATGAGTGCAGGACTATAAAAATAAACCATTAGATTACTCTGTAGTGTTTATGATGTAGTATATAGCTCAATAAATTCAACAAATGCAATGTTGATGAGAAGAGAAAACATGTTTTTATTTATTTAATTTGAAAGGTATAAATGTAGCCATAAAATTAATCTTAATTTCAGAAAAAATACATTAAATCATTGCATTTGTTTACTTGGTGGGGAGAAGGGAAAGAGAGGCAGTGAGAAATCAGCAGACCTCCTTTACAAAATCAGAAAACATTGAATAAAACTGAATTTTCATATTAGATGTGAGAATAAACAAATGTTATTTCAGGAATCATCCTTACAGAAATCCTATGATGTTATAAATTTCTTCATGGATAAATTTTTATCCATTTTAATCAATTAGCTAACTGTCCTCTTGGAGCCATAAGAATATGAAGTTAACATTTAAAAAGTAACTGAATCACACAAAGCAAAAGAGCTAAGTAAAGGTACCACTGTTAATATGAGGCAAATTGTTAGTCAACATAGTGTGAAGAATTTTGGGAACATTATTGTAATGAATTGAAAAATGACAAATTATAATTTCATTCAGCATTCTGTATCCACAGATATGGAGAGTTGACAGCACTAGACATTTTACATAAGGAACTTGGGTATCCATGTATTTGGGTATCTGTACGAATTGGTTATGGTGAGTTTTGATATCCTGGAACCAATCTCCCATGGATACCAAAGGATGACTGTACATTCCAAAGTATGTCTGAATTGCCTGAAAGGTTTTTAAATAGCTCAATAGCTATTTTTGCTCTCAGAGGTAATCTTGGGTACTGCAAAGCATTAAGGATGAAGGAATTGCTGTTTTACTAAATCATAGAACATGTCTGATATAGTATAGACTAGAGACATTGAAAACTTTTGTAGATGAATTCTGAACAGCTATGAGACATTGGGCTTCCCTGGAGGCTCAGATAGTAAAGAGTCCGCCTAAAATGTTGGACACCTTTCAATCCCTGGGAATGGAAGATCCTCTAGAGAAGGTAACAGCTACCTATCCAGTATTCTGGCCTGGAAAATTCTATGGACAGAGGAGCCTGCAGGCTACAGTCCATGGGGCGGCAAAGAGTTGGAAGCAACTGAGTGACTTTCACTCACTCATACCAGCCATAGAGGGCTCCCTGCTCACAGAAATAAGACAAAGGGACAGTGAAGAAATAGATTTGGGGAGCAGAGTTTAAAAGGTGGTAGAGGTATACTTTCTAGATTTATCATTTGTTAGTTATGGAAAAAGTCTTTAGGACTATCCTGTTTCCTAATTCTTATTGTATTTTCATTATTTGATTATTTGTTTTCTTCTCTGCTAAATCATTCATTAGTTAAAGGCAATAACTTATCTGTCTACCCTGGAATAGGTTTTAGTGTGCTGAAAGTAGTTACTAAATTTTTCTTCTGGGATATAATTTATTCTAGACTTGTATAAGAAGGCAATGGCACCCCATTCCAGTACTCTTGCCTGGAAAATCCTATGGACAGAGGAGCCTGGTAGGCTGCAGTCCATGGGGTCGCTAAGAGTCGGGCACGACTGAGCGACTTCACTTTCATTTTTCACTTTCATGCATTGGAGAAGGAAATGGCAACCCACTCCAGTGTTCTTGCCTGGAGAATCCCAGGGACAGGGGAGCCTGGTGGGCTGCCGTCTATGGGGTCACAAAGAGTCAAACATGACTGAAGCGACTTAGCAGCAGCAGCAGCAGCAGCAGCAGCAGACTTGTATAAAAGGCATATTGTAAAGTAATTAGCCTATAATTAAAACTAATTAATTAATTTTAAAAAGGCATTTCTTCAAATATACAAAATTAAACCATGATTAAGAAAGAAAATTTCCAGCTTGACAGAATGAATGTAACTTGTCAATGCATTGAAAATTAGTATGATGTTGTGATGGAGGTAAGCTTTCTGATTTTGAAATACAGTTCGTTTTGAATCCCAACTATATTCCTAAAAAAAAAAAAAAAAAAAACTTTTTTGTATCTGTTTTCTCATGTACATCCTGCTGATTCAAACTGTAAGATAATGGTCAAGCACACTGTCAAATTTTACACAACGGGGACCTGCTTATGTTAAGTTATTCTGTCACAGTCTAAATTGGTGACCACCATGTTTTGGGATATTCATGAATTGTATATAATTAATGGGCTTCCCTGGTGGCTCAGACAGAAAAGAATCCACCTGAAATGTGGGAGACCTGGGTTCAATCCCTGGATTGGGAAGATCCCCTGGAGGAGGGCATGGCAACCTACTCCAATATTCTTGCCTAGAGAATCCCCATGGACAAAGGAGCCTGGTGGGCTACAGTCCATGAGGTCGCCGATTCAAACTGTAAGATAATGAGTTAAGCACACTGTCAAATTTTACACAGTGGAAACCTGCTTATGTTGAGTTGTTCTATAACAATCTAAATTGGTGACCACCATGTTTTTGGATATTTCATGACTTGTACATAATTAATGAGCTAACTACTATGTACTACTTATACAGTACTTTCACATCAAAATTCTACAATCAGAATATTTTCATAAGCTAAGAATTAAAATTAAGTTGTAGATGTATTCATTATTTGTGGGCTTATATTTCAAAAATTAATACATCTCAATGACTAAGTGTTGTTATACATCTCCAACCATCAAAATATGCCAGAAAATTCCCAAATACTATCCAATAGTGTTGCTAGCCATAGCCTTGATACCAAAGACTAGTGTTTGTTAATAGAAGAATTTTAGGAACATTTGAGTTTGTGTTACTTAAATAATTCTTAACCTAGAGCTGGTCAAATGCTTATATTCTGCTCAGGCAAAAAAATTTCATGCAAAAGAAATCAGTAGAGCTTTATGCAATTAGAACTTTTATTGACATCAGTTGCACGAATGAGGCTTCAGTAGGATCCTTTGTTCTTATCAGTAGAATTCTTTGTTCTTTTCCCCTTTGTTCATTCATAAGGTGAGACAGGATATGTTGTGCTATGTTATCAAAGCTTGTCCTCGTAAAATGTATATACAGCTTGATGAGTCAACTGATGTTGACGATCTGTTAGGTTACTACATGTGTGAAGTAAGTAAAGAAGAAAATGATCACAGAGCAGTTATTGTGCTTTGAAAAAAAATGTGATTAATATAAAAGGAATCAGTGTGTTCAATCATATCACAGACTTCTTTAGGAAGCCTCACGCACCAGGGCTCCTTCTTGTTGCCTACAAAAAAGCAATTGAAATTTTTTGTATATGTCAGTGGGAGGAAAGAATCTTGATCATACAATGCATATTGTACCTTCATGCACTTTCTACTTAGACTTTGCATGAATTTAAAGTATAGATTTTTCTCAGATGTTATGAACACTAAATAACATCATAGGTATACTCTGAACTTTTGCCTTCTTGGAGGTTTTATTGGAGTAGATACCAAGCAAATTATTCTTTGACAAACAAATGCAAGGTGGCTCTCCTGGGGTGATATAGTTACTACGATTTTTTTGAAAGTGGTAAAAATTACATTTTAGCTTATAACATAGCAAAAAAGAAAACTGATCTTTCTTCCAGAAAATATAACTTTTTCATAGGTGAGGTCAATAAATATTATGTGGATAAGCGGGAAGAAAATATTAGAATATAAAGATAAATTATATGTTGTGTTTTAAAAGAACTATATGTTTTGAAAAAATGTTCTAAAAATATATTTTAACTAAATTTTTATTTTGTGAAGGAGCATTTGTTTTAGAAAATAAAGGTGATGCAGTAATTTATGTGATAGTATTGAATTCATTTCATTTGAATTTTGGTCAGTGATGACAATTTGATACACTAGTCTGTCCCAGAACCTGAATAATGTAGGTTAGTGAAACTTGAATATTTGGTTTGTTTAGTTAGCTCCATTTTTATAAACAGCAAAGTGACTACATAGGAAACTTGAATACTCTATTTTAGAGTGTAGAAGTGTAAATTACTATTCCTAAAGGTATCTCAGAATATAGCCTACTCCACTCAACTATCCAGAATGTCAAAAAGTTCAGTATTTTCTGTCTCTTAAGATGTCAAGCCTAATTTTTCCTCACATTCAAAGGGCAAGTATGTTTGCTGCTGAAACTCAAACTGTTCAGATAGATCTTCAGTTCACTCAATCTCTTGCCATTTTTGCTACCACTTTCATCTCACGCTTAAAGAAATTAACAGCACTGTTAATTTTGTTCCAGGAGTAATGCTGAGTTGTGAAAATCTTTCTGTAAACTGAAACACAGATAAGTCACCCTGAGAGGCAGACAAAACACTGAAAGTTCCAAGTACTCATTACACTGCCAGAGGATCCCGTCCTGGCATTGGTGGTAGGGCTGAGCTGCTTGTTTTTATCCCGCCCATTTTGGGGATGGAAAATTCTATTTCAGGCTGCTTCTGCTGCTGCTAAGTCGCTTTGGTCATGTCTGACGCTTTGCGACCCCATAGACAGCAGCCCATCAGGCTCCCCTGTCCCTGGGATTCTCTAGGCAAGAACACTAGAGTGGGTTGCCATTTCCTTTTCCAATGCATGAAAGTGAAAAGTGAAAGTGAAGTTGCTCAGTCATGTCCAACTCTTAGTGACCCCATGGACTGCAGCCCACCAGGCTCCTCCATCCATGAGGGTTTCCAGGCAAGAGTACTGGAGTGGGCTGCCATGGCCTTCTCGGATTTCAGGCAACCCTGAACCTATGCAGGCTCTGGGAAGGAACTCCTGTCCCAAACCCACTTGGTTCTTTTGTCAGCTGCCTTGCATTGCCAAATTATCTGGAATTCCTTAAGTGGCAGCACATTAGACTCAGCCGTGTGAACACTTGATTAAGGAGAGGGCACAGGTCTTGGCAGGATGTGGCTGGGCACAATTCAGAGTCTGCAATTTTGCAGACATGAAATCTTTCACCACTAGACTCGACCCAGGATCAACTACTGGTCGCTTCACTTCTTACCTCCATGGTTATTTTTCATGTTTCACGTTTACTTGTCTTTGTGTTGGGATTACCTGCTTGCAATCTGAGGAATGTTAATAATTTAGAATCTTTGGGATGAGAGATTGGGTTCCTGTCTCTTCTTTCTGAAAAGACCTCTGGGCTCCTTAGTCAAACAGTTCCCTATTTTTCAGGAAAATTTAAGAAATGCTGATGAGTACTTTTCTCAAGAGAAAGACAAAAGAGAATTCTGCCTTATTAACAAAATACTATTTGTATTTGACATGGGAGAATCGTCACTATTATACATCAATACAAAAACTAGCAACTGTCTAAAGAAGAGTGATAAAGTATATATGGCATTTCCCAAAGTAATTCCTCATTTACTGAGCAATGTAATACTTAGAAAGCTACTGAACCATTTAGCTATAAAAATATGTAAGGCACACAGCTTTTATGTATTTTTAAATTATTACCTCAAGACTAAAATATGTTCTATTTTTTTATTATTTTGTATTTATAATTTTTAAAATGAAAAAGTGTCAATGAGTTTTAAAAGAGATATAAAGAACAGTTTTGAAGCAAATTGCAGGAAAGTTAAGACTCACTGGTCTGGTACAGTTTAGGCCATTTGGGCTATATTTATTAAATGAATTGAGGACTTCTTTGGTGGCTCAGACGGTAAAGTGTCTACCTTCAATGCAGGAGACCTGCATTTGATCCCTGGGTTGGGAAGATCCCCTGGAGAAGGCAATGGCAACCCACTCCAGTACCTCTTGCCTGGAAAATCCCAAGGACAGAGGAGGCTGGTAGGCTTCAGTCCATGGGATCCCAAAGAATTGGACACAACTGAGTGACTTCACTTTTCCTATTAAATGAATTAGAAACTTAATATGATTTTATTCAATGAATGAATGCATGAATAAACATAATTTAGAGATAAAAAACTTTATAGACATTATTTGAAAAGATTTTCCATTTATGGATTTCATGGGAAGAGAACATCATACACATATTTTTTAAATGCTAAAAATGATTCAAACATTTTTAGAAACACTATCAAGAACTGACAAAAGTTGTGTCAAGCAACTAAGCGATTTGCAAGATTTAAGATATATATTTTCAGACAAAGGAGGCCAACATGACCTACAATCCTTATTAGGACTTAGAATTTAAGCATCATTGTCCTTAAGCACATGTAATTCTGACCAGGCAGTAGTGGTTCTGACTCATGCATGCTCTTTTAAGATCTTCTCTGTCGTTACATTTGAGACTTTTTCTATAAAGCAGAAGTGACTTTGCTGCTGCTGCTGCTAAGCCGCTTCAGTCCTGTCCAACTCTGTGTGACCCCATAGATGGCAGCCCATCAGGCACCCCTGCCCCTGGGATTCTCCAGGCAAGAACACTGGAGTGGGCTGCCATTTCCTTCTCCAATGCATGAAAGTGGACAGTGGAAATGAAGTCATTCAGTTTTGTTCGACTCTTAGCGACCCCATTGACTGCAGCCCACCAGGCTCCTCCATCCATGGGATTGTCCAGGCAAGAGTACTGGAGTGGGTTGCCATTGCCTTCACCGTGCCACAATGATCGATAAAAATGATGTTCTTTGTATCAAGGAGAAATGGTTCATATACATAGTATAGAGTGCCCTGACTTAGGTATGAAAAATTCCTCTGGGAGAGAATAAAGACCTGCACAGAGAGAACAAATTAAATAGGGACTGAAGATGGTATTTAGAATTCTGCCTCACATTTATTCTGCTTACCTTTACTTCAACTCAGAGTCAATAATACTGCAGTACACCTAAGAATCATAGCCTAGTAAGTGTTGCCTAAAATAGTTCAGAACAAAACTAATTCATGTTGTACTTGAGGATATCTGCCTCTAGACATGGTATTTACATACAAGCAAAAATCATTTAAAAATCTAATTAACTATACCAGAATTCCAGACCTGTCCTTTTCACTTGTGTTAATTACACATGAAGTTTTAAGTGATATGTCAGATTATATACCAACCTCAGTCTGTGAATCAAGATGAAACAAAGTATTTAGAAAACATCCTTTTATACAAACTGAAATGTCCACTGGTTGTCTTTCATTTTAGCAGTTGGCTTAGCATTGTGTTTATCCTTTAATCGGATCAATTGGATGTGAATAATTGTGCACCTTTACACACTGTGAAATGTTAAGGCATTAGGTAAGTGCAGGCAGCTGAGGGCACTTAAAGTGGTCACTTAGCTCTTTGCAACCTCCAATTACTCATGTGTAAAGTAAAAGTGTTCGATCACATGTTCGTGAATTTCTCTTCCAGCACCAGCTTTCTCTGTCTCTTTGAATCCATCACAGCCAGGATCTGGATGAAATGCCACGCTTGGAAAAACTGTTTTCCGTTCCCCATACTCCGCATCTTACTCTTCTCTTTCAGCTCTACTGCCACTAGCCCATATCCCAAAGCACCCTCTTCTTGGGATTTTTCCATCCGTCTTCTCTTAGAGTTCATCAGCTCAGTGTCTCTTCCATATCTAATATGATACATAATATGTGCTACTGAGATGGTGTGAGCTAATGAGGTAAAGGCTTGCCAGATGGCATATTTGCATTTTAACAGGGGCCTGCTGGAAACAATGCCTTAGTACAAAGGAGTGCTATAATTCGTAAGAATCTATCAAACAAGGTAAGAGAAAGACCATGTATAATGAAAGATAAGTCAATCAGAGTTTACCAAACTGAAACTGTATTCCTATTTTAAGCTCACAATAGAATGACAGGGATATATATATATATATCCCTGTCATTCTATTGTGAGCTTAAAATAGGAATACAGTTTCAGTTTGGTAAACTCTGATTGACTTATCTTTCATTATACATGGTCTTTCTCTTACCTTGTTTGATAGCATTCTTACGAATTATAGCACTCCTTTGTACTAAGGCATTGTTTCCAGCAGGCCCCTGTTAAAATGCAAATATGCCATCTGGCAAGCCTTTACCTCATTAGCTCACACCATCTCAGTAGCACATATTATGTATCATATTAGATATGGAAGAGACACTGAGCTGATGAACTCTAAGAGAAGACGGATGGAAAAATCCCAAGAAGAGGGTGCTTTGGGATATGGGCTAGTGGCAGTAGAGCTGAAAGAGAAGAGTAAGATGCGGAGTATGGGGAACGGAAAACAGTTTTTCCAAGCGTGGCATTTCATCCAGATCCTGGCTGTGATGGATTCAAAGAGACAGAGAAAGCTGGTGCTGGAAGAGAAATTCACGAACATGTGATCGAACACTTTTACTTTACACATGAGTAATTGGAGGTTGCAAAGAGCTAAGTGACCACTTTAAGTGCCCTCAGCTGCCTGCACTTACCTAATGCCTTAACATTTCACAGTGCGTAAAGGTGCACAATTATTCACATCCAATTGTATGTTCATACTTGATAGCTTTTACTGTCTTCAAGTGCATTGAAATCCCCTAAATATTTCTGTTGTGTTCTCTCACAGCGGTTGATAGAATTAGGGTGATGCCTGCTCCAGCCATTGCTGACCAAGGTCAATCTCTCAGCAGAAGTAGAGTTTGGTTAAAAATTCAGAGAAATTAAACTCCAGGGTAGCCCTGTCTAGGAGACTGTGTGCTAAAATACTTAACAACATTTCTCCTGGGTTCATAATCCTATATCCAATCCCTGACATAACGGAGAAAAGTCTTATGCCCTGTGCTAAAACCCCCGTAACAACACCTACCTTCCTTGTCTAGTCTAACTGCCACATGTGTGACTACATTGTCAAGTTGGGGATTTGAGGTGAGTAGGAGAGGCTCTATTTCTATAGATACATAGCAAATATGAGCAGAAACAGTTTATTTGTAACTGAAGAAATGGTTGTGTTTTGGGGTTTTGAAACAGCAATGGTTGTGTTTTGGGGTTTTGAAACAGCAATGGATGAGATTTCTCAGGAAGTAGCCAGTAAACCTCTGAGATGTTGGTATGTTTTATTAAAAAATTATAATAAGCTGGATTTCCTTCAGAAGCCCTAATTTCAAACTGACAAATTCTATGTCATTGCCCATACTCATTTCAAACATAACCACATTTTTTTTTCTGATTATGAAACTAATGTACTCAACTTGTGAAAGATATGCAAACTAAGAGAAATAGGCTAAAACATCCTCTTCCATTAAATTCCCTTACCTAGAAATAAACTCTGTAAACCTCGTATTATATTCCTGTTCAGGAATGTTAGTTGTGAATTCAGCAGTTTCACCATCATCTTCTGAAGTGTCCTCAGAGCTGTATGTCCTTGATTTCCTTCTCTGTGAATCCAGGTTAGAGTTTCCTAAGTGAGAGGCAGGAGATTCGAATAGAAGAAAATGAGAGACTGTTATTAATATTATTTGGGAGAAGTGGAAGTAAGAGTAAGGAGCACACAAAAGATGGAAAATAGCTTTCTTAATGAAGAACTGCCCACCTTCCTGCTTGCTGGCTGAGATAGCTATTGAGAGAGATTATGGAGAATTGCAGCAGCTCCTTTGGAGAAATGAAACCCTTCATACCCTGGAACACACATTAAAATGTCTGCCGTTTCCTTAACTGAAGCCTGACCATGTATTTTCCTTTTATTTTTAAAGTGTGTGTGCATCTGTGTGTACACACATATATGTATGCACACACACATATATATTTGTCTCATTTTGTATCTCAATATTATATTAAATGACTCTATCATTAAATACCTTATTTTTTATATCATATTTTAAATCATTTTGGCATCTTTAATATTTCTCCAATATGTGGCACTTTAAGATTATTCCATTTCAATAATGTCATAAATGGTAAATTCACAAAAGCAAGGAAAATTTTAGTTCACATAGCTGATTATTTCCCTAATAGATAGCCAGAAATAAATTTACTGGGGCAAAGAATAGAATTGATCATTAAGGCATTTGATATATATTTTTTGTTCAGAAAGATTGTACAGGTTGAATTATCATTAGCAGTTTTTGACTGCTTTCATTAATTTAGAGGTTTCCCTGGTGGCTCAGATGGTAAAGCGTCTGTCTACAATGCGGGAGACCCAGGTTCAATCTCTGGGTTGGGAAGATCTCCTGGAGAATATCGATATCTATATATCCATATCTAGACTTCCCTGGTGGCTCAGACTGTAAAGCGTCTGTCTGCAATGTAGGAGACCCAGGTTCGATCCCTGGGTTGGGAAGATCCCCTGGAAAAGGAAATAGCAATCCACTCCAGGACTATTGCCTGGAGAATCCCATGGACAGAGGAGCCTGGTAAGCTACAGTCCACGGGGTCACAAAGAGTCAGACACGACTGAGCGACTTCACTTCACTTCATTAATTTATTGCATCATTAATATTGAATAATATATTCATTCTTGTCAGACCATGGATTCTGTTATGCATTTTAGAAAACTAGACAACTACCACTTGTGATTTGTTCCAAATATATGCACAATTATTGTCTGCTGACAAAATGATGATAGGAAACGTGGTAGAATTATTGAAGAAGAGTGGATTTTAAAACTGATATAACACTTCGTTTGCACCCAGGAGTTCCAAAAGGCAACCAAAATATCTTTCTCAGATGGGGCTCTGAAAACTCCCATTAAGTATTTTTTTTCTTTAGCAGACTGCTGATGACTCTAATTATCAAGGCGATTGGCAAGAGTTTCAAGAAGAGCAGCCTGTTCTTTGGGACTTCAAAAGGAAAATACAGAATGGACATAGTTCCAGCTGCTAGCCAGTGAGGCATTAATGGCATGCGATCTTCCTGTCCCCCTGTCAAGTGAAAGGTGCTCAGTTGTGTCAGACTCTTTGCAGCCCCATGAGCCATACAGTCCGTGGAATTCTCCAGGCCAGAATACTGGAATGTGTAGCCTTTCCTTTCTCCAGGGGATCTTCCCAACCCAGGGATTGAACCCAGGTCTCCCACATTGCAGGAAGATTCTTTATCAGCTGAGCCACAAGGAAAGCCCAAGAATGCTGAAGTGTGTAGCCTATCTCTTCTCCAGGGGATCTTCCCAACCCAGGAATGGAACTGGGATCTCCTAAACCTGGTGTTAGTAACACCTATAGGTTTTAAGTAAAATTGTTTATTTTTTTAAATTCTTTGAGCCATAGTCTGGCACTCTAAAGAAGAAAGACATCATGATTAGTTCTGATGGAATGATAGCTCTGGTCCATTGCCTGAGAGTATAGAAAAGATCAATGTTCTGAAAACATACAACTTTTGCTACAGTGATTCAAAAAGTTAAAATTAGAAATGGAAAGCAACTGTACATGAAGAAGGAAAAAGAAGAGGACCCTTAAGGGTGTCTTAAGAACAGGATCACTAATATGCCAGAATTTTTCTAAGAAAAATAAACAACAGACAGAAAAAAAATATCAGCAGGAAAATTTGGTTGACGTTTAGTAACTGGGAATACACTCTTTGAAGTTTCAGCAAGTTGAATCACAAATAACAGCATGGTAAACAGCTAGAACCTATAAATTTCTGGGCTGTAAAATTCCTGTCACTTATTTTAAATATTTTTACATAGAAACTTACAATATCACTTAGGTATTGCAGACGTAAAATAACATATGTAAAAATGGTAAAATAATGGAGTACATTTTAATTTAATGTGTACCAACCAAGTAAAGTTATAATCTGGTAACTTCCTAAGACCTGCTTCTCTTTGACCTCATGCATTTTATTCTATATTGAAACTCTGAATTTTGCATAGCCAAATTCTTGATCTAAGTCTAACATTTTTTTGTATCCAGAGAAATCTGTAAATTTTAACTCATAGCCTCTCTCATAGAATGTATCCTATGACATAGAATTGAAGCAAATACAATGTCTTTCTCTTTTTGGAAACAGGATTCTTGCCAAAGTTCTCTTAATTTTCTTGCTTTCTATTCATGCACAGAGGAGTCAGATAGTTATGGATTAATCAGCATTACTTGATTTTCAGACAGCTTTCTAAATAAATCTTGATGTTTACCTTAGTGAAATAGTACTTAGAACTTCCTTGTGATTTAATTATATCTCATTTAGAATAATTCATTTCGGAACAAACAAAAGTGTATACACATCATCCAGAAAAAGCTACATAATCTACAGGGCCTGGTGCAAAATTAAAATATGGGACCCTTTGCCAAATAATTAATAAGACATCAGACAGCAATAGCAGCACACCATTATGGCAAGTATGGGTTCTTCCAAGGTCAGAGTCCTGGGGAACGTACACTTTGCACACTATTAAAATGGGAAATTTAGTTAAAAGCCATTAAATAGAAAGAGACTATAGACCCATTTCAGGTGAAACTCAAGCCAAAATTTGATTACTTGTTCCATTCGGGTAAATGGTCTGTTTTCAGTAGAAAATAAGCTGGATATCTCAGTGTGTTCTACAGATTTGCCATTACATATTGTTGGTCACTGTGGAATGAGATTTCTCAACCATGGCACTTGGACTGTATAATACTGGAGTGGGATACCATGCCCTCCTCCAGGGGATCTTCCCAACCCAGGGATTGAATCCAAATCTCTTATGTCTCCTGCTTTGGCAATCGGGTTCTTTACCACTAGCACCACCTCACCTGTCCCCAAACCAAAGTTGTGACAGAGATGTCTGTAGACATTGCCAAATATTCCCTGGGTTAAAAAAAAAAAATCATTGAATTACTGTTTTAGAGGCTACCTCATCTTTTACTTTACTGTTGACAAAGACCCTTGCCTTAAACAAACTTTAATGGAGCTCCCTTCAGTCCTCTTTTAGATGGACCTCACTGGGAGCTCTGTTGTTGGCCCCTTTAGTTCAGTTTTAGCAAGTAGTAGGCCAGTAGTACGGAGAAGGCAATGGCACCCCACTCCAGTACTCTTGCCTGGAAAATCCCATGGATGGGGGAGCCTGGTGGGCTGCAGTCCATGGGGTCACTAAGAGTCGGACATGACTGAGCAACTTCACTTTCACTTTTCACTTTCATGTATTGGAGAAGGAAATGGCAACCCACTCCAGTGTTCTTGCCTGGAGAATCCCAGGGACTGGGGAACCTGGTGGGCTGCCATCTGTGGGGTCATACAGAGTTGGACACGAATGAAGCGACTTAGCACAGCAGCAGCAGCAGCAGGCCAGTAGTCATGGTTGGATGTGAGAGTTGGACTGTGAAGAAGGCTGAGCGCCGAAGAATTGATGCTTTTGAACTGTGGTGTTGGAGAAGACTCTTGAGAATCCCTTGGACTGCAAGGAGATCCAACCAGTCTATTCTGAAGGAAATCAGCCCTGGGTTTTCTTTGGAAGGAACGATGCTAAAGCTGAAATTCCAGTACTTTGGCCACCTCATGCGAAGAGTTGACTCATTGGAAAAGACTCTGATGTTGGGAGGGATTGGGGGCAGGAGGAGAAGGGGATGACCGAGGATGAGATGGCTGGATGGCATCACTGACTCGATGGGTGTGAGTTTGAGTGAACTCCGGGAGTTGGTAATGGACAGGGAGGCCTGGTGTGCTGCGATTCATGGGGTCGCAAAGAGTCGGACACGACTGAGTGACTGAACTGAGCTGAACTGAACTGAGGTTAGTATAGGGAAAATCCCCACCCTCCATATCTTAGAAAATTCATCATCCCCAATTCTTGGTATCTGATTACCCTCTGTATCTGTTTAAGTTTCTTATCCCCCAGCCTTAGTTAGTATCTTATCACCTTGGCCTGGCTTAAGCAAAAGTCCTGTCAAGTTGGCTTATCCAGAATCTTCCTTACTCTTGATATTTCCTCTTAGTAATTTTCCATCCAGTGACCCCTGCCTGCTGCTTGGCTCTGAATCTCCAGTGGTCCATATTGTTTTCAGAGTTAAGTTCTCCCCTCTATTAAAAAACTTCATCCCAGTAGCCCCCTGAATGAAGTCTGCCTTCTAGTCCTTTAATGAGACATGAATATTTTCTTTAACACTGTTCAAGAGAACCTCTGGGAGTGTTTGTTAAAATTTCAATTTCTCCAGAATTTCAATTTTAGAGATTCTGATAGTGTAGATCTTGAGTAGGACTCACATATATGCATTTTAGAAAGAGCCTTGATGACTCTGATATAGGTCATCTAACTTTATACTTAGAAAACTACTGATGTATGGATGGATCGACGCAGATAGAGCTCTACCATTTGATGAGTAGAGCTTAATGATGACTGGATGCTATTGCCATATTTACTTAGGACAACACACACGCATATGGCCTCCAGATTAATGTTCAAGTCTCCAATTCAATTTGCTTTTGTAGACACAGACACAATCTGCTTTGCAATTAGGTAAGCACCCATCTGGCAGAGAGAAAATTTGGAGGCTGTAAAATAAAACAGGTAAAGATTTTTCTTTGTCAGCAAGGCTGCCTGAAATAATGATCAGCTATTGAAAGTACCGTAGGACTGAGCATTTGTGATTCTTGCGGGGTGAATTGGAATGGATGGCCCCTTGAAACAGTATCTGATGTCAGATTATTAACGGTACCCTCCTTTCTTTCTGACTGAGCTTAATTAGTTAAATATTTTTTGAGCATAAACAAGGTCAGATATCTGAAGAAAGCTCAACCCATTCACCCAATTACAGAATTTACAGGAATAAGATTCTAGAAATTAATTTAATTCCCATATAATTGATAGAATCTTTTTTAATTTGCTTCCAGATGTTTTGAATTTCATACTGTGGCATGTTCACAAGGCTAACAGGCAACAAAAACAACAGGGAATCCATTTCTTTCTGGGCATCCTCTCAGTTTTTTTCTGTGAATATATAAGGCTCCCTCAGTGTATTTCTGCCTCAGGGACTCAATCCCCAGTTCTGCTTTCTAACTCCACTGTATTGAATGTCTTTATTCAGGAAGACAGGGATCAAGTCTGATTAATATCAATTAATGAGTCAATCAAATCTCAAAAATTTCACTATTAATTTTACTTTTTTCCTAATTACTCACTCACTGCCACTGACCATCCAGTCACTTTCAATCTCATGTTTAGCTATGGCTTCAAAGAATTCAATTCAAACAGAGTTTCTGATAAACTCTTACTCTCATCTCATACTCACCTGAAGGTGAAGGTGAAGTCGCTCAGTCGTGTTCGACTCTTTGCGACCCCATGGACTGTAACCTACTAGGCTTCTCCGTCCATGGGATTCTCCAGGCAAGAATACTGGAGTGGATTGCCATTTCCTTCTCCAGGGGATCTTCCCGACCCAGGGATCGAACCCAGGTCTCCCACATTGGAGGCAGACGCTTTAACCGCTGAGCCACCAGGGAAAGCCCCATACTCACCTAGGAGCCACCAGGGAAGGCCCCATACTCACCTAGGAGGCCAGAAATATTATAATCCAGATTGTTACAACTGACCTTTTCAATACCCTTTCTACTGGAAATACATTCTATTGGAAATTGAAGATCAGTTGAACAAAAAATCAGGTTGGAGAATACTGTCATTCCCATCTCATAAAAGTACAGCCTTGTGGCATCTTTAGAAAAAAATTTTCTAAGAGTCCATTTGGTTCTCAAAATTTGTAACTCCTTTGCATACAACTGTCAGTGTCACGTGGTTTTCATTACATCTTACTGGTTTCTTTCAAGGAATCTATAATATATGTTCATCAAGGCTCATTTTCCTGGATGCCATGAATGTTGCTCATTGAATGAAGTACTTCAAGAAAATAATATGTAAATATATTATTTACAAATCACGAGATGACAAAATTCAGACATAAGGAGGTCTAACTTTAGTCCAAAATATTTGTTGTGATTTCTTGCATTTTATTAATATGCTGAAGAATCCTAAATAATTATGGGTTAAATTATTTTTAAAACCCTGTCCAATTTAAGTCTTAATCAGAATCTAAATAGCTCAGTGAAGACCCTATCATGGAATGTGAAATATATGTACTATTCTGAATGGATAAAAATGTGCAGGGAAATCTCTGAATATGTATGTGTATAAACATGGATTTTGTGAACATGCATTTCAGCTTTTCACACTTCACTGCAACAGTAAAGAATTGAAAGTCATGGCCAAAGTGGGAAAATTGTACGTTTTGGTGCTTTCCAAGCTGCTTT
Organism: Aepyceros melampus; assembly: GCA_006408695.1. NCBI lineage: Eukaryota > Metazoa > Chordata > Mammalia > Artiodactyla > Bovidae > Aepyceros > Aepyceros melampus. The sequence goes on along the minus strand of SJXQ01002425.1, from coordinate 60,186 downwards.
GGTACAGATAAAATTTTCAAGACACACTTCACAATGTTTCAGGTGGGATTTAATACTTGGAGTTACTGGTAACTCTTCTATATCATGAAGAGAGAGAATACTAACAACTTGAAAAATGATTTGCACCTAGGTTGAGTCTGATATAGGGCCTTATTTGACGACAACTGTAGATATCTTCCAGTATAAGATACCTGGACTGGGAAAAATTTAAAAATGCAGAAATTTGGATGAGAAAGGAAGGAATTCCTCTAAGTGAACTGCCACCTATTTCATTTTTATTTATTGGGTGAATCATTCTTATAAATCCTCGTGGCGCTGGATATTTTGAACCCAGACCTCCTGCATCCTAATGGTACAACTTCAAGTGTATTTCCTCTTAAAACTCCAAGTTTTTGTCAATTGAAGTCTCTTTGCCAGAGTGCCCCACTGTAGAAACTTGGGGACCCATGTTTTTCCAATGTATTTATTTTTACTCTGATTTAATTATATTGTGCTACTTTTCAGAAGGTCTGAATAGAAAAGTATCTAATTTACAGAACTAATATTTTTTAAGCTTTCTCTTGCCAATAAGTTTCACATGGGCAAACCTCTTTCATATGTATTTGTCTTATTTTTTACTCAAATCACCCCGTGAGGTAGTCGAGATGGTTGTTATATCCATCCCACCAATAGTGAAATTTAGTCTTAGAGCTACTGGGAGTTCACTTCCCGAAGAACATATAGAGTAAATGACAAAGGACGGAGCCTGAGTCTGTGTATTATTGATACCATGCTCTTTTCATAACTCATGCTCTTGCTTTGTGCCTCCTGTATATCAAAGAAACAGAAAAAATGATCACACCTGAGAGATAGCCTATGTAATTAAAAGGAACTTCATAATTCCTCTAAAAGAATGAATAAGGGTAGAGAGCTCTGAAACAGGGCAATTAAGTGGTTAATGCAGAACAGCTGTCTTTCTATGACTGAAATTGTATTCAATATCTGATTTGCATATTGCAAACCTGCTGTTTATTCGTGACATTGTACAAGAGACAGGGATCAAGACCATCCCCATGGAAAAGAAATGCAAAAGAACAAAATGGCTGTCTGGGAGGCCTTACAAATAGATGTGAAAAGAAGACAGGCAAAAAACAAAGGAGAAATGGAAAGATATAAGCATCTGAATGCAGAGTTCCAAAGAATAGCAAGAAGAGATAAGATAGCCTTCTTCAGTGATCAATGCAAAGAAACAGGAAAAGAACAGAATGGGAAAGACTAGAGATCTCTTCAAGAAAATTAGAGATACCAAGGAACATTTCATGCAAAGATGGGATCGATAAAGGACAGAAACTGTATGGACCTAAGAGAAACAGAAGATATTAAGAGGTGGCAAGAATACAGACAAGAATTGTACAAAAAAGATCTTCACGACCCAGATAATTATGATGGTGTGATCACTCAACTAGAGCCAGACATCCTGGAATGCAAAGTCAAGTGGGTCTTAGAAAACATCAATACAGTATACTTACACATATATATGGAATTTAGAATGATGGTAATGATAAACCTGTACGCAAGACAGCAAAAGAGACACAGTTGTATAGAATGGCCTTTTGGACTCTGTGGGAGAGGGAGAGGGTGGGATGGGTTGGCAGAGTGGCAATGTAACATGTGTGATATCATAAGCGAAACGAATTGCCAGTCCAGGTTTGATGCAGGATGCAGGATGCTAGGGACTGATGCACGGGGATAATCCAGAGAGAGGGTGTGGGGCGGGAGGGTGGAGGNGGACTGTGAAGAAGGCTGAGCACAGAAGAATTGATGCTTTTGAACTGTGGTGTTGGAGAAGACTCTTGAGAGTCCCTTGGACTGCTAGGAGATCCAACCAGTCCATTCTGAAGGAGGTCAGCCCTGGGATTTCTTTGGAAGGAATGATGCTAAAGCTGAAAGTCCAGTACTTTGTCCATCTCATGCCAAGTGTTGACTCATTGGAAAAGACCCTGATGCTGGGAGGGATTCGGGGCAGGAGGAGAAGGGGACGACAGAGGATGAGATGGCTGGATAGTATCACTGACTCGATGGACGTGCTTCTGAGTGAACTCCGGGAGTTGGTGATGGACAGGGAGGCCTGGTGTGCTGCGATTCATGAGGTCACAAAGAGGTGGACACAACTGAGTGACTGAACTGAACTGAATCGTCTTCCTAAGTTGTCATCATTAGAACTAAGAAACCTTATTCTGGCTAAAGTTGCCTAAAAATAGAATTAGGTTTAGTTTGAGTACCAGGCTCTAGGATAAAATAAATGATAATGTAGTCATATTCATTAAATTATATTATAGTCAGTGTTCTGTTTTGTCACAATGGCTATATGAAATTAATACAGATTTTGATACTCAGAAATGAGATAATGCCTAAAACATTTGAACAAATGCCTAAAATTGTGGAAGTGACCTTGGAATTGCTAATGTGTAGAGAATGAAGGAGTTGGGGGCAGCAAGACACAAAAAAATTCCAATGGCTTTAACAGGTTGTTGGTAGAAATATGGAAGCTAATGACTCTGCTGATGAGGAAGTGAGGATTATAATAAAGAAAGGCTATATTATCTAAGGGGGCTTCCCTGGTGGCTCAGTGGTAAAGAATCTGCCTACAGTGCAGGAGACCTGAGTTCGACCCCTGAGTCAGGAAGAACCCCTGTAGGAGGGCATGGTAACTACTCTAGTACTTTTGCTGGGGAAATCCCATGGACAAAGGAGCCTGGCAGGCTGCAGTTCATAGGGTCACAGAGAATCAGACAGTGGATATATTGTCATAAACAGAGTGTTAGTAGAATGTGAATGTTAAATGTGCTTTTGGTGAGAAATCAGAAGAAATGAGAAATATGCTATTGGAAAGTAGAGGAAAGGTGATTCTTGTTATGTAATGACAGAAAACTTAGCTAAATTGCATCCTACAGTTTTAAAGATGTCAGAATTTATAAGGAAGGAACTTGAATACTTAGCTGAGGAGATGTAGAAGCACAGTGATAAAGGCACACACTAGCTCCTCCTTGCTGCTTATAGTAAAATGGGAGCATCAGTGTCAGTTCAGTTGCTCAGTCGTGTCCGACTCTTTGCGACCCCACAAATCACAGCACACCAGGCCTCCCTGTCCATCACTAACTCCCGGAGTCCACCCAAACCCATGTCCACTGAGATGGTGATGCCATCCAACCATCTCATCGTCTGTCATCCCTTTCTCCTCCTGCCCTCAATCTTTCCCATCATTAGGGTCTTTTCCATTGAGTCAGCACTTTGCATCAGGTGGCCAAAGTATTGGAGTTTCAGCCTCAGCATAAACCCATGTCCACTGAGATGGTGATGCCATCCAACCATCTCATCGTCTGTCATCCCTTTCTCCTCCTGCCCTCAATCTTTCCCATCATTAGGGTCTTTTCCATTGAGTCAGCACTTTGCATCAGGTGGCCAAAGTATTGGAGTTTCAGCCTCAGCATCAGTCCTTCCAATGAACACCTAGGGCTGATCTCCTTTAGGATGGACTAGTTGGATCTCTTGCAGTCCAAGGGACTCTCAAGAGTCTTCTCCAATAACACAGTTCAAAAGCATCAATTCTTCGGTGCTCAGCTTTCTTCACAGTCCAGCTCTTACATCCATACATGACGACTGGAAAAACCATAGCCTTGACTAGACCGACCTTTGTTGGCAAAGTAATGTCTCTGCTTTTGAATGTGCTACCTAGGTTGGTCATAACTTTCCTTGCAAGGAGTAAGCATCTTTTAATTTCATGGCTGCAATCACCATCTGCAGTGATTTTGGAGCCCAGAAAAATAAAGTCAGCCACTGTTTCCCCATCTATCTGCCATGAAGTGTTGGGACTGGATGCCATGATCTTCATTTTCTGAATGTTGAGCTTTAAGCCAACTTTTTCACTCTCCTCTTTCACTTTCATCAAGAGTGGATCACAGTAAACTGTGGAAAATTCTGAAAGAGATGGGCATGCCAGACTACCTGACCTGCTTGTTGAGAAACCTGTATGCAGGTCAGGAAGAAACAGTAGAACTGGACATGGAACAACAGACTGTTTCCAAATAGGAAAAGGAGTACGTCAAGGCTGTATATTGTCACCCTGCTTATTTAACTTATATGCAGAGTACATCATGAAAAACACTGGGCTGGAGGAAGTACAAGCTGGAATCAAGATTGCTGGGAGAAATATCAGTAACCTCAGATATGCAGATGACACCACCCTTATGGCAGAAAGTGAAGAGGAACTAAAGAGCCTTGATGAAAGTGAAATGTGAGAGTGAAAAAATAAGTTGAGTGAAGATTTATTGTTGTCCAGTCATTCTGCCATGTCCAATTGTTTGTGACCCCCTGAACTGCAGCATGGCAGGCTTCCCTCAGAGTTTCCACAAATTCATGTTCATTGAGTTGCTGATTCCATCCAACCGTCTCATTCTCTGTCTCTCCCTTCTTTTCCTTTCCTTAATCTTTCCCAGCTTTAGGGTCTTTTCCAACATGTCAGCTGTTTGCATCAGGTATTCACAAAGTATTGGAGCTTCAGATTCAGCATTGCTCCTTCCAATGAACATGCAGGATTGATTTCCTTTAGATTTGACTGGTTTGATCACCTGACTTAAGATTATTAAACAAAAATAATCTAGAGTTTTATATATTGGAAAATTCTCAGTCTATACACATTGTAAAAGATGCCAAAATTAGAAGATTCACTGTTCTGAAGGGATAGTCATGGTTGTGGCTGGATAACTATTGTTTAAAGCCTGCAGAGGATCAAAAATGTGGAGTATTGCCTCACACAGAGGAATTTTTAAAGAGACTAGACATATTACTTATGGATATATTCAACCATATTAGCAGAATCAAAGAATAGAGATGGGAGTTTTTAAAGTAAGATCCTGTCTCTTTGTGTGAATCAACATTTCTATTAACATTAACTCAATGCATGACATGACTTTGTATTTTTCTATCTGATTTGGCTGAATATTCTCTGAGAGTAAATTTTTTTAAAAGATTTTTTTTAGAATACCTTTAGATTGATAGAAAAGTTTCAAAGATGTACAGAGAATACCCATATACCCAGCACCCAATTGCTTTTATTATTAACATCTGTAGTGTAGGTACTTTGTCACAATTGATGATCCAGTGTAGACTCATTATTATTAACTGAAGTCCATCCGTTCTTTACTCAGAGTTCCTTAGTTACTACGGTCCGCTTTTTTTTGTTGTTGTTGCTGGAATTCGTATCAGTTCTGAGTTAGTATCCAGTAATCCCTAAAACACTATTTCCTTTTTCCAATGCATAGACATCACGAGAAAAGGCCTTAGGTCCCAATAGGAAAGGCTGGGGAAAGATTAGCAGTATACCATTTAGGTAGTGTAATTTGATCCTTTCCCAAGAGTACCCAGACTTTCTTTCATTTAGGGGGTTCTGGGTCTAAATTGATTCAAGTCAGGAAGTTGATTGAGGGGCCATGTGTTAGTCTGTGTGAAATAAAAAGTTATGGCATCAAACCTGAAGAGGGGGTTGTGGGAATCTAGTTAATAGCCAAATTGGACAGAAGTTTTGAGTAACTGGGGACCTACTCCTGACCATTGGAGTCTGAAGTGGTCAACAGCCTTGTGGGACTGGGCTTTTAGCCTGTGGGGTGTGCACTGACTCTGGTTGGTGTCAGAATTGAATTGAATTGTAAGACACCCAGCTGGTGTTGGAGGATTGGTCAGAATCTATGGAGGTCAGTTAGTCAGTGGAATTTTAGCTCGTATCCATCTCATGTTGAGCCCAGTGGGTCCCTACACTCATCTTGTGGTTATTTCCTCAGTTCTGGAAGGCATGATTAAAATAAATACATTCACTGTCTAGTAGAACTCTCTCATTTGTTTCACTATCATTCAATGGAGTTAGAGTTGTTGTGGTAGGAAGGACCAAGTGAAAGCTACTTGAACTGATTCTATATAGGAAATTACGAGATCAGTAGTATTTTATTCCTAAGGGAGACTGCAGAGATTAGTACCACCATCAAGGACTTGAAATATGCAGGTATAGTTACTGTTATCACAATCCCATTTAATTAACCTTGAGAAGAAAGATGGACCTTGAAGAATGACACTGAAATACCATAAGCTTAACTGGGTAATGAATTAAAATGAAAGCTGCTATACCATATATGGTTTCCTTGCTTGAACAAATGGACATATCCACATCCAAGTATGGAGCTGTTGATATGTTTTTCTCCTCAACATCTTTTAGAAAAAAGTACTAGAAGCAGTTTGCTTTTGGTTAGCAGGAACAGTAGTACATCCTACTTTAGGAGTATATAAGTTCTCCAACCCTATGTCATAATTTAATTTCATAACTTATTTCCTGTGTCAGGAATATGATTGCTTTTCCTTTTCATAAGATTTTGCACTGGTTCGTAACACTGGTGACATTATGCTGATCGGATCATGGGAACAAGAAGCAACCACTACTCTAGACTTATTGGTAAGACCTTTGTGTGTCAGAGAATAGGAAATAAATGTGACAGACACTGAAAGGCCTTCTCCCCCAGTGACATTTTTAGGAGTTCGGTGTTATGGAGCATGTCAAGACATTCCTGCCAAACTGAAGAATAAGTTTCTGTATCTAGCCCTTTCTGCAGCAAGGGAAACACAGCATCTAGTGGGCTTTTTTGGATTTTGGAATCAACATATGCCCCATTTGGGTGTGTTACTAGTCCGTTTACTGAATGACTCAACAATTTGTTAGTTTTGAGAGGGGCCTAAAACAGGAGAAGGCTCAAAGAACAGGTCCAGGCCGCTGTACAGGGTGCTCTGCCCCTTGGCCCACGTGACTCATCACATCCAAAGATGCCAGAAACACTGGTGTTCAGATAAGGAGATTTTGGCAGGACACTATAGGTGAATCGCAGCACACATCCTTAAGATTTTATAGGAAAGCCTTATAATTCTCCACAGGTAACTGCTTTACTTTTGAGAAACAGCTTTGGAACTGTTAGTGGGACTTAGCAGAGACTGGATGCTTAATCGTGAAGCACAAAGTTACCATGCTACCTGAGCTGCATTAGTGAACTGGGTGTCACGTAACCTATTAGGCCACAAGTGGAAAGCCTTATAATTCTCCGCAGGTAACTGCTTTACTTTTGAGAAACAGCTTTGGAACTGTTAGTGGGGCTTAGCAGAGACTGGATGCTTAATCGTGAAGCACAAAGTTACCATGCTACCTGAGCTGCCATTAGTGAACTGGGTGTCACGTAACCTATTAGGCCACAAGTCTGAGTGGCACTCCACTCCGTTATCAAGTGGAAGTGGTGTTTGCATGATTTGGCTAAGTAGACTCTGAAGGTGCAAATCAGTTACATGAAAAAACGGCCCAAATACCTGTGGTCCCTAATCCTGCGACACTGCCTTTCTCCTTTCCTGCACCTGTGACTTCATGGGAACTTCCCTATGATCAACTGACAGAGGAAGAGAAACCTCAGGCCTGGTTTGCAGATGGTTATGCGTGGCACGCAGACACCATTCAAAAGTGGACGGCTACAACACTTATAGCCACTTTCTGGACACGAGCGTAGTTCATATCCACAAAAACATGTTATGTTTATGATTTTATTATATACTTTGTCAACAGGAAACTTCTATATTTGAATTAGGTATAAATTCAATCTAAATATTTTTCTTACAATTTTACATATTGGATGCTTGAAAATGTTTTCTAAGTTAGGGCCTAGCTCCATATATTCAAACTCTGTCAGTTCTCAATACATATCTGCTGGAGACCTTGCAACATCCTCATGTCAGGCCTTGCCATATTTTTCATATTGCCATGTGAGTTAGAAGAGTGAGTTAGTAGTAATAACATCCCTACACAGGGGGCTAAGTGCACATCACATAAAAATATTTCACTAAAGTAAACTCTATTTCCACAACTCAACTTTCCATTATCTCAGTTCTCAAAATGTACATAGTCATTACCAAAACCACTGGACAAAAAGGATGTGTTAAGATGTGTTTGTTTAAGTGGAAATATGAGTAGCTTTAACCAATGATGGTCAAAATAGTTTATTTTACACACACACATATACACTTCAAAGGTTCCTCCCACGGTCATGCAGAGGGCTCTCTGAAAGTGAGGAACCTTGGGTATTAATCTACATTAGCTTTATGTACATCTACCTCTGCTTTATAGAACACCTGCTGTATTTTTAAGGATGAAAATAAGTTGGCCAAAACTAAAGGGAGAAAAACATTCTAAGCAATGTGTACAGGATACACAGTACTTTGGAGATTCTTGAGGGGAACTTACACATGGGGAAATATAGATATTTCTGTGTGAAGTAATAAGATAATTTCAGAAGNGTCATGTATGGATGTGAGAGTTGGACTGTGAAGAAGGCTGAGCGCCGAAGAATTGATGCTTTTGAACTGTGGTGTTGGAGAAGACTCTTGGGAGTCCCTTGGACTGCAAGGAGATCCAACCAGTCCATTCTGAAGGAGATCAACCCTGGGATTTCTTTGGAAGGAATGATGCTAAAGCTGAAGCTTCAGTACTTTGGCCACCTCATGCGAAGAGTTGACTCATTGGAAAAGACCCTGATGCTGGGAGGGATTGGGGGCAGGAGGAGAAGGGGACGACCGAGGATGAGATGGCTGGATGGCATCACGGACTCAATGGACATGAGTCTGAGTGAACTCCGGGAGTTGGTGATAGACAGGAGGCCTGGTGTGCTGCGATTCATGGGGTCGCAAAGAGTTGGACACGACTGAGCGACTGAACTGAACTGGACAAAACTAATTTGTACTTCTGAACAAAAATTAGTGGTAAGTCAGTGATTTTCTAGAAGTTTCCATTTCTTTGCAGATTCTGGACCTTCGTTAATAATGTTAATAGGGAATAGTATGCCAAATGAAATTCCATAACCTGTATCAACAGATAACTCATTAGGTGTGCTTGTTATTCAGTACTTTATTTTGTCATTGAAAGTGCAGGAAATAACTCTTCTATCCCATTTTCAATTTCTAGATAGTTTTTCTCAAGAGGTGAGCTATGGCAGGCTTCCCTTCAAGTATCTCCAAAGAAGTTCTGTGTATGTAGTTCACATTGCTTAGAATGCTTTTCTCCCATAAGTTTTGGCCAACTTATTTCCATCCTTAAATATACAGCACATCTTCTATAAAGCAGAGTTAGGTTTGAAGTCTCCACCCTTTTTTCTCAAGGGGTGAGTTAGGCAGTCTTAAATAGCTTGATGTCTAGATAAAGTAGTATCTTTGGACACTTCTAAGCAAGGTAATAATAAGATTACTGATGTTTTTAAAACTTAAAATAACACTCATAGTTGGAAAAAGGAGAATTCAAAATCATCTGTACTGATAAGCACAGTTGTCAAGTACTATTACATTTGGGATAGTTTGACAGTGGGGAGTTTATGTTATTGTCATAGAACAGAATTAAATGGAACTGGTCTGAATTCTTCATCCAACTGACCAAGCAATTATAATGCTAATAATCAAACTATTGGGTACTCTTCTCTGTACAGAATTTCCTGCTTGGAAAGGATTTATGAGACACTTTCTTTTTATTGTAAAATTCATGAAGCTTCCTCTATGATTTACTGAAATCTACTGTATATGGAAAACAGTTTGTAAACATTTGAACATTTTTCTGAAGATTTATGTTATATAAATTTGATACTTTCCTATAAGTTATATAATTCATTTTCCTTTCTTTGAAATGTAGAATAAGTAGTCCTTAGAGATGTTACTGTTACAGATTCATTTATAAATGCTACTTTTAAATTTTTTCAGCTGTTCAACTGCCATTGTCCAATGGCAATGCCCCAAATAATAAAAATATTACCATGCTTATTTAACCAATTAAACTTAAAGTAAGAATGATTTTTAAATTTCATAATATAAATATAAAATTTCATAATAATTCAACGTTTCTATCAGTTTCAAAGTTTCTAAGGAGCTGTGGCTTTTCTCTGCAGAAATAGGCTTTTACCCTGTGTGGTTCATATGGGAAGTCAAACCAGTCTTTCAAGCTGGATTTCCCTTGTTGATAATTAATCAACAGAATATTCCCGGAATATCACTTAACTCATCTTCTGATGCCCTGCATGAATCATAGCTCCGGAAAGGAAGCGTCAGCACACTTCACTAATGGGATCAAATGACTAAAATAATGGTGCAACCTTAAGATTGCATTTAATTGAATTTAGAATCTGTTACACTCTATCTAGAATAGGGTTTTCCAAATATGGGTTCATAAGCTATCGTTTGCCGTTTTTTGGTCTCCTGTTTTTTTGTTTTGTTTTTTAACAACTGTCCACAGAAAACTGGTAATGCGTACTCTTCAGTTCCTCCCTCCTACTCCAGTATTTCTGGACTTTGAAATTCAAATTTGATTTTTATAGCAATAATCTTCTAGTGATCGGCAGCGTCACGCCTGTAAGTGACCTAATCCTGGTGAGTAACAGAAGCCATAGGGAGATCTGTGTGCTAGTTGATGACTGTGCAGTGCCGTAGTGTGCAGCCACCAGAATTAGACCTGCCGGGTGCCATTCTGGGTGAGCTGCTCTCAGAGAAAATAGCAAGGTTTCTCTCTCCGGATCAAAACTAACTTATGAAATTATGACTGTAGTTACCCACTGGAATTGAGTGGCATTTATTTCAAGAGTGGTTTTGGCAATTTAAATTTGTTGCATAATCTGTGAGAGATAGAAATATATGGGAAAAAATGCAGAAAACAGTATAGCAGTTTTCAGACACATAATTCCTGAACATGATTTCCTATGAGGCTTTACTAGGCTGATAAAACAGCCAAATTTCCTGGTGCTTGTCAACTTGTTTATTGGCACATGCCAGTTAATCAAACACTAATGGTGAAAAATAGGAGAGGCCTGTTACTTGATTTCAGTTTATAGTGAAGACTTCAACTCCCATTTAACCAAATGTTTTGTCAAATAATACCGTATTTCCTTCTTTCTCTCCCTTAATTTACACACACACACATATTTTCTTGTTACTTCAGAAAATAATTGATATATCAAAAATATTTTTTAAATGTTTATAGCATTTTTAACCTCTACATATAATAATATTTTAAACTCTTTGGGGGGAGGGAAATAGTAGATTAGTAGACTCTTGGAAATACCCAGCTTGAAAGATGTCATGTTAATAGAATTCATTTTTGAGCTTTTCTCTTTCTTGCTACCAATGTATCTCACTAGAATGAAACTCAATATGTTAAATGAAATTACCTGTTCTATTTCCTGAGTAAGACTATATACAGAATTGCAAATCCCATAGAATTGAATGTAGTAATTGCAGTATTGCTTGTTTGTAGGCCTTGTCTTAAAGTTACAAATTGTGTGGAGATCTGTTTAAATGTTATATGATATGATATCACTGCAAAAATATTTTTTTCATCTTATTTGAAGAACATAGAGTGACTGAGAATCTCTTATTTTCATTCACCCCTTGAATAGAAATTACAAAGCAATGAACAAAAAGAATGGAAGCAACTGCAAAGTAACTTCCACTCATTATGTCAAGCAACAAAAGAATTTAATGTTTAAAAGGTCTTGGAATTATAAAAATTATTTTCAGTAAAATGCGAATGAAAATGACTTCATTAGAAAGCCAGTCATAAAACTCTCCTAATGAGATAAAGATATCTGAGTTCATATTTCTCTCAGAGCATAGATAACAAAATCAGCTCTGGTGAATGTAATGCTCAGTTTAATGTCACTGCTTTTAGCCTGTAAATATATTTAATTATCTTTAAATATATTAATTATATTTTATAGTAATAGCTAAATTTATTGATAATTGTTACTTTATACCTTAGATCACTCTTTTTAATACCTGTGATCTCATTTAATCCTCAGCAGCGATCCTAGGTGATATTATTAATTTTCTCTATTATGAATTTGAGAAAATTAAGACATACAGATATTGGTAAATTACTGAATAACCTGCTTCCTTCTTTCCCAAATATACAAATATTAAGATTGTTTTCTACTATTAATGGCATAGTACTGTGGTACAGAATTATATAAACTAATTTCTCTTTCAGAATGCCTAATGCCTTTTTGGAATGAAGCATTTGTCAGTAGGTAGATTTGCAGTATGTATATTATAAATCTAATCCTAGAAACTCAAACCTAACTAACTTCATAATGTTATCAAAATCAGGTCTTGCTCCCTCTCCCTTATACCTCTGACTTCCCCTTGCTGGTGTACAGATTTCCTTTGATCTGCCTGTCTCCTATTTGTTTATTATGACCTGCTCCAATGGTCATCTTGGTAAGAAGTATCTTCTTAACATGGTCCCCTAAACTCAGGTGATTATTTTAATGCTTTTGCTACTCTTCTGTCACACACACACACACATTCATGTTTTGCTCCCTTTCCTTAACATACAAAAATAAGGAATGTTCTGTGATTTCAGATTTCAGAAGGTTGGTTATCCCAAGCCCAGTTTCCTGTGATACTTTGTCTACTTCTGTATGGTTGCCTGTCTCCTGTCAGTTTAAATGTCTGTGACTAGTGAATCTCTTGGGGTCCAATATCCAGGGTTCTAAATTACATTTCTACCAAGGCACAAAATTGTATTTAGGCTTGGATCACACACACACACATTCATGTTTTGCTCCCTTTCCTTAACATACAAAAATAAGGAATGTTCTGTGATTTCAGATTTCAGAAGGTTGGTTATCCCAAGCCCAGTTTCCTGTGATACTTTGTCTACTTCTGTATGGTTGCCTGTCTCCTGTCAGTTTAAATGTCTGTGACTAGTGAATCTCTTGGGGTCCAATATCCAGGGTTCTAAATTACATTTCTACCAAGGCACAAAATTGTATTTAGGCTTGGAAATCTGTCTATCATTTACTTTGAATCTTTTGTAGTTCCAAAAATGATGTTTTTATACTTGAAATTCAATGTCAGTAAAAAAAAAAGCTTTGTGACTTTTAAAAACCAATTTTTACTTTACACAATAATATTTTGCTAGCTTCTGAGGAATATATTAAGTATGGTATTAGTTGCTCACTCGTNTGTAAATTACATTTCACAAAATTATTGAAAGGATTAAATGCAAAAATTTATATGAGTCAACTTCACAAACTATACAGTGCTTGCACAAATGCTAACATTTTTTCATACATTTAAGCTTATCTTACCTCATGAGATTCTGAATCCTTCAAAGGGTGAGTTGTTTCTGGTTTGGGGGCTATTTTTGATGACTTCACCTTAGAGGAAACAGCTTGCCTAAGGCTTGACATGTAGGCCTGCTGCTTTGCAAGCTCCCTTTGCTCATTTTTGGCAGATTGTGCTGATTTATTGAGCTATTTGATTTATTTAATGTATCATGCCTTTGACTGCATTTACTCTATAGCAGTCACTCAAAATGCAAACAAACACATCATATGCTCTTTAATTACTCCCATCCCCCTTATTATCAATCACTGCCAATATCTATGGAACATCTGTGATCCATTCATATAATTAAGGTCAGCAAACTTGGGTTTGCAAAAGTGAATAAGAGCAATTCTGCCTAAATTCCATAACTTAATGTTTAATGCTAAAACTGGTTCTTAGGAAAATGATATTCAGGATAAGTCTTGCTGACAGTAAAAATGGAATGGAAAAAAAAATATGATAATTGGGCAAGAGACACGAAAGAACAGTAGGAGTAAAGAAAAAAAAAGAGGAAGGAAAGAAGAGTAGGAAAAAAAAATTGTCGAAAGAAATGAGGAAAGAAAATATAAAGATGATAATATAGTTTCTTTTAATACTACTCATCCTAATTTAGAGAAGAATGTGATAATATTTAGCATGCACATACAGAAACACACATACATACACAACACACACACACACACACACACACACACACACTTGTAAAAGTCTCAATAGGCCAGTCTTTGATACCAACTTAGAATCTTACTCTTTTCTTCGCTTCTTTTGTTGCTGATTCATCATTTATTCTGTTTTTTTTTTTTCCTTTCTCTTAATCTTAACCATCCTTAACTTTAGTAATTCTGTGTACACCTGCTTCAGGTAATACTGCAAATATGATCAATCTCTGCAATTTCTCATTGGTCTACTTTTGCAGAAAGCTTTCTGTCATCTTAATCCTTTTGTATGCTCACAGAAAATATCCATTTTGAAGGGAGGCACTAATCCAACCAGTCCATCCTAAAGGAGATCAGTCCTGGGTGTTCACTGGAAGGACTAATGCTGAAGCTGAAACTCCAATACTTTGGCCACCTCATGAGGAGAGTTGACTCGTTGGAAAAGACTGAGAGGATGAGATGGCTGGATGGCATCACTGACTCGATGGATGTGAGTTTTGGTAAACTCCGGAAGTTGGTGATGGACAGGGAAGCCTGGTGTGCTGTGATTCATGAGGTTGCAAACAGTCGCATATGACTGAGTGACTGAACTGAATTGAACTGATACCAGTTTTCCATTAGGTATTTTATCAGTACTATATAATTTCAAGTCTGTCCCAGGTTTCATAGATTTGTGGATGAAAGAATATATTATATTATATTATTATTATATTATATATGTGTATATATATAATATATTCTTTCATCCACAAATCTATGAAAACCTAGAACATACTTGAAATTATATAGTACTGATAAATATATACAGTACTGATAAATATATATGAATGTATACAGGTATACCTTGGAGATATTTTGAGTTCAGCTTCAGATCACCACAATGAAACTAAGATTGAAGTAATGCCAAGTCACACAAATTTTGTTTTCACAGCATATATAAAAGTGATGTTTCTATTATACTATTGTCTATTAAGTGTGAAATAGCATTCTGTCTTTCAAAAAAAGCTGTATACCTATCTTAATTTATAAATACTTTATTGCTAAAATATGATAACCATCATTTGAGCCTTCAGTGAGTCATAGTAATAACATCAAATATCACTGATCACAGATCAGCATAACAAATATAACAATAATGAAAAAGCTTGAACTGTTGTGAACATGACAAAATGTGATACAAAGACATGAAATGTGCAAATGCTGTTGGAAAAATGGCACTAATAGACTTGCTCCATGCATGGTTGCTATAAATCTTCAATTTATAATTAAAAATTCAGAATCTTCAAAGCTCAGTAAAGCAAAGCATAACTGTGTATATTTGAAAATTCAAATAGCGTTGCATGTGCTCAGTAACTTAGGACAGAATATCATTTTTATGCTTTTGGGAGAACAATAGAACTTCTTAGCCTGTATGTAACCTTAATGCTGCTGGATAAATACATACTTGGTAGTAGAGGCAAATGCCTCACTGAGATTTGTTGAGCTGTGTTTCTAGGGGGGCACTTGTAAAAATCAGCATTTGAGTAAGCTTTCTATTTGTCCAAAGGGTCTGAAATGCCTTCAAATTATATTTCCTCTCATTTGATTAGTCACTTCAGCTAATTGCAAGACATGGGTAATCTTCTGAGACAAAACTTTTCAAGTTTTAATGTTTATTCAGTTATAATATTTGACAATAAGAGGTATTAATCAATTCCTGTTGACTTAGCAAAATTTATTGAAAACTCTATGAGAAAGAATATGATAATCACTGTCAAATTAAAAGGATTTCAAATCAAAATAACTGCATAAATATAAAAACCAGTATTACTGATAAATAATATGGCCCAATGCTTGTATGTTTCATATCTAAATATCATAACAACTTCTGTGGTAAGAATTATTAACTCAGTTTTTTTCTATGAATAAAATTCAATGCAGAAAACTTAAGTTGCCTAATTGTCTGAGTCACTCTGTGACAACTATCTGCTATCTGTAACAGATAGCATTGCCACAGAGGTGTCTTGAGTGAAAGAGTACATTTCTTCCACTAAACCATGTGGTCCTTTTAGGGCAAATATTCCTATTAGGAAGACAGTATGCAAATTGAAAAAAAATGTGCAATTTGTAAAAGTCTAAGTAATAGTTTTTTTTTTTTTTTCCTCCTAAGTGAAGCTCTGAAACTTCCAACATTGATTGCTAAGTAGTTTGAATGATTTTGGTAATCGGCAATGCATTGTTCTGTGTCCATTTTTTAAAATCAACAGATATCCCTAAAAGCAGTGAAAAATAGGAAGTGCATCTCAGAAGGGCACAAAGTAAGTTTGAAAGAAGGGCAAGTTTGATTTTCTATTTTTACAGCTCTCTCTTCTTTAAGAAGATACATTTTGTGAGGTTTTTTTTTTTTTAATTCTGGAATATACCTCTGATTTTTGATTTTGAAGGTATTCAGAGGGGACCAGTTCTTCAAGTGAAAATTGTCACTTTGAGAATATGGATGATTTATCAGGTGCAGATTTTTTATTTCTTGCAGAATGTACGATGAGGTGAGATTCTTTTCTAACATCTTACAGATTAGTATCAAAAGCCTGAACAATACCATTGAAATCAAGGACATTCCTCAGAAAAGCAATCAATTGTTATGGAATAATGTGTTTTCTTGCAAAGCAAGAGAATAACTACCATTTGGGTGTTATTAATCTTCCCTGAAATCATTTTAACATTCCAATTGCTGTTAAACTCTTTTTTTTCTTTCTTCTTTTTTTTTAAGGAAATATAAGAATGTGTACTGATTTATTGTCAAATTACAAGCAGCTGTATAGCTCAGTCAAGGAAATTAAATTAATTATTTTCCAATAAGTCAGGCTATTGTTTGCTCCATGTAGTATAAATATGTCTTAAAATTGTCCTTTTATATAGTAAAAAGGAGGTAGACTGATTAAAAGGAAATGCCTCTGTTTAAATGCCTCTGTTTAGCCAAAGTCAGATATGTCTATATTTATATAAATATGTGTGTATTTCTTTTCTAAATATATATATGCATATATATACCTAGTACAAAATTTTAAAGAAACTATTGTAAAGAAATCCATATTAAGCAAAAAGAATGCCATTTTCTTCAATGCTATTTAATATTGTTATTCCCTCATTGTTATAGGAAGGGGGTGCCCTCCAGAGCCCCAAGAGTGGGCTCTTATCTAACACTCAGAAAAGAATTGTCTGAGGAGACACATACTGACAAAGCAAGAGACTTTATTGGTAAAGGGCACCCAGGTGGAGAGCAGCAGGGGTAAGGGAACCCAGGAGAACTGCTCTGCCATGTGGCTCACAGTCTCGGGTTTTATGGTGATGGGATTAGTTTCCAGCTTGTCTTTGGCCAATCATTCTGACTCAGAGGCCTTCCTGGTGGTGCACGTATCACTCAGACAAGATGGATGCTAGCCAGAGGGATTCTGGGAGGTGGACAGGCATGCGGTGTCTCCTTTTGACCTTTCCTGACCTCTTCTGGTTGGTGGTGGCTTATAACTTCCATGTTCCTTATCAAGACCTGCTGTTGTAAGACAATTTATGCAAATGGATCCTAGGGAGCCTGGCTAGGGTGAGCGGTTTCAGTCAGTATGCTTCCCCTAACATCATGATAATTTTAATTTACTAGGAGATATTCTTTAGAGAATAACTCATAGGTGTATGAGTGTACCATTGCTGCTATAAATCACTTTAGTTGTAATAATGCTAGCTTTCATGTGCACTTTAAATTATATTTATTTAGGGGTATTATCTGTAAATTGATCTAAAATAATATTCATCTTATACACTTAATACAATGGCAGTCATGTGCTTTTTACCAGTTAAAATCTTATCTTCCAAATTATGTTTTGCTTCTGGTTTTACTAAAGTACATTTGTAGTTAACAAAAGATCACAAATTGCCACCATTCACATTTGATATTAACACTTATTTTTATTCATGTAGCACTGTCTTGCACAGAGTATACTCTGTTTTATTTGAAACTTCTTTAAATTTTGAGTGCTTGATTTCATTTTCATTTATCAGCACATTAAGGATAGTGGTATATTATGCATATTTATTACTTTCTTGTAGCTTATTCTCTGATGAAAGGGGGAACTCTGTTTTTGAGAGTACAGTAACTAAAAAGTTATTATTTCAAAATAGAGTTTCAAAACATTCACTTCCTTTGCATTTTTAAACATTATGTTATACTCTAGGTATAAAAAATTGATGAAAATGTATTCCTTGACCTAAATGACTTCAGAATCACGGAGAAAATATCCCTATAAAAATTATAATGAAGCATGATAAATGTTATAAGTATACAACATTTCCAGCTCTGTTTGTAGAATGAAGTTTTGAACTCTGTGATAGTCAGAGTTTAGGTAATGCTGAAGTTGAGAGTAGGATATTGTGTTAAAATGTGCCCTGCAAAGTGGTGCAGGAAATCAGAGAGGGGAATGGGATGAGGCTTACAGAGTGTATGACTTAAGTCTGTGTAAATTCATCATCAAATGCAGTGTCCTGTAAGGGGTAATAATGGGTGTGGTGGCTCAGAGGTTAAAGCGTCTGCCTGCAATGTGGGAGACCTGGGTTCGATCCCTGGGTTGGGAAGATCCTCTGGAGAAGGAAATGGCAACCCACTCCAGTATTCTTGCCTAAAGAATCCCATGGACGGAGGACCCTGGTGGGCTGCAGTCCACGGGGTAGCAGAGTCGGACACGACTGAGCGACTTCACTCACTCACTCATTGAATAGGAAAAGAGAGTCAGTAGAATTGTAATGACTTAAACCTAAACAACCCATGGCTAACTAAAGAATGCCAAGCAGCAATCAACCGTTTTGAAAAGTGTCTAAAAACTTACCTGAAGCTAATGAAGCTCTTGATATATCACATAGATGATTTTCCTGCTCACATCCTAGTGCTTAATTTTTTACTTTAGTCTGAGACATTAATAAGTTGAGACATCTCAACATGGATGCATTTCCCTTGAAACACTGATCAAATGAACAAACCAAATTGGTTACAAAATTATGTTATATACCTTAAAAAATATTACTATTTATCTCTAGTCTGTTTCTAAGCTGACTCCACTGTAACATCTCAGTTAATCAGTTTGGTTAATAGAATATGTCTATCATATGGAAAGTTTTATTGAGTAGAGATACATATAAAATTGGCACTCAGTCCAGGTATGGCGTAACAGTATTAACTGAATTACATCTATCCAATTTTGTATCCCACTGTTGAGGTGAAAAATATTGCAATGGAATTATGTAAAGTGATATTAAAGAAAGGAAACCCTAAGAGCTTATGGAAAGAATTAGAACTTCTCAACAGGTAAATCATGATGTCCATGGTGTTAACTCTCAGGAAGCTCATGGTTTAAAGTGAGTGTCTAGTCTGAAAGGCATTTAAAAAAATGAAATTTGTAAATTTACAATTATGATAAATGATAAGACACAGTTCAGGATGAACTGAAGGCATGTGTTAGGTAATGCTGTGATTTTAGGGAAAGGAAGGAACTCAGCTGAAATGAAAGAATAAGTAGGTTGGTCAGTTAAAGAGAGAAGGAAGAATTGGGGGGAAATCAATAAAGCCTAAAATGCTCTGGGCCAGATTATAAAGGAGATGAGAGTATTTAAGAATGAAAACTTGAGAAAACAATGAAGCGCAATATATATTCAATGTAGTGAACATAGGCTCAATGCAAGGCAAGTTTATTGCAAGAGATAGGTAGGCCCAAAATCAGCATCTTAAGCCCTTTGGACATATTCAATCATTTATAAGTGTCTACTGGGCTTCCCTTGTGGTTCAGCTGGTAAATAAACCACCTGCAATGTGGGAGACCTGGGTTCGATCCCTGGGTTGGGAAGATCCTCTGAAAAAGGGAAAGGCTACTCATTCCAGTATTCTGGCTCGGAGAATTCCATGGTTATAGACCATGGGGTTGCAAAGAGTCGGACATGACTGAGCAACTTTCACTTTCACTGAGTGACTACTGTATACTAGAGGTTTTTCAAGATGTCAGAAATATAGAACAAAAAAATGTTGCCAGTAGTAAGGACTTAATGTTGTAAAAGAGATGGAGGAGAAAGAAGATGAAACTAACTTGTAATGTATCCGGGCCATGGGTATAGCACAGGGATGTAGTGGGTGAAGTTGGGGATATGGCTTTAATATAGGATGGCTAAGGAATGCTTCTATGATAAGGAGACATTGGAAAGATGAAAGGGCAGTAGTTCAGTTCAGTCGCTCAGTCGTGTCGGACTCTTTGAGACCCCATGAACTGCAGCATGCCAGGCCTCCCTGTCCATCACCAACTCCTGGAGTCCACCCAAACCCATGTCCATTGAGTTGGTGATACCATCCAACCATCTCATCCTCCGTCAGCGCCTTCTCCTCCTGCCCTCAATCTTTCCCAGCATCAAGGTCTTTTCAAATGAGTCAGCTCTTCTCATGAACTGGCCAAATATTGGAGTTTCAACTTCAGCATCAGTCCTTCCAATGAATATTCAGGACTGATCTCCTTTAGGATGGACTGGTTGGATCTCCTTGCAGTCCAAGGGACTCTCATGAGTCTTCTCCAACACCACAGTTCAAAAGCATCAATTCTTCTGCACTCAGCTTTCTTTATAGTCCAACTCTCCCATCCATACATGACCACTGGAAAAACCATAGCCTTGACTAGATGGACCTTTGTTGACAAAATAATGTCTCTGTTTTTTAATATGCTGTCTAGGTTGGTCATAACTTTCCTTCCAAGGAGTAAGCGTCTTTTAATTTCATGGCTACAATCACCATCTGAGTGACTTTGGAGCCCCAAAAAATAAAGTCAGCCAAGGGAAGTAAGCATGGGACATTTTAGAGGTCAGAATTCCAAGCAAAGGGAACCACAAGTACAGAGACACTTAGGTGGGAGCACATGTGGTATATTCCAGAACCAGTAAATTTAGATAAGATTATTGGGAAATTTAAGATAAATTGGAGCAGGAAAACGTACTAGAACATGATAATGATACAGGGTGGGTTTTTTTTGTTTTTTGTTTTTGTGCTAGTTGTTATGTTTTGTTCTTGTTTAACATGAATAATAGAAAAGGAGGAAATATAGAGATTCAGGAGAAATATTGGCTGGAAAAAAGTCTTTGAGCAGGGAAGAGATGATTTTACAAGCTGAGGATCAGTGTTTGGGCTTAAAAAAGCTCATGGAGGAAAGTCAGAATATTGTATAGGGAAAGAGACAGAGAGGATGATAGACATTGTGTTTGAAGCACACAATGGGAGGTTTTGTTTGCATATCTGTTTAATTGCTTCTCTTTCCTCAGTGATAAGGGAAGAGAGGCATCAGCTAAGAATAAGGAGAACAGGGAGGATTTTGAGTGTTTGAGAAGAGGGGGAAAAAAGGTATAAAATAGTTGTCATAAAAGAGGGAAAGAGATTATGGAAATGCAGGAAATGTAGTAAAGTTTGATGGGCTGGAAGTTAAGGTAAGGCTTGTCATTACACTTTACCCTCTGAGCCACTAGGGAAGCTAGTTATATGTTTAGCTTCTCTGATAGCTCAGTTGGTAAAGAATCCCCCTGCAATGCAGAAGACCCTGGTTCAATTCCTGGGTCTGGAAGATCCACTGGAGAAGGGATAGGCTACCCACTCCAGTGTTCTTGGGCTTCCCTTGTGGCTCAGCTGGTAAAGAATCCGCCTACAATGCAGGAGACCTGGGTTTGATCCCTGGGTTGAGAAGGTCCCCTGGAGAAGGGAAAGGGTACCCACTCTAGAATTCTGGCCTAGAGAATTCCATGGACTCCATGGGGTCACAAAGAGTTGGACATACTGAGCAACTTTCACTTCACTCACCAACCATCATTAGGTTGATAGAGAGTTGGGTTGGTTAGGGTTTCCATTGGTTAGATTTTGTTGTTAAGTGGGCTGATTCTAAGAGAGAGAAGAGAGTGATTCTAGTATTGCCTTATGAATCACAAGGATTATCTAGATAAGAATCTAGGTAAGAAGAGAAATGAACTATTAGAGATGAGAGTGTTGGAAACAATGGAGAGTTACTCCAAGAGTTTTTCAAAGCAGTTGTACCAATGCAGTACTTCTTAAACATTTCATAGTATGTCAGATAGGTTATAAAGCTGGTAATAAGTAACTGATGTGGGAGTCCTAGCTGTTCATGCCTAACCAGGCCTCCTAGAGGGCTAGAAAGATCAACATAGCCACACATTTAAATTTTTATTCACTGCTGATTACTGTACCATCCATTTTAAAAGCTGTTATATGAAAGAAGGTCATAGTAGACAAAGAATGGTCATTTAAACTGAGATTATGGCAGAGTCAGGCCTTCATTTTTAGGGTAAAACCTTGTTGTTGATGGATTTTTAACCAAAGTAGTTCAAAACAGATTTGGCTTTAGGGTAGAAAATGAATTTTCATGGGACAAAGGTAGCATGGAGAGGTTATTCAAATAGATAGGAAATTATTGTGGCTTTTATTAAGTTGAGAGAATTGGAAGACTTGTGAGAAGTAATTGGATTCTTAATCTAGCCATGGGATAATATTAATTAACTTTAATAATTGACAGGATATAAAATTAAAAAGAGATGGAGGAATCAGAATTGATACCTCAAATTTCTGCCCTTATTATCTACATGGGTGCAGAGCTAACAGCTGACTGAAAGTATGGAAGTAAAGTTTTTTGGGGAAAAAAAATCAATGTAATTTGGGACAAAGAGAAATACTGAACATATGGTAAAGATGATGGGTTGAGGGAAAAATCAAGGATGGAGATATACATTTGAGAATAATTTGTATAAATTGCATATAAGATAAATGCCTATATGGCTCACAAAGAATCAGTTATGCATGCAGATTTGTTCATTTACATGAGTATATTTCTTGTAAATTAAACTAAATACAACAAATATGTTAAAAAATTTAAAAATAAAAAGTAAGCAGCCCTGGATTCTCTAAAAGATGTTCATCAGGCAAGTGACTAAAAAATGATGGTTTCTAGTTGCCTAGTAGAGTTAGTATCAAAAGTAGGAGATGCAAAATATAGTCAGTGTTTGAAATTGCTTGGATTTAAATATATTTGCCATATTTAAATAATATGTCATTTCATTTTCCTAATCTCTACAAGTAGGTTATTCATTGAATTTAATTAAATTTAAATGAATTACACTGAGTATCATGGCATATAGTTTTTCTTCTTCTAGTTTTTTTTTCCCCTTAGCTTATACATTTCTGAACATATGAGAGTCATGTTTCCTCCTTTGTATGCAATAAACTGATTGCCAACTATAATTTAGAAGCTTTTAATGAGACAACCTGAATGAATTCAGACCTCCACACACACGAGCAATACAGATTGTCACTCCAGAGATGTTTTAGGTTTATACTACACCCACAGAATCCAAATATGCTGGATCTGCAAAATAAAAAAGTGGGGAAGGGAACAGCCATTCTTAGGTTTTATTTTTATCTTGCATATAGGATATTTAATATTAATTTTCTAATTTCTCGGATACCATTTCTCCTTACTTTGTTGAGGCCCGTATTGTCTTTAGATTCAACCAAGATTAAAGCAGGAACAATTATCCTGCTTGTTCCCCCTCTCTGCCATGAATCCAGCTTAAGGTAGATATATCATAATTTATTTGGTCAGTCTCATTCAGGCATTTCACATTTTCTTTTTAGTTGTAAAGAATGTAGTAATTTAAGTCTGTGTACTGAGTTGGACAAAAAGTTTTTTGGATTTTTCCAGCTCTTATGGAAGGCCAGCCAAGTATTTGCCTAATTGTGCACTTTGGCCATGCCTGATAAATGTTAATATGAGGTATTCTTATTGACTTTGTGATATAAATATTATAAATATTTTACTTTTGATTTTATTGGTAGTTTAAATGGATCCTTTAATAATATTAGAAAATTTGGATTTTTCCAATTATTACCTTAATACACAGAGCTTAAACAACTTAGGCATAAGTTTTATTTGTTTCATGATAATTGTTTTCCACCAGATTTGAGGTATTTGTCTTAGTGTGGATATATGCTTTTATGGCTTTTAAAACAAGTAAGGATTATGCTTATTCATATACTAACTAGCAATGTATATATGTGTATGTGCCTATCTATAAGGGAGATATTAGCACTTGAGTAACAGCCATCATTGATTTACATCACAGATAAATGATAACCCAAATCCTTCACCATACCTACTTTTCTAGCATCATCTTGGGAAACTTTTCCTAATTCACTAAATGCTGAACAAACTTCAGGGCCTTTATTCATGGTGTTTCTTCCACTTGGAACGTTCTCCTTTGCTCACTATGCCCTCAATCTTGCTTATTCTTCAGTTCCCTGCCTAAATTGAATCTCAGTCAGCAGGAACCTGATTTGCTCTTGAAGGTAGCGATTCCTCCAGATCCTTCACTTCCCTCCAGCCCCTTTCTACTGTATTTATCACAGTTCACAAAATTTAAAATATATCTCTTAGGACTTGCTTATTCTCTGTTCCATTCCCTAGGTTTACAGTTCCCTTGAGACTTAGAGATCTTGCCCTTTTCATTCATCATTGTACATTCAGTTCTGAGTATGGTGTCTAGAAATTAATCAGGTTTAGGTGAATATTTGTTGAATTGTTGGGCAAATGAATAATGAAGAAATGAATGACTGGAGGTAGGAGACTCTTGTTTTCCTTTTCAGTGAATAACTAAAGGACACTAAATACATGTAACTAATAATACAATACTTCAGAATTCATTGTAGTTTCATGCTTTATTATTTTTAAGGTTAGTCAATGCATTATCTAATTAAGAAACATCCAAATTTCATCAATTACCAGCTCAATGATAGAATAGTATTTTTTCAATTCATCTTGTCATTGTCTTATTTATGGCATTGAATCAGATAAAATCAGGAGACCATATTTCACCATTAGAAAGCCTACCACACAATGAAAATATTTAATCAATTTAATAAACATTTCTCAAATGATATGTAAGAGAAATGATTATTTTCATAGCAACATTGAAATTTCCAAGTAATTGCAATTACAGTAAAAAATTAATTGCTAATGAACTATGTTTGAGATCTAAGTAATGCACAAATATTTTTTTGACAAAAGATCTTTTTATGTTAACTGCTATTAACTCTATCCTGAAACAAATAGGATTTTAAACTATTTTAATTCCTTTTTTCTCTGAAGTTTTGTTGGCTCGGTACTATTATCATATGAGCTATTAAAGGGTTTAATTTTGTGACTGTAACTTATAAAAGACAGCTTTGTTTGAGTAGTAGGAATGATTTTCTTTTTTCAATTGTGTAGCCAGTTCATCCCTGCATGTCACCATAACAGTCACACTGAAGCCCTAAAGAATTTGGCTGCTCTTGAGTGCACAATTCTCAGACATTACTGGTGTTTCTTCTCTTCTTCCTGCTTTGTCTTCTCTTCTGCCTTTCATCTAAAAGAGACACAACCATGAGTTTGAACAAAGCAGTGGTTTTATCCTTAAATAGCTAATGGTTACCTTCAAGTGACCTTCAGAGGTGTCCTGTTTACCACCCTTTTCAGGGGTGCTCGGATTTCAGTTCAAGGTTACGAGAGATACACATCCACTTCTAATGACAAGGTCCCGGTTGTTCTGATGAATGTCTGTCCCCTAGTCCTGATTGACACCAGCAGGCTGTGGAGGATGACAAATTGTCAGACAAAAGATCAATCTGTTTTCTCCATTAAGTAATGAGGAATGAAAGGGCAGAGGCTTGGGGTGGGGGGTGCTTTCTGCGATTACCTGGAGGCTTACTAAAGATGTTTGTAAATCAAGCATGTCAGCAGTATGCATATGCTTATTATACATGCAGTAGTGTGCATGTTTGAGTGATGAGGATTGAATACTCAACAGATACCTTCAACAATAAACCACAAATAAAAATGATGAGAAGAAAAGTATTGAACTAGCTGTGAGTGTAAAACTAGGTATCCCCTGGGGATGGTAAGAATACGCTGAGTAAAGAGACAGAAAGTATTAATAAAACCACCAGAATAATAGCCATTTGAAGAATAGGAAACTGCGTTAATTATTAGTTCTTACCTTTTTTGCAAGTGTCTTTTGATTGACAATGAGGATTCATGGGAATAGCTTGAATTATAAACCATTTGTCATGGAATATACTTCATAAAGACTGTGCCTGGGGATTATCATGGAATATGTATTTTATCCAATTTTGTCAATTCAAAATTCCAAAAGAAGAGAGACCTACAAAAAATAGGTAGTTTTCAGGGAAATAATAGATATTTTTTTTATTTTCCTAGACTCAGCAAGCTAGAATTTATATGCCACTTTTTGGTTACACAATGTGCTTATAAAACAGTAAAGAATAAAAGTTTGGGACTTAGAATGGAACTTTGCTAACACTATGGTTATTAGGTGATCTGAGAACCTGCCTTCCAGGATGGGTATATAGTACCTTTTTGCTCGTTCTCTTGATTTCACAGTAGACACAATGTAGTAGGTTTAACTAGAAAGAGAAATTTCATAGAAAGACAAAAGGAACATTTCTAACTATCTAAGGAACAGGATACAACTACTCCATAGAGACAGATTTTAGCCTGGGGCTAGGAGAAGGCAATGGCACCCCACTCTAGTCCTCTTGCCTGGAAAATCACACGGACGGAGGAGCCTGGTAGACTGCAGTCCATGGGGTCGCTAACAGTCGGACACGACTGAGCAACTTCACTTTCACTTTTCACTTTCATGCATCGGATAAGGAAATGGCAACCCACTCCAGTGTTCTTGCCTGGAGAATTCCAGGGACGGGGGAGCCTGGTGGGCTGCCATCTCTGGGGTCGCACAGGGTCGGATATGACTGAAGCGACTTAGCAGCAGCAGCATGAGCATACAAAGAAGAGACTGTTCCAGAAAATGGGAGACAGCTGCTCCAAAGGGGGCTGCCTTGACAGCCAAAACAGTAAGATTGTCTGATAAAGAATGTTTTTGAAAAATTCCAGTGCAAGTAATAATTGTATACAGACCTTACTTCTCATAGAATTTTAGTTCAAGATCATCAGTGCCTCTGGGAAAAATGATGACCCCTAAAACAAATCCAAACATATTTGAGATTGTAATAAAATTTTAATTACCAGAAAATTTAAGGCCAACACACTTATTTTCATTGTACACTTTTAAGAACATACCTTATTAATTGCAGTGAGAGAAACTCAGTTTTAAAGTTAGGTCTTAAAGGATTATAGATGCCACTGTTGTTTGGAAATGATTTAAGTTAGTCTATACTAAATGGCAACAAAAATTTAAAAAACAAAGAAGCAATGAGAATACACATTATGAGGGACAAAGGGTATTGAATTACTTGCAGAATTTGCTTGTGAAAAGGCTTTAAAAAGCATAAGTAGAACACTATTTACTGAAACAAGTTCCTGACTTTTAAATTGCATAATTTCAATTTCAGTATATTAAGTTCATTTGAAATGAATAAAAGTCTCAACAAAATGCTACCATCAAATATATGTGATATTTTTATCATGTTTCCTGATTTCTTTTTCTTTACTTATTTTTGTTTACTTTACAATATTGTATTGGTTTTGCCATACATCAACATGAATCTGCCATGGGTGTACACGTGTTGCCAATCCTAAACCCCCTCCCACCTCCCTCCCCATACCATCCCTCTGGGTCATCCCATTGCACCAGCCCCAAGCATCATTTAGTATAAATTTCCTATGCTCCATAGGAATTTTTCCTGCTGTACTTCCCTCTGTCACTCCACTTAGACATCTCCATGACCTGAACCAACTGTCAGGGTTCCCAGATACTCTATTTATTTGCCGTATAAGGCCACTCCCCAAAACTGAACCAAATGATAGTTTAAACTACATGTAATCAGAGTTCTTCTGTCTTTGTTAGAGAAACTAGTATAGTAGAGTATTAAACACTAAGTTTAGATGAGACAAAACTAATAGTATATGTCAAAAAGAGGGGGAAATCTTGTAAAATTTGCAAAAAAGGATGCACTAAAAACTTATCACATGGCTAAAATCTCTTACACTAAGGATTTTTAAATTGTACTTGTGAAGACTCAAGAGAATTTAAGATAATTGGAAAAACATAGCCTTGTATCATTAAAAAAAAATTAGTTGGTGAAGATATAGAAAAAGGTAACACTTGTTCACTGTTGGTGGGAATGTAAATTGGTACAGCTACTATGGAAAACAGTGCAAAATTTCCTCAAAAATTAAAAATGGACTACTAGAGGATCCAGTTATTCCCATTTAGGGTACATATCCAGAGGAATTCAAGAGTCTTCTCCAGCACCACAATTCAAAACTCTCAGTCCATTAGCGCTCCGCCTTCTTCATGGTCCAACTCTCACATCTATACATGACTACTGGAAAAGA
This sequence comes from Aepyceros melampus, assembly GCA_006408695.1. Taxonomy (NCBI): domain Eukaryota; kingdom Metazoa; phylum Chordata; class Mammalia; order Artiodactyla; family Bovidae; genus Aepyceros; species Aepyceros melampus. The sequence goes on along the minus strand of SJXQ01002425.1, from coordinate 31,931 downwards.
TCTCCCAACCCAGGGATTGAACCTCGTCTCTTATGTCTCCTGCATTGCAGGCAGGTTCACCAGCGCCATCTGGGAAGCCCCTTCCACACTCTAGGCTGATAATCACCACTTCACTCTCATTTCTCTCAATTTACCTGTTTTAGATTCACATATAAGTGATAAACAGTATTTGTCCTTCTTCGTCAGACTTATTTCACTCAGCATAATGCCTCCCTGGTGGCTGGCTCAGAGGTTAAAGCGTCTGCCTCCAATGCGGGAGACCCGGGTTCGATCCCTGGGTCGGGAAGATCCCCTGGAGAAGGAAATGGCAATCCACTCCAGTATTCTTGCCTGGAGAATCCCATGGACGGAGAAGCCTAGTAGGTTACAGTCCACGGGGTCGCAAAGAGTCGGACATGACTGAGCAACTTCACTTCACCTCATAATGCTCTCAAGTTTCATACAAATTGTTGTAGATGGCAAGATTTCCTTCTTTCTCACAGGTAAATAATATCCCTTTGTGTGTGTGTGTGTGTGTGTGTGTGTACATATATATATATATATATATATGCACAGTAAAGAATCTGCCTGAATGTGGGAGACCTGGGTTTATCCCTGGGTTGGGAAGATCCCTTGGAGGAAGGCAAGGCAACCCACTCCAAGATTCTTGCCTGGAGAATTCCCTGGACAGAGGAGCCTGGCAGGCTAGCAGAGTCAGACAGGACTCCACGGGGTCTCAAAGAGTTGGATATGACTGAGTGACTAAGTGTGTGTGTGTATATATACATTTATATATATCACACCATCTCCATCCATTCATCTGTTGATGAGCACTTAACTTGTTTCATATCTTGACAGTGAACACACAGGCACAGTAATCTCTTTAAGATCTGAAGTCAAGGAAATATTTACCAATAACCAGATATGGGCCACATGTCTGAGAGGCTTCACATGAAGCCCTAGAGAATCAGCAGCTCGGGAGAAATGGAGGGGTGATGGAAACTCTAAAGAGTCTGACTGAATAAGCAAAGATCAGGACCAAGAAAGAGGGCCAGCTGTAAGAAAATCCATCACTTTTGACATAGGAAGTACAGTTAGTTTTTCAACACCCCCGCAGCACACATACAACACACATACACCTTAAAAGGGAGAAAAGGAGTCAGCTTTACATCAGCCAGCTCTAGAGTGCGGAAGAGGAGTAGAGAGCAGTGAACAGTTAGGTGCAAATAACATAGCTCCTTTTATCTTTTACCACCCGGGCTCTTTCCATCATCTGATGAGTGGGGCATAATACAATCAAGAAAGTAGAAGCCTGTCTTCAGGAGAGGTCTCAAGCAGCTGGGAGCCTCTCTGGGGCAACGGGAATTAGCTATAACTTACAATTGTATTGAAAAGTTTTGACTGTTTCATTAGACTGGACATTTAATTACTGAATTTAAGAATTGATGACAGAGGGACTGTAAGGCATTCTATTACTTAAACCTAATCAGAGACATAATGACTCTGCCAAAGTTTTCATCCAGGAGTGTGGAGAAGCTCTGTCTGAATAACATTTAAATGAACAAAGTAAGTTTACTTTTGTCTTAGTCATCATGAATTATATTAGATGCCAAGTATCCCATTTGGTGATAACATTTAATGCAATATATGTGAAACTTGTGGTATTCACTTATTCAACACTTGTCTGTTCTGAATACTGTGTGATGATTACATTCCTAAGTATTGGAGATAAAACATGAACTTAACAGAAATAATTCTTCCTGGACTGTTAACAGAGTGTTCAGTACAATGGTAGAGAAAAATAAATAGACTTGTTGCTTGATAGCAGAGGTTCAGTGCTGTGGGTGTGCTCCAAGAGCGATGGGGATGCATGGCAGTATAACTCAATTTGGGCTTGAGTAATAAGAAAAAGGATCCCAAATTAAGATGTATCCAGATAGAGATTTGAAGGCCACATAGACAGTAGCCTAACAGGCAGACTGAGAAAGAATTTTCAGGTAGAAGAACTAGTTCTGATACTGAAAGAGAACATGGGTCATGCAAGCACTTAGAAGTTGAATGGGTGTATGAATCCTATTTTAAAAATAGAAGTATAGTATGATTCTGGAGAGAATTTCAAAAAATCGGACTGGAAAGAGAAAATCCAGATGACAAAAAGTAATACAAAATGTGCTAGCCAAGTGTGACTTCATTTTAAGGGCAATCAGCAGTCACTGAAAGATTTTCAAAAGTTAATGTATTTGTATATGGAAAAAAGAATTTTCAGAAAATATCAGTGGGCATTTTTGGCACCAGCTGGTGTTAAGGGAGTTATTTTAGATGGGCAAACAATGTTGTTCCCACATATGTTAATAATTTAAATACACATACTGAAACCCTACTGTCAGGAAAATTACATATATTTTATTTAATCCTGTTTTGACATGATGAAATGTATTAACCATTTTTGTTACCTTTACCTTAGAGGTAAGAATGCTGAATTACAGAGTGGTAAATGTGTAGTTCATAAAGGCACACCTAGAAAGTGGTAGAGCAGGAAATAAAGCTCAAATTTTTAACTCCAAAATCTAGACCATTCTGTTATCTATTGCCATAATTCTAGACAATGTGAGGAGAAGCTGAAGCATCTAACTAATTGGACAGGGAGGCCTGGCGTGCTGCAGTTCATGGGGTCGCAAAGAGTCGGACACAACTGAGCGACTGAACTGAACTGAACTGAGTCATTTAACTGATTCGTTTCACATTCAAGTGAACTCATGTCAATTTTACTAATCCAAGATCACTTGCTTTTAGCATCCAAAAATTCTTGCACTATTTTCAATTTTATGGACATGAACTTATAACTACAATCTGCTTTTTCTCCTCAGTTGTAAAATTATTCCCATTTACCCTCTATAATGTCCATGTATTTGTATGGTTGCTGCTGCTGCTGCTAAGTCGCTTCAGTCGTGTCCGACTCTGTGCGACCCCATAGACCACAGCCCACCAGGCTCCCCCGTCCCCGGGATTCTCCAGGCAAGAACACTGGAGTGGGCAATCAGCAAATTTTCTTCCTTCTAACAATATATATTCAGGCAGTCTTCAAGGCCTTTCTCACACAGTTCTAGTTCTGGGACCCACAGGTTTTATTGCATTACTCCAACAGTAACTTTATACTGTAGGCCTGTACATTAGAATGATGTATCATAGTAATTCTAATGCAGTTATTCTAGTATGATTTAGATTGTAATCCTAAAGCATTATCTAGATATAACACTAAAGCAATCTCTGAGGAAATTTTGTTCATTCCAGCCAGGGAAAGAAAGGCAAGTCCTATTTCTATTTCATGCATGAATTATTAAATATGTACTTAAAGGGGTAGCAGCCCTTTTAATTTGGCAAAGCTCATGGTTTTAATTGGTAAAATTGACAAATGACCTAAAGTTTGCAGCATCTAGACCCAAGGGAAACAAAAGAAAAGGAAGCAAAGATGTATACTTGGCCTGGAACTGAGCTGTCTTTCTGTGAGTAGGAAAAAAAAAAAAAAATTCTAGCAATTGTTTGACAGAGCTACCAATTAGTGTCCGACTCCATAGAAGAGATCATAAAGTTGAAGGAATCTCTGCACAATTAAGGGATGTAAACATAGGGAACTTTTAGAAAACACAACTCAAAGAAATAATGTGTCAGGCCCTTATAAGTGACTGAACATGCTATTAAAGCAGATGAAAAACCCAGCGGAGCAGTACTTGCTTGCATTAAGATGGAAGCCACCTACGGTCCTCAGATTTTAGTACTTACCATTTCATCTTGGTGACATTTAGTTTAACCATATTTTAGTAGAATACAAGGCAGAGGGCAGCTTCTGTTCCATGCTCCGGTGCTTTTGAGATTACCCCCTTATCCTCGAAGCTCTCTAACTCTATATTCTTCAGAACAAAAGATGCAAAAAAAGAGAAGTAGTATGTCAACAGAACACAGATAAACAATTTAGAACATCTAGACCCCCAAAGACACAGAAATTATACGGTTGTTTTACTTTTGCAGTACAGATCCAGGTAAAAGACTAAGTCTGTAGAGTCACAGTCTTTGCAAAGTCTGAGTCACTTTCAGGATAAATTGTAAGGTGTTTTTTCCTTATCTTTTTTTTTTTTTTTTAATACCAGTTCAGAAAAGCTTAAAGAAAAACACTATCAGCTGAGTTCAGTTCAGTTCAGTCGCTCAGTCATGTCCGACTCTTTGCGACCCCATGAATCGCAGCACGCCAGGCCTCCTTGTCCATCACCAACTCCCGGAGTTCACTCAGACTCACACGCATCGAGTCCGTGATGCCATCCAGCCATCTCATCCTCTGTCATCCCCTTCTCCTCCTGCCCCCAATCCGTCCCAGCATCAGAGTCTTTTCCAATGAGTCAACTTTTCCCATGAGGTGGCCAAAGTACTGGAGTTTCAGCTTTAGCATCATTATTTCCGAAGAAATCCCAGGGCCGATCTCCTTCAGAACGGACTGGTTGGATCTCCCTGCAGTCCAAGGGACTCTCAAGAGTCTTCTCCAACACCACAGTTCAAAAGTATCAATTCTTCTGCGCTCAGCCTTCTTCACAGTCCAACTCTAACACCCATATATGACCACTGGAAAAACCATAGCCTTGACTAGACGGACTTTAGTCGGCAAAGTAATGTCTCTGCTTTTGAATATGTGTCTAGGTTGGTCATAAGTTTTCTTCCAAGGAGTAAGTGTCTTTTAATTTCATGGCTGCAGTCACCATCTGCAGTGATTTTGGAGCCCAAAAAAATAAAGTCTGACACTGTTTCCACTGTTTCCCCATCTATTTCCTAAAAACACTATAGACATCCCTATAAAGAAAGTCACTCAGTTGTGTCCAACTCTTTGCAACTCCATGGACTGTAGCCTACCAGGTTCCTCTGTCCATGGGATTTTCCAGGCAAGAGTACTGGAGTGGGTTTCCATTTCCTTCTCCAGGGGATTTTCCTTACCCAAGGATCGAACCCAGGTCTCCCGCATTGTAGGCAGATGCTTTACCGTCTGACCCACCAGGGAAGTCAGATAGAATTCTTACCTATGTGCTTTCTCTCTTTGTGTACAGGGGAGACACACACACACACACACATGTGCGCACAACTATAGTAGTTTTGTTGCTGAACAATTTGAAAAGAAATTGCAGCTGTAAGTATATTTTAAATCCTTCAGCATGCATATCCTAAGGAAAAAGACTTTCTCCTATATAATTAATTGTGGATAGGACATATACTTCCAACAACTAAGAAAATTAGCAAGTATATAATATCTAATATTGACAGAATACCCAAGTATTTTCAGTTGTCTTTGATTTACTTTCCAAATGAGAATGCAATCAAGGTCTACATATTTCATTTTTAAATAATCAATTTTATTGATTATGGGTTTATAGCAAAACTGAACAGAAAATATAGGACAGTTCCAACATACTTATTTTTAAAAATAATTTTGTTTTTGGCTGTGCTGGGTCTTCATTGCTACACAGGCTTTTCTCTAGTTGCAGAGAGCAGGGGCTACTCTCTGGCTGTGGCGTGTGGACTACTCATCATGGCGGCTTCCCTTGTTGTGGAGCACAGGCTCTAGGCACACAGGCTTCAGGAACTACAGCACGTGGGCTCCAGAGCAGGCTCAGTAGTTGTGGCAAACAAGCTTAGTTGCTCCGTGGCATGTGGGATCTTCCTGAATCCATGGATCGAACCCATGTCCTCTTCATTGCCAGTCCTCTACATTTACCACTGAGCTACCAGGGAAAACTTCAATAATATAATTTTTTTTTAATTCCCTTAAGCCATTTAAATCTAAAACATACTCCTCACTTTTTAAAATTCCACTGCCTTTTGACGAAACCAAGGTTTTATAGAAGGCCTCATAGTCTGGGTTTGTCTAATATCTAGTGGTATCATGTAATATGTAACCCTGCTGCTGCTGCTGCTAAGTCGCTTCAGTCGTGTCCGACTCTGTGCGACCCCATAGACAGTAGCCCACCAGGCTCCCCCGTCCCTGGGATTCTCCAGGCAAGAACACTGGAGTGGGTTGCCATTTCCTTCTCCAATGCATGAAAGTGAAAAGTGAAAGTGAAGTCGGTCAGTCGTGTCCGACTCTTAGCGACCCCATGGACTGCAGCCTAGCAGGCTCCTCTGCCCATGGGGTTTTCCAGGCAAGAGTACTGGAGTGGGGTGCCACTGCCTTCTCCGAATATGTAACCCTGTTTACCTTATTTTCTATAAACAGAAATATATAGCTCTAAGGGCTTATTTTCAAGTTAAAATTTTTTCACAACACTGCTTTATTCGTAGGAGACACTTTTATAATTGCGTCACATGAGAAGGCATAGATGTTGTTTAAACAAGTTGGATAACTTGTTTAAAGTGATAACCTGTAGGTTTCCTTAGTTTAAAAGTCTGGTATTCCCCTGTGTGATTTATGAATAATCTCTGGGGTGATACCTTGTCACTGTGGGAATATCTTTTCCCTCAAGAACTTTTAAATCCAGTGGTTTTCTGTACGCAAGACAGCAAAAGAGACACAGATGTATAGAACGGCCTTTTGGACTCTGTGGGAGAGGGAGAGGGTGGGATGAGTTGGCAGAGTGGCAGTGTAACATGTATGATGTCATAAGTGAAACGAATCGCCAGTCTAGGTTTGATGCAGGATGCAGGATGCTTGGGAATGATACACGGGGACAATCCAGAGAGAGGGTGTGGGGCGGGAGGAGATGTGTATAAGAGACAGGAAGTATGACAGTGTTGCAAGAGGTGGCAATGAGGCAAGAAAAGGCCTCAAATTTTCTTGAAAGTGATAATGGTGACCAGCAACTTTACCTGTGGTGCTGGAAAAAGGCCAAGTTCACCTGAAGCCTCAGCAGAGGCCAATATTGAGCTGTGCACAGGACAGGGGTGGGCCTGGGAGGTCAGTGAGAACCACAGTGCACACTTAGAGGCAGGGTGCAGGCTGTCTCCCCTCTACCCCCAACCTCAAGCCCTGCTCCAGTCTCCACAAATCCTTGTTCTTGCCTGCCTGCCTCTGCTGCAGCGACTGGCTCCAGCAAGCATTTCCCCTACATGGGATTTTTTCCCCTGCCTCCTAGATCAAAACAGGACTCAGCTTTCCTTCTCTGCCCCTCCCAGGCACTGAGTGGACCCTTGGCATTTTCAAGGGTGTGTCAGGCAGAGAGCCTGGTCGGGAGGGGTGAGGTGGGGGTCGGGATTGGGAGTTCATGTACACTCGTGGCTGATTCATGTCAATGTATAGCAAAACGAATACAGTATTGTAAAGCAAAACAAACTAAAAAATAAAATTTAATTTAAAAAAAAATAAAAAAATAAAAAAAATAAATTGGCTTATGTTCCTTATCCCCTGTTTAAAAAAAAAAAAATAAATAAATAAAATAAATAAATCCAGTGGTTTTCTGTGCATTGATAAAGCATGCCTGAAACAATCAGAGAGATTTGAAATTGATAATTTAATAATTCTCTCATTCATTTTACATTTATTAACTGGCATTACTCTGTAAAGAGCTTTTCCTAATCAGCACTTTGTGATTTTTAAATATAAATTATTTGATTGTACCTTAGGAAAAAAAGTGTTGAAGGATTACTTACAGGTATTAACAGTAGGGTAAAACAAACTGGAGCATTGGAAGGAGCAGGTGAATATTTACTTTTTTCTTTATAAAATTTTGTATTGTTTTATAATAAATTGGGCACACATAAATACTATAATTAAAAATTAAAAGACATTTAAAATTGATCATTCCAATTTCAAGTGCCATTTAATTACTAAGTTTGTGAATAAAAATCTATAGTTTTGAGCATTTAATGTGTGCTGGCCAATCTGTAAATTAACAACTATCCTTGCAAATAGAAATCACCATTTTGCAGAGCAGAAAGTAGATAAGAAAATGTATACAGTTAAACATATTGTCAAATCTTAATTACTGATTAAGTTTCAGAGCCAAATTAGAACCTAAATACTTCTCTGTTCAATAAAGCTTTGCTTTCTATATTTTTCCTTATTAGCTCTCTTCCATGGAACCATAAACTTCACATCAAACTTTTCAATGCATAAAACTAAGGTGAACTTCGAGTCTTTTGAAAGAAAATGGCTTTGATTAGCTTGTTAGAATGTACTCAGAACTTGATTTTATTCAGTTATGGTGAAGGCGGTAGATCAAGAAACTATTGCTACTCACAGTCTCCAAGAGAACGAGGCATGCCAGCTATGGAGGGCCATATGGGGAAGCAGTCTGATTTGTCAGGTATCAAATAAACTGGCATGAGCCAGAGGCTTTTTTGTGGTTTTTATGGAAAGAAATAGGCCAAGCAAAGTAGGAAAGCTGAGCTGGTTTAGGATTGGATAGTTTGAATAATTTCAGGGATCTCTGGACTATATGGCTTCCCAGGTGGCTCAGGGATAAAGAATCCACCACCCAGTGCAGGAAATGCATGTTTGATCCCTGGGTCGGAAAGATCCCCTGGGAAAGGCAATGACAACCTACTCCAGTATCCTTACTTGGGAAATCTCATGGACAGAGGAGCCTGGTGGGCTACAGTTCATGAGGTCTCCAAAGAGTTGACACAACTTAGTGACTAAGCAACAACTGGATGGTATGGGTGGTTGCTAGTGACCTGGTACCTGGCCCTGAGGTGATTTAAGGCCGGAGGACAGAACACACAGCACATAGTGTCCTGGGATTGCAAGATTCCGATAAAAGGAAATAGACCAGGGATATTCACTTGAAATTGATTGCTTTGCGTTTAAAAGGTGTGTTTACTGGCAGATGGTTTGCTATTTCTGCGAATTAGTGCTCCCTGAAGGGGTCAATCACCCTCTGAGTTTGCAAAGTCCTAAGATGGCAAGACATAATAAAATATATCAAATTTAAAACTATATTAGTACAATTAGCAGTAGGCATGTTGAAAAGTTAAGAAACTATGATGAACAGGTTAGATTCCCTGTAAGGTTATTCAAAATTGTGAGATTCTACACTTGTTAACACATAACCAAAAGTAATGCAAACTTATTAAAGGGAATGTATTAATTAACAAATGTTAATTTCATATCAGATGATATGTCTGTTAAGCACTGGATTTTATTTTTAATCAGTGAAGAAACATAAGATACATATGCTCAGTTTAGTTCAGTTGCTCATTTGTGTCCTACTTTTTGCAACCCCATGGACTGCAGCACACCAGGCCTCCCTGTCCATCACCAGCTCCCAGAGCTTACTCAAACTGATGTCCATAGAGTCGGTGATGCCATCCAACCATCTCATCCTCTGTCATCCCCTTCTCCCCCTGCCTTCAATCTTTCCCAACATCAAATGAGTCAGTTCTTCACATCAGGTGGCCAAAGAATTGGAGGTTCAGCTTCAGCATCAGTCCTTCCAATGAACATTCAGGACTGATTTCCTTTAGGATGGTCTGGTTGGATCTCCTTGCAGTCCAAGGGACTTTCAAGAGTCATCTCCAACACCACTGTTCAAAAGCATCAATTCTTCGGCACTCAGCTTTCTTTATAGTCCAACTCTCACATCCATACATGACTACTGGAAAAATAACAGCTTTGACTAGATGGACCTTTGTTAACAAAGTAATGTCTCTGCTTTTTAATATGCTGTCTAGATTGGTAATAGCTTTTCTTCCATATGTACATAATAAGATAATATACATATAGAAGTATCCTAGGAAGATCTTGCCAGTAATATAACTATAATTTTACTTTTAGAGAAACCTAAATATCACTTGGGCTTCCCAAGTGGCTCAGTGCCTGCAATGTAGGATAAGCAGATTCAATCTCTAGATCAGGAAGATTTCCTGAGAAGGAAATGGCAGCCCACTCTAATATGCTTCCCTTGTGGCTCAGTGGTAAAGAATCTGCCTGCCAATACAGAAGATTTGGGTTTGATCCCTGGGTTGGAAAGATCCCCTGGAGAAAGAAATGGCAACCACTCCAGGATTTCTTGCCTGGGAATCCCATGGACAGAGGAGTCTGGCAGTCTCCTCCATGGGTTCATAAAGAGTCAGTCATGACTTAGTGACTAAGCACCAGCAATAAAAATATTACTTGCATTAAACTATCAGCAATTTTGGGAGTTTATTGTACTGGATATTAGCATATGGGTTCTAGATGTCCCTATACTTTCTTTGAAGAGGTAATGTTTGTAAGTACTTTACCTATAGTTTGTATGCTATGTGAACAGTCTGTATTGTTTACCATAGTTTCATAAGATGTACCGTTTGCTCCAAAACAAAGTAAAAAATATTTATCACACGTTCATTCCCATGTATTTATTGGTTTTAGTAGGAGTCCTGTTATTGGCATAGTGTGAGAGTTCTACATTTATCAGATGTCAGTGGCAAAGATGTGCGATTTACAAGATGTTAGGTAGCTTCCATCTGGGTAGCACTGGAGCGTCTGCCAGTGCGTATGATCAAGCAGAGGACTCAGAGAGCAAGTGCTGAAAAGCAGCAGTCTGACTCTCATTCTGTTGGATAAACAGAATATTTTTGGCTCCACCAACATATCAGTGGAACTAAAATAAATTCGCAGCAATCAAATCAGCTTCTAAAAAAAGTTACAACTTTATTTTTAACAGCCAGCATATTAATATGGAAATGGAAAATGATAAGAAATCACTTTTCTAGAATTTAAATGCCACTGTTAACTGCATCTATGATAAGCTTCAGAAACCTTCTGCTCTGAATAACCATTTCTATAGAAAGGTGTACCCAAGTTATTCATTTCTTTGTTCTTTAGTCTGAAGCTCTGCAAAATGGAGTAAATAATACCAAAATCAGTTTTAATATGAGAATTAAGATTTTGCAATGTGTTTCAATAGAAGATGCACCGATCATTGGTTAGCTTCATTCATTGGCCCCTGAAAAGGACTGCATATTACAAAATCATGGAGAAAAAGAGGTATTCTCTAAAGCGTACATGTACACAGGTCAATTCATATAAACAATGTCCACTTGTATTTCTTTCATATATATTATATATATTTCTTTTAGATGTCTTTTGCTTTTAATATTAATTTTTACTTATTTTAGTCCAAGTTATTTTACTTTCAAGTATTTTTTACCAATCTGTCCTTTTTGCCTATCTCATAAAAAATTAATTTTACAATGATGCAAAAAGTAAGAAAATATGTTTTAGGCTTTATCTTTCTGTACAATGTGCATTTTATTATGAAGACTTAAATATGCAAGAAAAAAGCCGAGTAGGACAGGGACTTTTATATAATCTATAAACCTATATGCTAATGTTTTTCCACATTTAATTGGTAGATGTGTTTTACCTTCTTATTAATTTTTTTCTTTGTGAAGTATTAAAACACAAACCCCCTATGCCATGCCAGTAGCTACTTTAGTTTGCATCTTTAAAATCATGAATATTCTCTTGAATAATCACAAAGACATTGTCTCATCTAAGAACATTAACGTTAGTCTGTTTTCTTTCTCTAGTTTTAAACAAATGGACTTCAGAGTAAAAGTGAACTTTTACTTTTATGGACTCTATTCTACAATTACTCTGAATCATATTGCAGGTACAAAATATTACTTTACACTCTTCTAAGTGAAAATAATTATTTGTAGCCCTGAAAGTACACTTTCAATCATGTCTGACCCCATGGACTATAGCTCCCCAGGCTCCCCTGTCCATGGGATTTCCCAGGCAAGAAGGCTAGAGTGAGTTGCCATTTCCTTCTCCAGGGGATGTTCCAGATCCAGAGATCGAAGCCACGTCTCTTGCATCTCTTGCATTGGCAGGCAGATTCTTTTACCACTGTACTACCTGGGAAGCCCATAGCCCTGAAAGTATATACTAAATATTCATAGTAGAGCCAAGCACTAGTACAGAACACAGATTTAAAGATTCAAATGCCACCTTTTAAAACCATATGCATAGTCTCCAATGCATCATAAAATATTAGAATGTATAAATTATTTTAATGATAATTTAGGGTGTAATGACAAATTCAATTCAGAGATAAATATTTAGGTCAAGCTTATCCCACTTCATTATAGATCTGACCAATGGAAAAAAAAAAAATCAATCAATGGCACATCTACTTAACAGTCCTAGTGGGGATTCTGATTTCTGAAAGCATTACTTTTGGCCCTTTAATGATTAATATTTTAATTGTGTGAGTACCTTTATTAGACTATGTAAAATTATCATTATAAGAACACATAGGCAAAATCTGTATAAAGCTAGCATTTCTAATGTTTCTGTGACAGGTGGGATCATGTCAAGAAAGCCCAAGTTATCCTGTGTTTTCCATTTTTGATGTGTTTCAATCAAGGAAATGAAAGAAGTATACAAGTGTTCATGGTTTACTAAGAACAAAGGACAGGGAAGCCTGTCCTTCCAATGATTTCAGCCTTCAGAGCAATGCATGGGTCTCAAGAATGTGCCCCTCAGCAGCTGAAACCAGGAGAACCTCTAGGAATCTTTCAGCAACTCATATGGAAGCTATTTGAATACTATAAACCACTGCTAAGAAATAAATAGGCTGGGGAAACCATTAAATGGCATATGAACAAATATTAGCAGATTATGTAATTCAGAGTAATACTCAGAAACTCTAAGGTGGCAAATAAGAATGACTTCCAGGACTTTCTATCTAAGTTATCTATGGTGTGATGTGTGAAGTCGTCTACCTGGTATCTACCTTTCAGGGGTGCAGGCATACTGCTTTGCTCCCTCGGTTGACTCCATCTTCTTCCAGACACCCACTTTTCTAACTGACTGGGGAACTGCTCAGAAAACCAAGTAGTGTCTCCTCTCTCTCACTTCCTACTATTTCTTCAGTCTCAGAGTAATTTCTTCCTACAGTCTTTTGTTACTCATAAAAATTGTTCCTACTAAAATAATTTCAGTAACTGTAAGATTGTATAAAAAAAATGTTTCTAGCAATTTCTTCTTGGTGCTCTGAAAATAACTGTACCAATTAATTGAACATCTAAGAGTTAAACACTTTTTGAAAAGTATTTGGCTACCCTCTGAATGGAGTCACTGGGAGGAGAGGAGGGAATACATGCAATATTATACCTTTGTAAATTCTTCTACCGTGTCTGCTGGAGTAGAAATAATGAGATTGGGAGTTTGTATTAAGGGGTGGTATAGAAATGATAAAAATAAAAGTGGAAGAGATAATCATTACTTTTCTATATTGTATATGTAGAAAAGCTACAGTGCACTGTGGTCTTATGTGTGAAAGAGATTCTGAATGCTTCAGACCCAAGGCATAAATTCTGGCTGAGTTTCATAGTTTCACCAGTTGCCCTTCATGGGAACTGGTGATTCTCAAATCCTTGATCTTGTTTCAGATTCTGAGGGCACAGAGACAAGGCACTTCTTAAATAATGCAACTAGTGCAATCTCCTAGATAAATGGCAAATTAATCAGTCTCTAAATCCTTGTTTTTTGAAGACTTGTGCATTTTTAAAGAAGACAGAGTAAATTGTTTAGTGACTTGGTACCATTGATTTTCATTATGGATGGTGTTGGCTGGGTCTGTGTCAGGTCATCAGGGAGAGATAGCCTTTGCATAGCTAAATGAAATGGGAAAAGAGGCACTTCTTGTTTCATACTCAGGAGAAGAAACTCAAAGTCATAGAGAAGTTTTACATGACCTTCCTTTAAGAACAACTTTTGCCCACCACCCAGTTTTTAGGGAATGACAAGAATCTTTCAGTACAGATAGCAACAGGATGTCTCAGCAACAGTGCAAAAAAATTCCCCACATGGGACAATTTTAAAGAAAGATGAGTCTGGAACAATATGAACAGGATAATTTCAAATATTCTATTGAAACCCATAGTGAATTTCATGTCTATGGTTGAACATGTTTAGAATAGAACAATCAAATCAAATGAGCACTACTTGCTTCAGCTGATGCAGGGAGCTGAAGTTTTGTGTTTTCAAAAGTTCCACTTAAGTTATGTTTTCTGTGGTCTGATGAAGATTTAACCACACATTTCATCTCCCAAGGCAGAATTCGTTACAGTTAAAATGCCTCATGTTAGTCCCAAGATAGTTATTCTTTTCTGGATGAATTCTCACACATTTGACTTGGACATAAAATTGTTTTCAATTTCTACCTAAATTTCTCTTATCCTTCTCCATTTTGCTGAAATGTTGGTTAAACTTTATTCACTGTTGATTCTTTTTTTTTTTTAATGTAACCAACCTTATTTATTTATTCCCAACCCAGATTTATTTAGTTTATATAAGACTTCAGCTTCAGAGTTTCTGTAAATGAAGTGTTTTCAGAGACTTCAATCTTTTTGAAATGAAATCTATAATTTTTGTGCTTCACAATGGTGCTTCTGTTGTTTTTTTTTTTTTTTAACAAGAAATCACACAGTTGTCATATTGTGACAATTCATTGAATTACTCCAGAGGAAACTGTAGCTCTTAAAGGATTTTCAACTTGATTTTTTTTTAGATATATGCCACAGCAATTCCCTTTTTTAATGATAACTAAATGATTTGAGTCAGTGAGCTGTTACACAGTTTAGTAGAAAGAGAGGAGTTGTGCCTGGCTGGAATGAGGTATTTGTGAGGTTTAGCCCTTCTAATCTATGTGATAATTTTCTTCTGGATATAGTGATCAATAGCGATTAAATAAATATATGTTAAAAACATATTAAAAACACTCCCAGTTAATGGCAAACAAATCTTATTAGATGAGATGTTATGACACAATATTTCAGAAAATGTCATGGTAATTTTAGAGTGTATAAAGGTTTTTGATTCACTGACTAAGTATGCCTTATATAGAGTTTAATCAAGGCCTGTTTAGAAGACAGTTAATAATACTTAATACGTTTTTTGTTGTCCACATCATAAAAACAGTCCCAAGATATCAAATAATGATTTTCATTTTCATCAGGTCAGTGAAGAAGGGTTTTAATATTCCCTTGGATATCCATTTGAATGTTGTTCTCCAGAGAGGAAAGTAAACATTGTGATTCCAATCTAAAATGCCTGATCCTCAGAATATTCTAAGAAATGTTAAGTTTTCATGACAGGAGATCACTTTTTTTTTCACTGATCAATTACCATTCCAGGGACCTCTCAGGTATGAGACCTCAGGCAGACACTTTCAGAGAGCAGGAAAGGTAGAGTCTAATTTCATTTGCTTTCAAATTATTTGTGCATTATCATTTTGCCCTTATGTTTAATATTATGACTCTTTTTATCTCTTAGTTGCAAATTTTTGTCCTTCATAGTATGAAAAATAATTCATCAGGAGTATTCCCAGAATTTCATATAATAGTTTTGATATATAAAAAGGTTTGTGACACCATTTCTGCCTTCTTTATTCTTGATAATAGACTGCAAAATAAGGTATTATTTAAGAGACAGAGAAATAAAGGGAGAGAGGGAGAGAAGGAAAATGGAGGGAAGGAGAAAAAGGAAAAATAATAAAACAACTAGAAATTTGATAGACTTCACATAGTATTTCCACTGTTTATCAATATGCAAGCATAATTATATGATTAATTAATAAATTAAAAAATTAATTGTCAACC
This sequence comes from Aepyceros melampus, assembly GCA_006408695.1. Taxonomy (NCBI): domain Eukaryota; kingdom Metazoa; phylum Chordata; class Mammalia; order Artiodactyla; family Bovidae; genus Aepyceros; species Aepyceros melampus. The sequence continues at coordinate 16,388 of SJXQ01002425.1, read as the reverse complement.
TTAAAACCACACTGATAATGATGCAGTATTTTGCTATGTGGATTACTATCTCCAATGTTCCTTTCGAGTTTGAAATTTATCAATATGGATTTCTTACACAATTAATAGGCAAGATGCAACAGAGGGTTCACTCTAATTATTGATGAATATGTCATATTTTATTGGGAATACATGAAAGAGAATATGTATTGAACATATTAATATTTTCATCACTTGCACAGTAAATGGTTCTCTTTTTAAAAAACATATCTGTATAGAAAACAATGGTATGAATTAAATATTAGTAATTGGTGATGTAAATTATTTATCAGTAATTTACTGGTGAAAAATTTAGAATATGTATGTAATACATGCCATGTATATTCTCTATATATAATTCTATGTATATATTCTATATATGTAATTCCATATATATTACATACTTATATGCTTATAATTAGAGGTGTTGATTATATGGGGAAAATAATGTTGGTGGGATACCTGTTTCATATGAAGCAGAAAACAAATGTGTGTGCACTTGTATATTTCTGTATTTAAGAGAAAATTTACACATTTTCAAATTCAGGATGCATATTGAGGCCTAGACATTAGGAGTGAGAGCAGGTGGTAAGCATGCTTAAAGGGTCAAAAAAGGTATCAGAGGAGAGGAGGAATCCCAATGGTGAAGTTTGGAAGATGAGTTCAAAAGCATGATATATGATAGTAATTGCCTGGTTAAATTTTGGATGTTAGTAGTTTTTATAAGTTCTTGTGACCTCAAGTTAAAAGTAAACAGATTTTTCAGGGCCAGAGGATAATTTGAGTGATACGGATTGGAGAGTAAGAAAAAAAATTGGATATTTTGAAGTCAAATAAACTGTCTTAAAAATCCTAATAAATAACATATATAGTTTACTGGAGAAAATCTTTATCAAATGACTGGAGCTGGCTCCTACTTGTCTTTAGATAAATCTAGTCTTTCTCATAACCTTCCAGTTATACATGCTACTTGCTGGTCTCCATTTGTAGACTATATGCTCCTTGAGGATAATGTTCGTGAATCATCTGATTCATTTACAAGTGAGTTGTCATGGTTTATTAATATGATGAACATTTGAGTTAGAAAAAATAATTGGATTTCAACTTCCTAAGATGTTATTTATTAGTTGTTTGAATGTAGGCAAATTAGTTGAACTCTCTGAACATCATAGTCCTTGATTACTTTGCAGAATTGCTGTATTAGGGAGAATGTCAATAAAAGGAGTTGAATTGTATTCCATTCATAAGGTTTAATAGCTGGTAGATATATTGGACACCCACAGTGTCTGACTCATGTAGGTACTCTATTTATCCTTCTCTAAATATACTTGGTCCACTGAATGGCTTAGTTTGGATTCACTCAATAGTAGAGAGAGAGACAAAGAAGTATTGTACCTGTTCCCCTCTTCGTGGGATTTAACTATCCTGAACATTTGGAACAAGCAAGTTCCTGTGCATTTGGAGAAGGTCGGTGCAGAAATGCATACAATAGACTCTGGAAGAACCTGTCAATATATGTGGAACTGTCTAGTGCTGTTGTGCTGAAATCACAGCCGCTTTAGTGGATATGGTACATAACACAAAGAAGGGTCTCTACAACAAATAAATCATGACAGTTGTGTTCAGAATTTCAAAATATTATAATATTTATAATATTTATAAAATATTCTATATTATTATAGAATTTCATAAATATTAGAAGAGGAGAGGTGACTTTATGCTTTATATCTGTATTCTGCTTGCCTAGCATAGTTCCTGGGGCTCATATTAGATATTTTAAAAGAGTTTCTGATTTAAAATACATTAATCTACTAACAGTGTCCTACAGAATTGCCAACAAGTGCATGCTTATATTTTATGGTAAAGGGCAGTGTACCATTCTTCTTAATGAGCTCAGCATATTGACTGACACTGTTGCTGAATTAATCCTCATAACTCTTTTGGTTTTTAATTACTATCGTAATATCATTTTGAATTACCTACGTGTAATATTCTTGGTCAGTAATCAATGATAAAAGCCTACAGTATTATAGAGTATATAAAACATCTTTTGTGATTATATAAATGCTATTTTATAGTAGAGTTCTAATGGATTTTTTTTTTGTAAGAACTTGCAGATACAAAAAGGCCATTTAACAGAAAGGAAAACAATTATGAAAATTTTCTCTTGACAGCAAATTATTTGTACCACTTGTAAGGTGACACCTTTTTGCTTAGATATGTCCTAATAAAAGAAGCCCTCTCCAAATGTATATACATAAGATGCTGTTATTTTAACTATTACCTGGTTTATGTAATTTTTAGTTTTATTGTTTCTATCATCTTTTCAGAGAAAAATATTAAAACGTCATAGTATTCTACTATGAATTAACGTGATTTCTCTTATATACAGCTTTGTGTTTTGGTTTCTACGAGCTTTCACAAGGAGTGTCTAAGCCCAGCAGTTCTGTGCAGTACAACTATCTTTTTTAACAAACAAATTTCTCAAGAGGGAATCCTGGTCATTCTTGCACGCTAGATCTTCCCACTGTGAGAAGAGAAGGTGCAAGCACCTGTCATCTTATAGGAGAAAGAGGAGTTGTTAGATATATGCCAAATGTATTGTCTTTCAAATAGCAGAGTAAAAGTATGGTGTTTGGAGAAACAGTGTCAGCAGTATAGGACAGAATTACCTCTTGCAAAAACACATAGAGTCTCAAAAGCAAGAGACTGGAGAGGTGATAATCTTTCTGATCCTCAGAACTCTCTGTGTTAGAGCTTCGTCGTGTGGCTGACTGTTATTTTTTCTTTTGTTTATTTAAGAATCAAGATACCAGATAAATCACTAAACCAGGAATGAATTTGAAATTAAGATCACTGAAGTTTTTCTCATGCCAATAAAATCCCTCACTGCAACCCCTAATAATACGTGTGTCAAGTTCATAAAATACACCGACTAAAACATGTTGAAAAAAATTCAAACAAGTACACTTAGAATAATAAATATTGATGATGCTAAGCTTCCTCATTATCTATTTTAATATAATTGACAACTGCTTTATCTTCTTTTTCAAATTTATCTTAATACAGAAACAAAAATGCAGATATAAACACATTTTTATATGATAAATTAGTGTCTGGGACGTTTGAATGCTTCTTTGTAAACAAACATGGCTTTGTAATAACAATTGTGGAGTGATTAATTCAAAAGGCTAATGACCTCATAGACGATGCAGTTTTATGCTTGAAATTATAACGGATGCCACATAACATCCCACTCAAACAACCTTCCTGTTTCTCTCTTGTTAGGCTATGGGGATTACAGACACATTCTTGTGGTTCAGTTGCATCCAGTTAGGCCCATTAACAGGAATGTCTTTTCAACTCAGGTATGAAGCTGCAGTTTCTAATCACAGGATGTCTTTTCACTAGGAAAAGATACGTCTTAAAGTCAGTAGAGGTTTTTAAAAGTTAAGAGAAGCTTTACATAGGGTCCAGGAGCAGCAACTCAAGGGAGAAACTGAAGGAGTTGGGGACCAAAGGGAGAAACTGTAGGTTTCTGTAGGAGAAACTGTAGGAAAAAAAATAGGATGGGGGCCAAGTTATGTAGGGTTCAGGAGGCACAGGCGTCTTCAACATACTGTTAACTCCTGCTCTGTTGTTCTATCACCTGGCCTCAGAGCCTTTCAGTTTGCTTTCCATTTTAAATTTCTTTCGGCTCAAATGCTCTTTTTCCCCTTCACCTCTATTTCCCAGCAGAAGATTGAAATAAATAGAGGTGAGCAAGTCTAGAAAACATTGCATAGTTTATGTTACTATTTTAGCAGGAAGAGCTTTTCTGCAAGACTGCAATAAAAAGAACTACAGTCTATATTCTTCTAAAGCTGCCTTCGGACTCCTTCCAGCTCTGATCTAATAAGAGAAGCCCTCTCTAAAGGTCTCTTCCCTAACTATCCAGGGAACCTCCTTTTGGCTCCTTTCCAATTATTCTTGGAATTAGCATTTTGATTCTTTGTTCTTGTTATTCAGTCACCAAGTTGTATCTGACTCTTTGCGACCCCAGGGGCTGCAGCCCACCATACTTCCCTGTCCCTTATCATCTCCTGGAGTTTGCCTTGGTGATGCCATCCAACCATCTCATCATCTGTCACCCTCTTTTTCTGCCTTCAATTTTTCTCAGAATTAGGGTCTTTTCCAATGAGTCAGCTGATCTCATCAGGTGGCCAAAGTATTGGAGCTTCAGCTTCAGCATCAGTCCTTCCAAAGAGTATTCGGTGTTGATTTCCTTAAGGATTTACTGTTTTAATATCCTTGCTTTCCAATTTTTTATTTTGATTTTCCAAATTTTGATACTACCTATAATGAATGCTATTTTTACCTGTCCTTTAAGGCTCTTATAATGTTGTTTGGACTTTCCCAAACATGACTCATAATTTAACAGTAGGTGGAACCAATACTTATTGAGGCTAAATGTCCTTATATTAGAGTTGTGTCCTTGTTCTGAGAAAATTGTGCAAAACCTTTAAAAATTATTTAAAGATTTTTGTTGTTGTGTGTATGAAATTTGTAATGATCAACTTCAGTGAAAAACGTTTCTCTCTACTTTTTTTTTTTCACTGCTTTTAAAATGACTTCACCTTGATTTGTTTCCAGCTTTGCCTTGGCAAACTCTTGTCATCATATTTATTTAAATAGTTATATATTTTTGCTTAGTTCAGTGGGAGTTCCTCAAATTTGAGGAGCCTATATTCCCAAGGTCTAAGTCAATGAATGGCAGACACTGAATATTCAATGCTGTTTGCTTACAAGAATGAAATAAGAAGGCAAGGATATCATTGTACCTTTTCAGATGATAATTAATTTTTTATTTCTCTTATATAAAATTTTTTCTTGAGGCTTTCTGAATAAGTATTTGATTAGACATGCTGGAGTCTTTGTGTCACAGGTAGGAAGAAGGCTACAATTTAATTTTAACTAATTATTTTCTAACATTTATCTAGTGATCTAAATGCTTCACATGTTTTGGGGATCTAGAATATTGAATTTTTTCATTTCTTTGAATTGTCTTTTTTTCTTGTTTTGTCCTTTTTTAAATTGGTATTGATTCACTTGTAGTTTTCATTCTTTATCCATTTATTCTTGGTTTGTATTTATTTTTTGGATTTATTTACAAATTTATTTTTATGTTATTTTTTAATTGAGATATAACTGACAAATAAAATTATGAGATATTTAAAGCGTTGTTGTTCAGTCACTAAGTTGTGTCTGATTCTACAACCCAACTAACTACAGCATGCCAGGTTTCCCTGTCCTTCACCATCTCCTGGAGTTTACTCAAACTCTGTCCCTTGAGTCAATGATGCCATCCAAACATCTCGTCCTCTGTTGCTCGCATCTCCTCCTGCTCTCAATCTCTCCCAGCATCAGAGTCTTTTCTAATGAGTTGGCTCTTCACATCAGGTGACCAAAGTATTGGAGCTTCAGCTTCAGCGTCAGTCCTTCCAGTAAACATTCAAGGTTGATTTCCTTTAGGATTCACTGGTTTGTCCTCTTTGTTGTCCGGGAATTCTCAAGAGTCCTCTGGCACCACAATTCAAAAGCATCAATACTTTGGCACTCAGCCTTCTTTATAGTCTAACTCTCACATCCACACATGACCATTGGAAAAATCAGGCTTTATAGTGTACATTGTGACAATTTGATATATGTGTACACTGTGAAAGGATTCCCACCACTAAATTAATTAACACATCCTTCACTTTACATATTTACTTTTTTGTGTGTGAGAACATTTAAGTTCTATTCTCTTAGGAAATTTCAGTTATACATTGAAATATAGTGTTGTCAGATAGAGACCATGCAGAAGGGTTTCTAATTCTTTGCAATGGTGTCTGGGAACATTTCTGGCATTCCGATCCTAAAGTCCCAGGTATATGTGTACTGTGTACTCTGTGTAACTGTACTATGCATAATTGTATATATCCTGTACTATGTGTGTGATGGGAGAGGGCAATGGCACCCCACTCCAGTACTCTTGCCTGGAAAATCCCAAGGACAGAGGAGCCTGGTGGGCTGCAGTTCATGGGGTCGCACAGAGTCGGACACGACTGAATGACTTCCCTTTCACTTTTCACTTTCATGCATTGGAGAAGGAAATGGCAACCCACTCCAGTGTTCTTGCCTGGAGAATCCCAGGGATGGGGGAGCCTGGTGGGCTGCCATCTCTGGGGTCGCACAGAGTTGGACACGACTGAAGCAACTTAGCAGCAGCAGCATGTGTATGATGAAAAATATTTCACTCCCTTAAAATGTCAAAAGCATCCTCACTGAAAAATTCTACAGGGTCTTAAGATAGAAATCAACATTTATTGAATATCTATATTGTGCACATCCTTGTGTTTGAACTGTGGAGACATAGAAGGACTTGGGGAGATGTATAGATGTTTAAAGTGCTATCTCTCTTTCCGTGGGAGTTTAAAATCCAATTAAGAGATTACAAAGAACATGAAAGCTAGAAATATGAAGGTGCTTATATTCGGATTGTTTGTTGTTACTTACAAATGACTAGCTCACTCCACATTCTAAACACGCTTTTCCAATGAATCAGTATAAGTGACATGTGATAAAGGTATGTAGCAAGGAGCACATGTTTCAAGGGACATCAGGTGGACCACTAAGATCATAGAGGCTTTATCATCTTGTGGAATAATTCAGCATTTTGTATTGCTCTGCTGATAACAAACAAGAATACTCTCAGGGATATTAGATATTACGTGGCTGACATTGGGCAATATGCAAATAGGGGATAAGTCTGGCATGACCTCCTGGATTATTAATTTTACTGGAAAGCTATTTTATAAAATTTTATTTTAGAATAAACATATACATTGTTACCAATTACATGAGAGAATTTATATGAGTTGTAAACATAAAGCAGGTGATTCTGAAGATGTTTAACTCTTCTAACAGACTGCTTTAAGTTATATTCTTAGCCTCAGGGTGTGGAAGGACTGATGTTGAAGTTTAAACCCCAATACTTCAACTGTCTGATGTGAAGAGCTGACTCATTTGAAAAGATCCTGATGCTGGGAAAGATTGAGGGCAGGAGGAGAAGGGGACGACAGAGGATGAGATGGTTGGATGGCATCACCAACTCAGTGGACATGGATTTGGGTAGACTCTGGGAGTTGGTGATGGACAGGGAGGCCTGGCGTGCTGTGGTTCATGGGGTCACAAAGAGTTGGACACAACTGAGAGACTGAACTGAACTGAACTGAACAGGGTGTATATGTTTGTTAGTCTCTATTATAAGGGACATGTAGAGGAAAATTTTAAGAACACTAGAGTTAATCAATAGTCTTCTAATCAAGTAATTCATTGCCAAAAAATAGTCTACATCCAAGACCAGAAGAATAGTGCAGTTCAGTTCAGTTCAGATACTCAGTCATGTCCGACTCTTTGTGACCCCATGGACTGCAGCATGCCAGGCCTCCCTGTCCATCACCAACTTCTGGAGTTTACTCAAACTCATGTCCATTGAGTTGAAGAACAGTACAGTGAGTGGGAATGAACTCTTTTAATATTTGTCACCATAATCCTGAACTCTTCCATTATGTAGAATTATTATGCTCACCAAGAAAGTGCTGATAAATGGGTTAGAAAAAAAAAAATGAGATGGAATTAGCTTTCTGAAATTTATAGGTCCTCCCTGATGAACGGGGAACTTTTAAACAGACAATAAGCTCAGTCCCCAAAATCAGTTTTCTGATGGATGTAAACTTTCTTTTCGATACAGAAACAAACTTTTGAAAATAGCTGTAGTACTGACAGCCATGAGCATGAAAGTGCTGAAATCATAAATAGCTCAAGAAACAAAGGAACACTGAAAGATTCCTGGAGAAATTGATGAGACAATGTAGGTTGCCCACCACCTATATATTGCTTAAGTGATCCCGGTAAGAAACTATAAATGAATTGTAAATGAATACTCAGTGGCTTCTGATTGAAAAATGATGAATAAAACTGCCAATTAGATGTTGCTGATGAATAAAGCACCAAATTCAATGTCCATTAAAGTTTATTTTTCATAAATGCTGCCATAATTTGATTAAAGAGACAGAGAAGGTATTGAAGATTTGAAGGAGTATTCTTTCAGTTTTTGCTTATCATGAATAAGCATTTGTTTTGCTATTACTATGAATTTGCCTTTTTTGTTATATCTAGAATGAAAATAACACCTTCATCCCAAGGTTTTTGTGAGAAATAAAGGAGTAAATACCAGCATAATGTGCTTATAAAGTAAACACACAATAAGCAAGAGCTTTTAATTAAGCAAGGATGGTCTTCAACCATTTCTCTTTATTATTCTCTAGGAAAGAACACAGTCTGCCTGTTTCTGTTATCAGTTCTGATAGCAGATTAACAAGATTTCATTTGTCTAGAATTCTATATTACTTCCTACCCTGAACCTCAAACAATTAGAATTTTATTTATCATGATTATTTAAATTACAATCTTTGCAAGGTGGAGTGAGACATCAAATTGTTTAGTTCAATTGTTTTATTTTCTCTATGTATCCATTTAAACTTTGCAAATTTGAATGCATTTGCAAAATGTCTCATTTAACAGATATTTTTCACTGACCTGCTATGGTTTGAGTACTATAGTTGTCACTGGGAAGGTAACGTGAATTCAGGAATAAGGCACACAAAAACTAAAAGTATTTTTAAATACTGTAGTAGATTTTCTTTGAGGGGGCACTGTTCGTTTTTGAGGCCAGGACCCAGCCTACAACAGTACAGGAAGATTGCACGAGCCCTTCAGAATGCAGTCCAGTGCTACCGTGTCATCTATGACGAGACAAAAAGAGCTAAGACACAGACATCATGGGACTGTTTTTTCAAGAGAGTAGACAGAACTGAATCCAACAAGGAAACAGAACCTGTGCCATCAACATAAAGGTATGAGTGAAGTTGCATCTGGCCCTCTGTCTTCCATCGCTGATTACCTTTCGAGTCTTCCATCTCCCGTCTCCCCTCCCTCCTCCAGTAATTCTTGCCTGTTTACTTGATGCCAGTATACCAGCTGTTCTGTTGCACTGTACTACTGTGCTTGTCAAGATGTGGTGCTGTAAAATTGAAAATGTTTTCTTTATCTTTTGTGTTTGTTTCTTATGTTTGTGTGAAAAGTATTATAAACCTATTACAGTACAGTCCTATATAGCTGATTGCATTATTAGTAGTTGGGCACCTAAGAGATGTGTATAAGAGACAGGTATAGAACGGCCTTTTGGACTCTGTAGGAGAGGGAGAGGGTGGGATGGGTTGGCAGAGTGGCAGTGTAACATGTGTGATATCATAAGTGTAACGAATCGCCAGTCCAGGTTTGATGCAGGATGCAGGTGCTTGTGACTGATACACGGGGATAATCCAGAGAGAGGGTGTGAGGTGGGAGGGGGGAGGTGGGGGTCGGGATTGGGAGATCATGTACACTCGTGGCTGATCCATGTCGATGTGTAGCAAAACAAATACAGTATTGTAAAGCAAAACAAACTAAAAAAATAAAAATTAATTTAAAAAATAAATAAATAAATAAATAAATAAATAAAAGTACCAAGGAATACAAAAAAAAAAAAAAGATAAAAATTTAAAACTATTGCATAAATATGACATGAAAGATATGGATTAGGTCATGGTGTATGCTTCCTAAATAGCCATATAGAGTATTCATTTGGGTCTACTATTGCATATGTGATTTTATTAAAAATTTTTTTAATTGGAGGAAAAAAATAAATAAATACTGTAGCAACTGTAAGAAATAAGTACAATATGTTTGGGAACAAAACACAGAAGTAGTTAGTTTACATGTCTAAGTGGGATGGGAAGAGGGCAATTTGTAAATAAGGTTTTTTGGAAATACTGCATCTTAAGAGTAAAGAGGATTTAAGACAGAGGAAAGGAAACCACTTATTCTTGGGCTAGTCTGCCTCTGCCGCAGGTGTTTTACACATTTCAGTATTGCTCAATTCAGATGTTTCTTTCTCATTATCTGCAATCGCTCATACCAACAAATAAGTTATCTGCTTTACAGTGAAGCTTATGTATAACTGCTGCTATGCCAGTTAAATGTTATCAAATTAACTTAGGAAGTGAAGCAAACTATGCACTCTCATCAATCACCGGGCATAGAGATAGCCGCCCCCCTGCTGCTGCAAAGTCGCTTCAGTCGTGTCCGACTCTGTGTGACCCCATAGATGGCAGCCCACCAGGCTCCCCCGTCCCTGGGATTCTCCAGGCAAGAACCCTGGAATGGGTTGCCATTTCCCTCTCCAATGCATGAAAGTGAAAAGTGAAAGTGAAGTCACTCAGTCATGTCCGACTCTTCACGACCCCATGGGCTGCAGCCTACCAGGCTCCTCCATCCAGGGATTTTTCAGGTGAGAGTACTGGAGTGGGGTGCCATCACCTTCATCCCACCCAAATCTGAAGAAGGGTATTTAAAAATGAAAGACTCAGATGGGAAGTAGAATTTTTTGAAAAGAAAAGTTTTCGCTTTTCTGAGCACTGTCTACAATGGATACTTTTTGAGGCATGGTATGGTGAGTTTCTTCTAAACCCTTATTCTCTACTTCGAGGGTTTAACACCTCATGAGTTTTTCCGGATGGCAGAGCCTGCTTACTATTATAAACATTAAAAATGACAAGCATGTGTCTGCTTATCTTTGCAACCAAGGCCTGGGCATATGATCTAGACATTGCCCATCAGATACACTATCCCAAAGTTCACATCAGATGGTAAACTCAAAGGCACGGATTCCCTGGAAAACCTATCCTCACAGCAGGTGGCAGCAGCAGTGGCAGTGCCATCTCATTTGGTCATGTCTGTGACTATGAAAACAGTGACATTTAATGTTCCGGAGCAGAGGCTGAGGTTACTATGGATGTTGCCATGACTACCACATAGATGTCTCTGAATTTTTACACATCTCATATTTTACTCAGCAACCTTTCCAGCAATCCTATATACTTCCTAAAATTCTTTCAGTGTACTTTATTCTTAAGGACAAGAGTAGTTTATGTTGCTTGAAAATAAGGACCAGAAATGATTTAAAATAAGGGAGGGGCCTTGGAAAGTCACTGTAACTTGGTATTTTCCACATACGACTATGCCAGGTATGGAAGAAAGTGGCCCTGACAAGGTGGTCTTGCAGACTTGTGTGGCTATTTGTGACTGTCATGTACATCTTTTGGACTTTATAAACTGTCTCTTTTTAGACTTATTCTCTGAGTTTCATCAATGTTACTAATATTAACTTTTAGTAGATTTTTTTAAAGCTTCTATCCTACCACATTTGTCCAAAAGAGGACCGAAGGATAATTTATAAACATATTTGATCAATTAAATGTTTGCTTCTACCACTCTTTGTAATGGGAGCAATGGGAATTAAACAGGATTTTCTTTATATGTGATCATGTCATCAGAGGGGCTTCCCTGGTGGCTCAGATGGTAAAGAATCTGACTGCAGTGCAGGAGACCTGGGTTTGGTCCCTGGATTGGGAAGATCCCTGACAAAGGGAATGAAAACTCACTCTAGTATTCTTGCCTGGAGAATTCCATGGACAGAGGAGCCTGGCAGGCTATAGTCCATGGGGTGGCAAAGAGTTGGACACGACTGAGCAACTATTTATGTCATCAGAAAACAGAGACAATTTTAGCTTAATATAATATAATATAATATAATATAATATAATACAATATCATATCATATAAGACAAACCCACAACTCACATTAGAGTCATTGGTAAGACTGAAAGCCTTTCCTCTAAATTCAAGCACAAGAAAAGTGTTTCCACTCACTAATCCTATTCAAAATAGTACCAGAAGTCCTAGCCAGAGCAATTAAATAGGGGGGAAAAATGAATAAATAAAAGAAGAAGAAGGAAGAAAGAAAAGACATCCAATTAAAAAGTTAGAATTGCATTTCTGAAGCCCAAAAAACTATTATCAATTCCAGTGTGCACAAATAACTCCTGATTACATTTTAAGTAATTTCTTTGGCATATTCTCAGTGAAAGAGAATAAAGTCTAAGTGGATATTATTTTTATAATTTTCCTTCCATAACATTAGTGAATTAATATCTTTAACTTTAATGAATACTGTTTTAGTCCCTTTGACTGCTATAACAAAATACCAATGCAACAGATAATTCGTTGGTCGCCAAAAACTCCAAGATCAAGGCAATAGCATAGTCTCTTAGTGAGGCCCTCTTCCTGGTTCACACCAGACACCTTGTTGCTGTGTCCTCACATGGTAGTGTGTGTGTGCTAAGTAGCTTCAGTCGTGTCTGACTCTGTGCAACACTGTGAACTTCAGCTTGTCAGGCTCCTCTGTCCATGGGGTTCTCAGGCAAGAATACTGGAATGGGTTGCCATGCCCTCCTCCAGGGAATCTCCCTGGCCCAAGGATAAACCGAAGGTGGTTTCTCTACCACTAGCCCCACCTGGGAAGTCCAAGGGGCTTCAGATCTCTCTGGAACCTCTTTGTTAAAAAATCTCATACATGACAGTTCCACCCTCATGCCTCAAGCACCTTCCAAAGGCCCCACCTACTGGTACTATCACATTGGTCATTTGGATTTCAGCATATGAATTCAGGGGTGGGAGGACATAAGTATTCAGACTAATAATATTAAATATTGTAGCATATTCTAATAATATATGACAAATATTGATCATATCTCATACTAAAAAAATATCATACCAAATAACCTATGAAAAGTGAGAGAAGGAATAATTGGTTGAATACATTCTCATATGCTCTTTCTATGAATTTACACAGAAAATATAGTGAAGAGGATTTTCACCATCTGAGAATATTCTAATCTAACTCCTAAGTTAATTTATTGATTCTTTCACAGAAAATTATATAATAATCAAGGGTTTTATTTTAATGGTGGGAATTTAGACAAAGATAGAAATAATTGAACAATGAAGGGTAAGAGATGGAAAGTACAGTAGCAGAAATATGTATTTTAAAAATCAGAAACACCACTTCTAAAACACTGGTAACATATAGGATAAGCAAAAAGTCTTGACTTTCTGATAAAATGAACTCTGTGACCTTCTAATATTGAGGAACTGACTGGAACCAGTGAGATGGTAACTAGTAAAAATGTCACAATACAGATAGACTGTTACAGTGATTTTCTTAAGAGGATACTAAAATATTAGGATTGAGTGACTTAAACAGATTTCAAAGGAATATTAACCTATCAGTGTTAATAAGCCTTTCTTCCTACACTAGGAAATATTGATCTCTGTGATAAATAAAATAATAACCCATAAGACAGTTCTCTATTTGACCTGTGAGAAGACATATCAGTATGGCCCTCAGGGTAAATGATGTTAAAATAAAGAAAAACTTTTATTCCTAGTTTCACCTTACTACAAGTTACTGATGTATATTCAGACAGTGTAAGAAAAAGATAGGAGTGTAAGCTATGACTGTTAGTAGTCTAAGACAATGACAGCTCACACGGTGGTTTGCTAAAAAGGTTTTTTTTAAACCTCACCCTTTGATTTAGATGCTACCTAAATAGAAAGCAATGTAAAAGCAGTTCTCTAGTCTCTAAGATTAATGGCTTGATGAATAGCTACTATAATAAATAGTAGCTTGGAAAGAAAGGAAGCAGATAGCCAGCCTCTTCAGATTTTTTTTTTAATTTTTATTTTTACTTTATTTTACTTTGCAATACTGTATTGGTTTTGCCATACATTGACATGAATCCGTCTCAGGTGTACATGAGTTCCCAATCCCGAACCCCACCCCCCCACCTCCTACCCCATATCAACTCTCTGGATCATCCCCATGCACTAGTCCCAAGTATCCTATATCCTGTATTGAACATAGACTGGCAATTCATTTCTTACATTATACTATATATGTTTCAGTGTCATTCTCCCAAATCCTCCTACCCTCTCCCTCTCCCTCAGAGTCCAAAAGTCTGTTCTATTCATCTGTGTCTGTTTTGCTGTCTCGCATACAGGGTTGTCATTACCATGTTTCTAAATTCCATATATATGTGTGTGTGTACACACACACATATATATTGGTGTTTTTCTTTCTGGCTTACTTCACTCTGTATAATTGGCTCCAGTTTCATCCACCTCATTAGAACTGATTCAAATGTATTCTTTTTAATGGCTGAGTAATACTCCATTGTGTATATGTACCAAAGCTTTCTTATCCATTCATCTGCTGATGGACATCTAGGTTGTTTCCATGTCCTGGCTATTATAAACAGTGCTGCAATGAATATTGGGGTACATGTGTCTCTTTCAATTCTGGTTTCCTCGGTGTGTATGCCCAGCAGTGGGATTGCTGGGTCATATGGTATTTCTACTGGCAACTTTTTAAGGAATCTCCACACTGTTTTCTATAGTGGCTGTACTAGTTTGCATTCCCACCAACAGTATAAGAGGGCCCTCTTCTCTCCACACCCTCTCCAACATTCTCGGTGTGTATGCCCAGCAGTGGGATTGCTGGGTCATATGGTATTTCTACTGGCAACTTTTTAAGGAATCTCCACACTGTTTTCTATAGTGGCTGTACTAGTTTGCATTCCCACCAACAGTATAAGAGGGCCCTCTTCTCTCCACACCCTCTCCAACATTTATGGCTTGCAGACTTTTGGATCGTAGCCATTCTAACTGGTGTGAAATGGTACCTCATTGTGGTCTTGATTTGCATTTCTCTGATAATGAGTGATGTTGAGCATCTTTTCATGTGTTTGTTAGCCATCCGTATGTCTTCTTTGGAGAAAGTCTATTTAGTTCTTTGGCTCATTTTTTGATTGGGTCATTTATTTTTCTGGAATTGAGCTGCATAAACTGCTTGTATATTTTTGAGATTAGTTGTTTGTCAGTTGCTTCATTTGCTATTATTTTCTCCCATTCAGAAGGCTGTCTTTTCACCTTGCTTATAGTTCCCTTTGTTGTGCAGAAGCTTTTAAGTTTAATTAGATCCCATTTGTTTATTTTTGCTTTTATTTCCAGTATTCTGGGAGGTGGATCATAGAGGATCCTGCTGTGATTTATGTCAGAGAGTGTTTTGCCTATGTTCTCCTCTAGGAGTTTTATAGTTTCTGTTCTTACATTTAGGTCTTTAATCCATTTTGAGTTTATTTTTGTGTGTGGTGTTAGAAAGTGATCTAGTTTCATTCTTTTACAAGTGGTAAACGAGTTTTCCCAGCACCACTTGTTAAAGAGATTGTCTTTACTCCATTGTATATTCTTACATCCTTTGTCGAAGATAAGGTGTCCATAGGTATGTGGATTTATCTCTGGGCTTTCTGTTTTGTTCCATTGATCTATATTTTTGTCTTTCTGCCAGTACCATACTGTTTTGATGACTGTGGCTTTGTAGTAGAGCCTGAAGTCAGGCAGGTTGATTCCTCCAGTTCCATTCTTCTTTCCCAAGATTGCTTTGACTATTCGAGGTTTTTTGTATTTCCATACAAATCTTGAAATTATTTGTTTTAGTTCTGTGAAAAATACCGTTGGTAGCTTGATAGGGATTGTGTTGAATCTGTAGATTGCTTTGGGTAGTATACTCATTTTCATTATATTGATTCTTCCAATACATGAACATTTTATATTTCTCCATCTATTAGTGTCCTCTTTGATTTCTTTCACCAGTGTTTTATAGTTTTCTATATATAAGTCTTTAGTTCCTTTAGGTAGATATATTCCTGAGTATTTTATTCGTTTCATTGCAATGGTGAATGGAATTGTTTCCTTCATTTCTTTTTCTACTTTCTCATTATTAGTGTATAGGAATGCAAGGGATTTCTGTGTGTTGATTTTAAATCCTGCAACTTTACTATATTCATTGATTAGCTCTAATAATTTTCTGGTTGAGTCTTTAGGGTTTTCTATGTAGAGGATCATGTCATCTGCAAACAGTGAGATTTTTACTTCTTCTTTTCCAATTTGGATTCCTTTTATTTGTTTTTCTGCTCTGATTGCTGTGGCCAAAACTTCCAGAACTATGTTGAATAGTAGTGGTGAAAGTAGGCACCCTTGTCTTGTTCCTGACTTTAGGGGAAATGCTTTCAATTTTTCACTCTTGAGGATAATGTTTGCTGTGGGTTTGTCATATATAGCTTTTATTATGTTGAGGTATGTTCCTTCTATTCCTGCTTTCTGGAGAGTTTTTATCATAAATGAATGCTGAATTTTGTCAAAGGCCTTCTCTGCATCTATTGAGATAATCATATGGTTTTTATTTTTCAATTTGTTAATGTGGTGTATTACATTGATTGATTTGTGGATATTGAAGAATCCTTGCATCCCTGGGATAAAGCCTACTTGGTCATGGTGTATGATCTTTT
>SJXQ01002424.1:0-134471 GCA_006408695.1 Aepyceros melampus | reverse complement strand
TTTTTAGTTCCTCTTCACTTTCTGCCATAAGGGTGGTGTCATCTGCATATCTGAGGTGATTGATATTTCTCCCAGCAACTTGATTCCAGCTTGTGATTTTTTCCTTAGATCATACCAATTTCTTCGCCAGAATGATCAGCCCCCTCCCCACGGCCCCACCTCCAGGCCTTAACCCTTAGTCTACTTGTGGAAACCCCTCCGTGCCCACACCAGCTCCTGCAGGAGACCTTGATGACCCTCCCAGGGCCCCAGCTCTTTCCCCTCTCTCCTGGTGCTCACCCTCGCTGGGCCCATCTCAGGGCAGCCAGCCACAACCCTGTCACACTTGCACCTTCAGCCTGGGGACTAGAGGGAGGGCCAGAAGGTACTTTCTCTAGACTAAGCTCCCCCTGGGTTCTGGGCTGCAGGGGGCCGTCTTGTCCATCCTGCAGGAGCCCTCAACCTCTGTTTGCACAGCCCACAGTGACGGGGAGCTTATTCTCTTCTCCCACACCATGCACGAACTCCCCCGCCAGCCTCGTCAGCGCAAGAATGCCTGTCTTTCCTTGTGTCAAGCCCCCATTCCCCTCTGCCAGGGAGGATTTCTGCTGCCTGAGCCCTTCCTGCTTTTCCAGACACCTTCTTATGTCTGCCATCATGAACTGAAAACTCTGTGTTTCAGCTCTGTTTTGTGTGATAACAACTTCTCCCAAAACTGGAGACCAAAAACAAGAAACATTTACTATTATTTTGTGCTCCTGTGCTTTGGCTGCTCGGGGCTCCTGGCCAGGGTGGGTCTGGCTCCTCTGTGCTCAGATGGCACCTTGACAGGGCCGACATTCTGAGAGGCCCTCACTCACGTGCCTGGCGGTTGCTCCATATCGGCCTGGGCGATGGCAATGGCATGGCCACCAGGATCCAGAAGCCACTGGGCTTTGCACATGTTCCAAAATGCAGGGTCCCCACAGCAGCCAGACAGGAAACAAGCTCCAGTGTATGAGCACATTTTTTTAAAAAACGACTTTATCGTTTAGCGCGGTTTTCGTCCACAGTGAAACTGAACAGAAAATAGAGTTCCCATAGACCTCTGTCCCTGCTCAGCCTCCAATACTATCAACAAACCCTGCTACTGCTGCTAAGTCACTTCAGTCGTGTCCGACTCTGCGACCCCATAGACAGGTATATTTGTTGCAATCAGTGAATCTAGATTGGTGTGTCATTACCACTCAAATTCCACAATTTTCCTTCCGTTACTCTTGGGGTACATTCTATGGGTCTTGACAACTGCATATAAAGACACACATCTACCATTACAGTGTCATATAGGGTAGTTTCACCGTCCTAAATGTCTTCTGTGCTCACCCTATTAATACCTCCTTTCCCCCAGCTCTGCAAAAGCTGATCCTTCTACTATCTCCATAGTTTTGCCTTTTCCAGGAAGTCATTATAGAGTGGAATCCTGCAGAATGTAGCCTTTCCGATGGACTCTTTGCACTCAGTAACATTGTTCTGGGCTTCCCTTGTGGCTCAGCTGGTAAAGAAGCCGCCTGCAATGCAGGAGACCTGGGGTTCGACCCCTGGGTTGGGAAGACCCCCTGGAGAAGAGAAAGGCTACCCACTCTAGTATCCTGGCCTGGAGAATTCCAAGGGCTGTATAGTCCATGGGGTCTTGTTTAAGGTTCCTCCCTGAATTTTAGGGCTTGAGAGATCATTATTTTTTATACTTCATATTATTCTGTTATTGGATGAACCAGCTTATTTATCTCTTTACGGACGGGACGTCTTGATTGCTTCCGAGTTTTGACAATTATGAATAAAGCTGGTGTATACCTCTGTGTACAGGTGTTGGTGTGGACATATGTTTTCAAGTTTCTTGGGTAAATACCAAGGAGCATGAGATGGAACAAGCCTCCTGTGCAAGTTTTTTTCAAGCTCGTCCTGGCATTGTATTTGCTGATGTTGTATCCACCAAATCAAGCCACATGACTGAGTCAGCCTGGGAGGGGGGAGGAGACGGGAAGAAATGGACTTGTCCTCTCAGGGGGCGGAAAAGCAAAGTCATTTGTGAGACAGATTGTCTGCTGGGAAGGGAAGATTTCTGCAGTCTACCCCGCTCATGCACCTACTTTTTGATATCTCAGTCGTCTACCTGAAGCACCAAGCTGTTGGACTGGGGCCCATTTGACGTGTAGAGGGAATGAAACAAAACTGCTGGATTCAATGGATTTAGAAGCTTTGAAGATCAGATGGTGAAGATGGCAGCAACAATGATAGTCACTTTCACACAGGCAAGTTCTTTATTCAGCAATACTCATGCATTCATACTGCGTGGTGGGCACTGGGTGTGCTGCAGCGAAACGAATGTCCTCTCCAGGGTGGGAAGGGGGGACACAGAAGCAGAATAACAGGTGCAATGAAGGAACGGTGATGTGGTGGGGATGGAGGGTGAGGATGGAACATGTGCTCCATGAGAGGGGACAGGAACCCCAACCCTTGAGCTGAGCTGTGAGTGTGAGGAGGGCTGGAGAGGAGACTCCTGGGAAGGAGCCCAGCTCCCCCTCTGCGCCCCCTCCTCCCCTTCGTGTCCTGTCTTCATCTCTGCATGTCTATAGCAGAGCTTTGCAGGGATCTTGTTAAAGTGCAGCTCTGCTCCTGCAGGTCTGGGCTGGGACCTGAGCATCTGAATGTCTCACAAGTTCCCCAGAATGTCCATCCTGCTGCCAGAGTCCAGGGCTGTGGGAACCCTGACCCTTCTCAAGCTGGCATGTCCAGGTTCAGGGCCGGGTTTGGCTGGAAGTGAGAGAGGAAGAGATCAAAGGGTCATTCTGAGCTCAGGAGGGACCATGGCTATGGGAGCATGGGAAGAAGAGCAGAGATGGGGGGTGGAGACTCTGCCTCTGGAGCTGCTGAGTTAGAGGGGCCCAGGACAGGCAAGTGGAGGCAGCCAGACACTGTTGTCAGGAGGGCGGGACAGCAAGTAAGGCTAAAATACAGTTTCTCTGTGGATGCACTTCTGCAAGGAATGAGTGATTCCTGAACTGTCCCAATGACATATTAGTAGAGGCTGTGGAATGATCTGTCTTTGGTATTCAGAAGGCTTTTGTAAGTCATTCAAGACTCCAGATCTGAAGAATGTGGTCCATCAGGGGTCATGCTTGGCACTTGGAACACTCTATTATGTTCCTTGGTACCATCCTCCAACTAGTGTGTGCCCAGGCTGGAGGCTGAAAGGAGGGTCCCTTCTCTATATTCTTGTTTCCCAGACTGGCTCTGGGCTCAGCCATAGAGGTATCACCTGGGGACAGGTTAGAAATGCACATTCTGAGCCAAACTCAGATCTATAGTTTCAGACTCTGGGTTTTATCAGAGCCCCAGTGGTTCATGAGTAACAGAGCATTTCAGAAGCACTGGCCCAGGTGAGTAGTTCTCCACTGGGGTTACACACTCAGATCCCCAGGAGAGTGTGATGAAATGCTGCTGCCTGCATCCCTTACCTCCAAGAGCTTCTGATGCAGTTGGTCTGGGGGAGGCCCAGGCTGCCCAAAGGTTCCAGCTCCCTGGGTGACTCTCCTGTATATCCAGGGAGGGACCTCCGAGCCCAGCCCTCCCCAGTCCTCTCTGAGGGTCTAGAGCCGGGAATGGTGGAGGGCAGCCCCTTTGTGGAAGTCACTTTGCATCTTTGGGCCTCATATGAAACCACCTGTGCCCTCTGTTTTGTAGGAGCTCAGAGGAGGGCAGGAGATGTGTGGGTGGGGATGGAGGGAGGTCCAGTGCTGTGGAGGGCTAGCCGGGGCAGGCATGTAGTTTGAAACACACCAGCATCAGGAGTGGTAGAATCTATCAGGTCAGACAGGGAACTGCTGAGTGAGGAGTCGGAGGTTCCCTCAGTTCATACGCTGAGGGCTTCCTTGGTTGGGGGTGGATAGTCATCAAGGAGCAGGGGGAGGAGAGCCCGCCAACCTGGGGTAAGAGAAGGGGCCGGGGATGTTTCCTGGGAGGAATGCTGGACATCCACCCTCTTTTTCCTAGAGACAGGAGTTAGGAAGTTAGGGGTGCCAACTCAAAGGGTCCCAGAAGCCCTGGTTTTTCAGGGAGAAATCAGAAATCAGATACAATCCTTAATGCCTTGTTCTTCAAAGTACGGCCCTTGCACCAGCAGCATCCAGATAGCCTGAGGCTTGCTGGCAATACAGTGTCTCAGGCCCTGCTGCATTGGACCTATTTGCTCAGAATCCATGGTTTATCATGATTCCCAGATGATCCACTTCCCCTGTGATGCATTTTCCTTTGCAAAGCCCTCGTCTCCTGGTTCCCAGCTGAAATGCCGTGTCCAGGATACACTGAGACAGGAGGGTTTTGGCTTCACTGAGGTTTTGTCTGTCCAAGGGTTTCCAGGCTCCTCTGAATGCGCTGGTCATGGGTTCAGGCCTCAGTAAGGCCTGGAAGGGCCCCAGTGAGCCAAAAAGTGGCTTAACTACGGAGTTTTCTTTCCTAAGGAGGCCCCTGATATCTGTCCTTCCTACACTTTGCCTGCCGCTTTCTGCCCTGCAGTGCCCTCTGGTGGCCACTTGGAGCCACGGCCACCATATCGCCCCTTTGCCGCCTGAACCCCAAGATGCAACTGAGGTTGGAAAGAAGAGGACTTTCCTGTTGCTGCCCTCTGCCGTAAGGCTCAGGTACCCCCCAGAACACAGTGGAAGCCATTGGGAAAACTCTGGGCTTTAGCAGCAGGCTAGCAAATGGGTAAGGTAATGGCAACCCACTCCAGTACCCTTGCCTGGACAACCCAGGAGGAGCCTGGTGGGCTGCAGTCCATGGGGTTGCTAAGAGTCAGACACGACAGAGCGATTTCACTTTCACTTTTCACTTTCATGCATTGGAGAAGGAAATGGCAGCCCACTCTAATGTTCTTGCCTGGAGAATCCCAGGCCAGGGGAGCCTGGTGGGCTGCCGTCTATGGGGTCGCACAGAGTTGGACACGACTGAAGTGACTGAGCAGCAGCAGCAAATGGGTAAAGGGTCCTGGCTCAGCTCTTCCCCCTGTCACTGCCCTTTCCTTGTAGGAAGCTGTTCAGAGCTGGAACATGGGCTGGAGGAGACAGAACGAGCCTGTGTAGGGAGGACGTGCAGGTGGACTAGTTCAGGGAGCCCTGCGTGGTGACCTCAGGACAGGAGGCGGCTGCCAGGTTCTGGAGGGACTTGCAGGCTTTCACCTGTTGAGACCTGGTCCCGTGTCCAGAGGCTTGACTGCATTTGCCCAGGGCGCCTGCTGTGTGGGGCATGGACTACGGTGGACAGTGGGAGCTGTGAGGGGTCCATGCCCCAGTTCAGAGAGCATTAAGGGCCTCACAAGGTAGCCAGGCTTGGGTGGCAGAAGGCCAACACTCTCCCACATGCCAGAGAGAACATGTCAGCCCAGGGTCAGGAGCTGGCTGGGCTGCGAGCTGGCCGGCTGTGTGGACAAGGAGTGTCTTGAGAGACACGTGACCCCGTGAAGGTGCTTCTAGAGATGTGACTCAGGTCTTCCCAAAGCTCCGATTCCTGGTCATGGGGAGGGGGCATCCTGACTGCCTGCTCTACCTCCCCTGGTTCAGATGACAACTCCCTGAGGCTCCATCAGCTTCTTGGTCCCTAGTGACTTCGCCTCATAGATATTCTGGGGGAGCAAGTTTGGTTTTCCTCCGAAGCCCAGGGTGCTGGGCCGATGGGGTGACCTCAAGCCAAAAATCAAGGGGCACAGAGTCCATGGGCTGACTGCAGACCCCTGCTCCTCTTGGGTCTTCCAGGTCCCACCTGTGCCCACTCCCAGCAGCTCCATCTTCCACCCAGGTCCATCCTCACCTGAACTTTGGTGCCAGTCCTGACTCTGCAGTGGACTCCATGAGCCACTGGGGACCAGTCACCTTTCCTCCCACGTGTCGGCTTCCCACCCAAGGTTAATAAGAGTTTCTCCTAGGAATCATCCAGTTCTTATGGATGCTTTTGTCCTTTGAGAACCTGCAGTTCTGTTCCTTCAGCTGACGGGCCAGACTGCCCAGAACCGGCCCCAGACTTCAGCTCATGGGGTGTGCGTGTGAGCGGCACATGCTCTTGCAGGCTCTTCCCCATCCCCTCAGCCTGTGCTCAACTTCCAGGGACCAGCCCTTCACGTCTTTCCTGAGCCTGTCTTCTCCTCAAATGCACGAATTAGCAGGCTGGAAATGCCGTCCAGTTAATGCGGAACCCCTGAACAACCCCTCTGGGTATTGCTGAATAAATGTCTCAGCTCCCTGAGGATGGGTGACTTCCCAGCAGGTGATTCCAGTTCCCACCATGGTGATTGGTGACCCATCTCCATTGCTTACCCACTTGCCTGCCTTCTTTCCTTCCGTATTTCCTGTTGGTGTCTCAGTTTCTGGCTGGGGTTTATCTGGTAATCATCAAAATACAGAAATGCTACGGGATGGTCAACAAATGCTCCTGCGGAGGGGGGTCTCAGTATTTCGCTTCTGAGAGGTGATGTTTTGAATGTAGATGCTGCTGGCAAGGGTTAGATTTGGGAGAGAATGAAGCAGAGGGTCTGGGCCACAGAACAAAGAGAGAGATACAGATGGGCAAAGAGAGACAGACAAAGACAAAGGCACAGAGAGGCCAAGCATCTGGAATAGGTCGAGCATCCTTCTCTCTTTGGGTTTGCTGGGAAATGAAACCCAGAAAGGAAAACCCTGTAGCATGGAAAACAGAATGCAGAAATGGCTAAAATTTCACCGACTGAGGTTAGTGAGTTTGCTCTTTAAAACTGTTAGTCCTGAACTTTTAAAAATATTTCCTACTATCTTCAATCCCATTTACTCTATTTGCTTAATCAAACTTTATTTTTCTGAGGATAAAAATAAATGTAACCAGGGCCACCCAAAAGGTTGAGAAGCCTCTGTTTGCACAAATCATTTTAAAAGTGTTGGCATTCATAAACAGAACATGTGATTAAATTTTGTGGAATTTGCTTACATGCGCAATCACACACAGAAACACAGAAACTCACATACACATAACTACCAGTAAAATGCAGAAAAGATGAATGAGAGCAGTGGGTTGTATCAAAAGGACAAAGCCTGGACTTCTGAGTAGGTTTCAGATCGACTTTTTGCTGGGAGCTGGTTTATTTCCAGCAGTCTTCTGGTTGTGACAACTTTCTGGTGTGATACTATGTTTTGAAAGATACTACCATTATGCTGTCATTAAAACATACACAAATCTCTTGATATTATTTCTTATAGCTCCATGTGAATCTACAAAATAAAAAGTTTTATGTTAAAAACGGTGTTTACAAAGGAAAATGAAAAAAATAATGTGTCTGCAAATCTCTTCCCCAAATTCACCTAAGATCAGAGATTTCAGGTAGCAAACTCTAATGTGTTTTGCAAATGGGCAAGTCTGGGGCCCTGGTCTGCAAAGTGTGCCGGGTGTGTCCCTCACACTCATCCTCTGCCTTCTTTGTGACGAACTGTGGAGTAGATGTTGAGACCTATTCACTCCTTGGAGATTAGGAAGCTGAAGGTAACGAGCCTTCTCGCAAGGGGGTCCTGGCAGCAAGTGACGGGGTCTAGGAGTAGATTCAAGGCCAGCGTCCAAAGCCGAAATAAAGACTCGCTCCAAATTTATTGTCTCCTCATCACATCGTGCAGTCTAGCAGGGTCCCTTGGCTGTGCTGCTCAAACTAGCGTGCCCAGCAATCGCCCGGGGGTCCCCCTAGATGCAGATTGTGGTTCTTGAGACTCTATATCTATAATATCTGACATAATTCTCAGGAGAACTTTTCCTACCTCCCTTTGGCATCTGTCTCCTTTCAGCATGGATCACAGGGATTTGGGGCACAGGCAGCAAGGCCTGGAACACTCTCATAACATCTTGTTTATTCATTTAGCTACTATTTATCAAGTACGTATTCCGTGCCAGGCAGCGCTGTAGCCCTGGGGAACAGAAGATATGAGAATCTCTGCCTTTGTGGCTGTGAGACTCTGTTGTGGGAGGCAGGCCATAAACCGATGATTAAATCAAGTCTCAGTAAGTCACATAGTAATCACATAGTAGGTGCTATGGGGTGAGATGAAGGAGAGGAGGGAAGATGAGAGTGCCAGGGATGAGCAGGATGGCATAGGGATTACATTCTTATGTAGGCACGTGTCACTTGCCAGCTGTGTGTTTCAGTCAATTTCTTATTTCACCAACTTTTAGTTGCCTTGACCATAAAATCCAACAAGGGCACCTAGCTCAAGTAGAAGGTCATAGGTGGAGAAAGTCAGTGCCTGGCACATAGTAGGTGCTTCATAACTGACAGCTGTCACTACTACCACCACTGTCACTGCCAACAAGACTTGAAAGCAAAGTTTGCCCAGATAATCCTGCCCAGGGCAGGTAGAGGGAGAATACCTCCATCTGGTCAGATTCCAGCTCCCTGACAGGGGCGCAGAGTTCTCGGGGGTTCTGTTGCTTTAAGCAGATGAAAAGGAGGCTAAACCTGCTTCTGCAGCACCCACCCCCTAACTCAGAAGCTTCACCTGACTCCCTTTCATGATTTGCAGCTCTCCCTGGGAGTTCAGTGTCTGGGAAGAGTTAACTCATTGAGTGCCAGCAGCTGGTTTTGGCTGCGGGACTGAGGAGGTCACGGATTCTGGGAGATACATGCTCTGCCTGCAGGCTGTGTGCAACAAGGCGGCTGGAGCCCTGAGCTGGGAGGGAGGCATGTCCTCTTTCCTGTGTGTGTGTGTGTGTGTGTGTGTGTACGTGTGTCAGAGAGAGAGACAGCGAGAGACACAGAGACAGAGTCAGAGGTATGGGAGGAGGGGCAGATCCCATTTCTCCTCTCTGGGCCTCTGCCAGACAAAATGAGGTGCACTGGTTTTCATCAAGGCGGACCATCACCTGGACAGCCTGTGGGGGAGGTGGGACACATCCTCCTGGTGGGTAGAACTTGACCTTCCAGGCTCCAAGAGTCCCCCGGGCCTCTTCCACCTACAAGGTGTCTTAGGGCGGGTTAGCCAGCAGTTGGGGCAGACCACTGGCACCTGTGGGCCTGGGGCAGTGACCATCGCATCCAGCTCCAAGGTGGGGGCCCAGATCCCATGGCCTCTCTCAGGCCCCCCTGGGCCAGGACTCGGTTAAGGCTCAGCAGACAGCCCCTTCCCCGAGGAAAACTGCTGCCAAGTGGGGACTTGGCACTTGATCTAGGACTTCAGCTGATTGTCAGCCACCCAAATGCTGTTGCTCTTTTTCAGTTACATGATACAATTCTACCTTGAATTTGCATAGCGTTTTGCTGTTCTTTTTGAAGACCTGTTCCATCAGCACCGGCAGCCCTTCCCGCAGTCTGTCAGCCAGAGTCTTCTTGCCGCCAAATGGTCAGTGGAGGCCCCTTGTTAGGTCAGAAGAGACTGGACCTACTGAGCCATCCACACAGAGAGCCTTGACCTTCCAGAAACCATCTCATTGTGGAGGGGGCCTAGTGGCCCCCATTTCCCCTCGCCCATCCTGTGGACCGTGTTCTGGGCTCAGAAATAGTAAGCCCAGGGTGCTGGACTCTGGGGCCAGACGCTGGGACGCCCACCAGGGCTGAGCTGAGCAGCTGAGCTGAACCACTCCTGGTTCAGGCATCTTCCGGGGTCCCAGTGGGTCACACAGAGCCTGAGTGTGGGAGTCACGCAGATGCTGGTTCCGGTTTCAATTATTTGCAGGTGAACATCCCTCTCCAGAGGCAGGAGGAGGGGAATGCAGTCTCTTTTTAATTATTCAGAGCATTATTTACAAGGCCCTCAGAGCTGCAGCCCTGACCCAGGGAGACGCTAGGCTTTTCTTCTCCAATTACTTGCCCAGACTGATCCCAGCAGCATCGCCCTGGCCCAGCTCTGCTGCACCCCCTCACCTCTCCTCACACCCCCTGCTTCCTTCTTGTGAGCAGAGCTTTGCCTAGTCCTAGGCCTGGGTGGGAGTGGCCTCGGGGTGGTAGCCAGGACCCCAGGTAGAGACGGCCCCCTCAGTGGGCCTTGAAAGCCAAGTCTGATCCTGTTACGCCTCTGATCAAGTGCCAGAAATGACTCTCACCTCCCTGAGAGGAAGGGCCTGGGCCTTACAGGGGCCCTCTAGCTCTCCACACGTGGGCATGCGTTCACACACACACACACACACACACAGACACACACAGCCCTGCCTGAACAGCATACCCTTCACACCAGGTCTGCAAGCATGTGTCCCCTGTGTGCACAAACACCTTTGTGTGAACAACACACACATGCCTGCACACACATGCCTGTACACGCATGCACACACACTCACACACACACACATGCATGCACCTGCATAACCCTGCTCCTGGAACTGGCCAGCCACTCACTCTCCCCCTCAGGGTCATTACCCCCGCTCTTCCCTCTGCCTGGGAGGCACCTGCCTAGACACCTGCCTAGACACCTGCCTGGCTCCCTCCCTCACCTCCTGACTTGAAGGTCACCGAGGCCCTCCCTGGCGGCCCCCAGTGGACACTACTGTGCCCCACCAGGCCCCTTGCCTTTAGTCTGGGGTGCCACCAAGATGAGGTGGAGAAGGAGCCCACGCAACACGATCCCTCCACCCCCTAGTGTCAGGGAGCGGGCGACCCACTACACTCAAGGCCACAGAGCTGACGAGAGGCTCAGCTGTGCCTGGAATCCAGGCTTCCCAGCAACAGGGCGCCGGGTCACCATTCAGCTTCAAGCCCAAGGCTGCTTCCCCTCTTCTGGAATCTCAGTTTTCCCTGCTGTGAATTGGGTGGTTGACTCCAAGGCCTTCAAGGGGCCTGGCTGCACTGGGACTCCCCTTTCCCGCCAGCTCTTGGGGAGGCTGACAGCAGGCAGGTTCCATCCATGGTGGCCTCTCCCAACCACTTTGGGATTCGGTCCCCCTCCCCATGCCCATCACCAGCACCGCAGTGCAGGGGTGAGGGGGTTATTTCGCTGTCTGAAAGCCAAATGCTGGGCTCTCTTAATGGATTTCAGAAGCTTCCTGCCTTTGCTGCCACAGTAGAAAAGATTTCCTTCTTTGTGATATTTAAAGAAAAACAAGCAGTTATGCTTTTTGAGGTCTGAAAAGGGACTATAACTGGTGGGGAGAGAGGTGGATGGGTAATTTACTACTGGCAGAATTGACAGCAGACCTCTTCCTCAGATCCACAAGTTATCATCACAGAGAGAAGCTCATTGTTTAATTTTCCGTGTTTCGAGTAGTCTACCAAGAAGGGGAAATGGATTTCTCCTTTCTTACAGATGTGTCCCCTGCCTGTCTGTAACCTTGTGGGTCCAATCAGGTCTCAGCTGGGCTGACCTCTCCAGCGCCATGGCCATGTCTGCAGAGTAAGGATTTCCCGACCCTGGTCCTTCTGGGAAATCCTCTGACCCCCACCTCCACCATAGCCATGGAGAAGCGCCCTCCTTTGCTTCTGGTCCTCCCCTTCCCAAGGAAGGGGCATCAGGCATCCTGGCATGCCAGACCCTATTTATTCAGACCTTTCCTGCTTCTCCATCTTCTTATCTGGTGAATTAACACCCACCAGCCACTCAGTCTTTCTGATCTGGGTACCCCACCTCTGCCCATCTTCCCGCTGCCTTAGATCATACCAATCTCTTTGCCAGGATGATGGCAAAGAGAGGGCCGTGGCCCCCTCCCCACGGCCCCACCTCCAGGACTTAACCCCTAGTCGGCCTGTGGAAACCTCCACATGCCCACACCAGCTCCTGCAGGAGAACTTGATGACCCTCCCAGGGGCCCCAGCTCTTTCCCCTCTCTCCTGGTGCTCACCCTTGCTGGCCCCATCTCAGGGCAGCCAGCCACACCCATGCCAGACTTGCACCTTCAGCCTGGGGACTAAAGGGAGGGCCAGGAGGTACTTCCTCTAGACTAAGTTCCCTCTGGGTGCTGGGCTGCAGGGGCTCTTCTTGTCCTTCTGCAGGAGCACTCAAGCTCAGCTTACATAGCCCCTGGTGATGGGGAGCTCACTCCCTTCTCCCACATCCATGCACGCACTCCCCTGCCAGCCTCCTCAGTGGAAGAATACCTGTCTTTCCTTGTGTCAAGCCCTCATCGTCCTCCTCCAGCGAGGATTCCTGCCGCCTGAGCCCTTCCTGCTTCCCCAGACGCATTCTGATGTCTGCCATCATGAACTAAAGCCTCCGTGTTTCAGCTCTGTTTTGTGTGATAACATCTTTCCCCAAAACCAGAGACAAAAAAGAAGAAACATTTACTGTTATTTTGTGATCCTGTGCTTTGGCTGCTCAGGGCTCCGGCCAGGGCGGCTCTGACTGCTCCGCACTCTGCTGGCGGCGGTTGCCCTGGGGCAAGGACAACGGCATGGCCACCAGGATCGAGAGGCCACTGGGCTTTTGCACAGGCTCCAAACTGCGGGGTTCCCTAGAGCAGCCAGAGAGGAAACAAGCTCCAGTGTATGAGTATATTGTTTTAATAGACTTTATTGTTTAGCACAGTTTTACGTCCACAGTGAGATTGAACAGAAAATAGAGAGGGTTCCCATAAGCCCTCCATCCCTGCTCAGCCTCCCCTGCTGTCAACAGCCCCTGCTAGATAGGTATGTTTTGCTGCAATCAGTGAATCTAGATTGGTGTGTCATTACCACTCAAACTCCACAGTTTTCTCTGGGTTACTCTTGGGGTACATTCTATGGGTTTTGACAACTGTATATAAATGCGGTTGCCCTGGGGCAAGGACAACGGCATGGCCACCAGGATCGAGAGGCCACTGGGCTTTTGCACAGGCTCCAAACTGCGGGGTTCCCTAGAGCAGCCAGAGAGGAAACAAGCTCCAGTGTATGAGTATATTGTTTTAATAGACTTTATTGTTTAGCACAGTTTTACGTCCACAGTGAGATTGAACAGAAAATAGAGAGGGTTCCCATAAGCCCTCCATCCCTGCTCAGCCTCCCCTGCTGTCAACAGCCCCTGCTAGATAGGTATGTTTTGCTGCAATCAGTGAATCTAGATTGGTGTGTCATTACCACTCAAACTCCACAGTTTTCTCTGGGTTACTCTTGGGGTACATTCTATGGGTTTTGACAACTGTATATAAAGACACACATCTACCATTACAGTGTCACACAGGGTAGTTTCACCATCCTAAATGTCTTCTGTGCTCACCCCATTAGTACCTCCTTTCCCCCAGCTCTGCAAAAGCTGATCCTTTTACTATCTCCATGGTTTTGCCTTTTCCAGGAAGTCATCAGAGAGTTGGAATCCTGCAGTATGTAGCCTTTCCAATGGGATTTTTGCACTCAGTAACATTGAAGGCTTAGAGATCATTCTTTTTTAGCACCTCATATTATTCTCTTATTAGATGGAACAGTTTATTTATCCCTTAACCTACGGGACAAGCAATCCCTTCATTGCTTCTGAGTTTTGACAATTATGAATAAAGCTGGTGTATACCTCTGTGTACAGGTGTTGGTGTGGACATACGTTTTCAAGTTTCTTGGGTAAATACCAAGAAGCAAGAGATGGAAAAAGCCGCATGTGCAAGTTTTACCTCAGATATGCAGATGACACCACCCTTATGGCAGAAAGTGAAGAAGAACTAAAGAGCCACTTGATGAAAGTGAAAGTGGAGAGTGAAAAAGTTGGCTTAAAGTTCAACATTCAGAAAACGAAGATCATGGCTTCCAGTCCCATCACTTCATGAGAAATAGATGGGGAAACAGTGGCTGACTTTATTTTTCTGTGCTCCAAAATCATTGCAGATGGTGACTGCAATCATGAAATTAAAAGGCGCTTACTCCTTGGAAGGAAAGTTACGAGCAACCTAGACCGCATATTAAAAAGCAGAGACATTAATTTGTCAAAAAGGTCCATCTAGTCAAGGCTATGGTTTTTCCAGTCGTCATGTATGGATGTGAGAGTTGGACTATAAAGAAAGCTGAGCGCCAAAGAATTGATGCTTTTGAACTGTGGTGTTGGAGAAGACTCTTGGATGGCATCACCGACTCAATGGACATGGGTTTGGGTGAACTCCAGGAGTTGGTGATGGACGGGAGGCCTGGCGTGCTGCGGTTCATGAAGTTGCAAAGAGTCAGACATGAATGAGTGACTGAACTGAACTGAGTTGGTGATGCTATCTAACCATTTCATCCTGCACTGTTCGGTTCTCCTTTTGCTTTCAATCTTTCCCAGAATCAGGTCTTTTCTAATGAGTCAGTTCTTTGTATCAGGTAGCCACAGCATTGGAGCTTCAGCTTTAGCATCAATCCTTCCAATGAATATTCAGGGTTGATTCCTTTTAGGATTGACTGGTTTGATCTCCTTGCAGTCCAACGGACTCTCAAGAGACTACTCCAATACCACAATTCGAGAGCATCAGTTCTTCAGCACTCAGCCTTTTTTATGGTCCAACTCTCTCACATCCATACATGACTACAAGAAAAACTAGAGCTTTGACTATATGGAGCTTTTGTTGGCAAAGTGATGTCTTTGCTTTTTAATATGTTGTCTAAATTAGCCATAGCTTTCCTTCCAAGGAGCAAGTGCCTTTTAATTTCATGGCTGCAGTCACATCTACAGTGGTTTTGGAGCCCAAGAAAATAACATCTGTCACTGCTTCCACTTTTTCTCCTATTTGCCATGAAGTGATGGGACCGGATGCCATGATTTTAGTTTTTTGAATGTTGAGTTTTAAGCCAGTTTTTTCACTCTCCTCTTTCACTCTCATCAAGAGGCTCTTTAGTTTCTCTTCACTTTCTGCCATTAGATTGGTTAGTGCAGTTCAGTTGCTCAGCTGTGTCTGCCTCTTTGCAACCCCCAGGAAGCACACCAGGCTTCCCTGTCCATCACCAACTCTTGGAACTGACTCAAACTCATGTTCATTGAGTTGGTGTTGCCATCCAACCATCTCATCCTCTGTCATCCCCTTTTCCTCTCGCCTTCAATCTTTCCCAGCATCAGGGTCTTTTCCAGTGAGTCCGTTCTTCACATCAGATGGCCAAATTATTGGAGTTTCAGCTTCAGCATTAGTCCTTCCAATGCATATTCAGGACTGATTTCCTTTAGGACAGACTAGTTGGCTCTCCTTGCAGTCCAAGGGACTCTCAAGAGTCTTCTCCAACACCACAGTTCAAAAGCATCAATTTTTCAGTGCTCATCTTTCTTTATAGTCCAACTCTCATATCTCTACATGACTACTGGAAAAAACCATAGCTTTGACTAGATGGACCTTTGTCGGCAAAGTAATGTCTCTGCTTTTTAATATACTGTCTAGGTTAGAGTGGTATCATCTGCACATCTGAGGTTGTTGATATTTCTCCCGGCAGTCTTGACTCCAGCTTGTGATTCATCCAGCCTGGCATTTCACATGATGTACTCTGCATATAAGTTAAATAAACAGAGTGACAATATGCAGCCTTTTTTGTATTTCTTTCCCAATTTTGAACTGTTGTCCAAAGTTGTTGTTTCATACCCATTTACCATGTCTGGTTCTAGTCGTTGCTTCTTGATGCCTTTGCTCTTACCGCTGCTTTATTTGGAGCTTCATCATTTCTCATTCAGATTTCTGCACCAGCCAGACTCCTAAGTATCCCACTTCTAGGCATGCTACCCTACTCCTCTCAAGTCAGCTCCCCACTGTCACGAGTCTGTTACACCCTGGTCTAAAGTCATTGTTTAAAAGTCCAGTTTTTCAGGGCACTGAGTGACTCTCAGCTGTGAACGCTGCTCACTGCTCTGGTCTTATACCCCTCCAAGCAACTACACATGCCCCCGACACAGGAAGCCATGTCCCATTGCTCCCACGCCAGCCTAGCTCTGCACATGTGCACTCCCTCCATCAGGAGCTCCCCTTTCTCTTATGTGCTTGGTTAATTTCTATTCAATTTTTAGCACAACAGCACAAATGTCACTTTTTCATGAACTTTCCCTTTCCTGTCTCCCCAGCTGTACTCAAGCCGGGCAGGGACTGTCCCGAATCCATCTTCTCAGTCCCAAAGTCCCAGTGTGTGGACTCAGAGCTCAGCACACATTTACTGAGTAAAGGATAAGAAACATAGGGGGAAAGCGGAGACCTACCTCACGTGTGTTCTGCAGATGCTTTCTTGCACTGGGCCCTGTACTGTCACTGCCCTTTCCTCGGTGCCACCATATATGAGTCATGGGATGTCTTCAGATAGAAAAAAACACTAGCCTCTTTTAAGCAGTATATTTAGTGACCTCTGCTACATTCGGCATGGCAGCCAAAGTCCTGACAGCAGCCCTGAGGTCCTACCAGACTGCCTCTCTCCCCTATTACCTTTGACAGTGTTCCCTACAATCCAAAGGTTTGTTTTTCTGTTTTTTTCCGGTCATGCTGTGTGGCATCTTCCTTGACCAGGGATGGACCCCGAACCCCCTGCAGTGGACGTGCACAGTCTGAACCACTGGACCGCCAGGGAAGTCCATTGTCTGTAATCCAGGCTCTACTATGTCTGTTTCAGCTGCATGGGCCTCCTAGCTGATCCCTGAGAATGGCAGGCTTGGTCTCACCTCAGATCCTTGCAGCTGCCTACGGTTGCCAGGATGCTCTTCTTCCCGAAAGCTGTGCTTTCAGGTCTTTGCCCCAGTGTCACCCCGATACCTCCTTTAGCCTCCCCTGCACCTCACACTTCCTATTATTCCTGCTTCCCTACTTTGTTTTCTCCAGAGTGTTTATCTGCCCATACCATGTATTTTGTTTGTCTCCCTTAAAGAACACAAGCTCCCTGAAGGGAGGGACTGTCCTCTGTTTCCTGCTGAATCCTCAGCATCCAGTTCCTAGAACACAGCCCATGCTCACGAGTCATCTGGCACACGAGACTACGCTCTTCAAGGTTTTAGAAAGAGCACAGATGTCAACAACGAAAACAGACAACCGAATTCTAACATGGGCAAAGGACCTGAACAGACGTTTCTTTAAAGAAGATATATGTGGCCAATAAGAAGTACATGAAAGGATGCTCAACATCACTAACCATGGGAAATATATACCTACAAATGAGATACCACTTTGCACTGATTAGGGTAGCTATTATTTTAGAAAAACAGAATTTAACAAGTGTTGGCAGAAATGTAGAGCAATTGGAACCCTTGTGCACTGCTGGTGGGAATGTCAAATGGTGTAGCTGCTGTGGCAAACAGTATGGTAGCTCCTGAAAATATTGAACAAACCACCATATCACTCAGCAATTCCACTCTGGGTATATATCCAAGAGAATCAAAAGCAGGGACTCAAATAGGTACTAGACACCCATGTTCACGGCAGCAATATTCATAACAGACAAAAGATGACAGCAACGGTGCATTGATGATGAAGGCATAAATAAAATGGCATGTATACATATAAGAGAATATTATTCAGCCTCAAAAAGGAATAAGATTATGACACATTCTTCAACACGGACAATCTTTGAAGACATTATGATAAGTGAATATGCCAACTACAAAAAGACAAAAATTGTATGATTCCATTTATAGGAGGTATTTGGAGTAGTCAAATTCACAGGGACAGGAAATAGAATGGTAGTTGCCAGGGACCAGAGGGGATGGAGGGGAAAGGGAGGAAGGAATGGGGAGTTAGTATTTAGTGGGGACAGAGTTTCAGTTTGGGATGATGGAAGGTTTAGGAGATGGATGATACTGATGGTTGTACGACAATATGAATGTATTTGATGCCACTGAACTGTACATTTAAAAATGGTTAAAATGGTAAGCTTTATGTGTATTTTTCCACAATTAAAAAAAAGGCAACATAGCTCTTGCCTTAAACTCTAATAAGAAACCTAATATACAGTGCAGACAGACATGAAGCCTCTGTGGCTAAGGCAGGAATACAGGCTGAGATGTGCCTGCTTTTCACTGCATATCCTTGCTGCCTCCCAGAGGAGCATAGACCCCACAGGAACCATCACGAAGGAGTGTCCTGGCTCCATTCTAAAATGCTTATGAGCTGGTTTCACTGTTTTTAAGGAAAGGAAGTTAAATAGTTACTCCTGGCCCCACTTCTAGGAGGAACTTAGCAACAAGGAAATATGCCATCACCAACTGGCTTGCAGCCAAATGTCAACATTGTCTTATTTTTACAGAAATCATTTTATATCCCAGTGGCAGAGAGGAATCACCAGGGGAAAGAGCAACATTAAGTCACTGGCACCCATATCCAATTATCATTAATGTCTCACATTTTCTGAGCCCTTTTCCATAATAATTCAATCCTCAAAAATAATTCCATCAAGAAGGTATGGAAAAAAATGTGTGATTTCCAATTTACAAATGAATGAAAATCCAGTGGGCATTATTCATAGAGCATTACAGAAAAGGAACTGACTTTAGGATAATAATCACTAACATCAATCAAGGATTTATTAATGATGACACCAGCTCAGGACTTTGCATGGACTGTTGGATTTCATACTTCTGACTAGCCTCTCCCACCATATTTGGTAATTACTATTATTATTATTCCTTTTTAAACAAGGGAAAATTGAGGCTCAAAGAATAAATAACTACCCCCAAATTGAATGGGCTTCCCAGGCAGTGCAGTGGTAAAGACTCCTGCCAATGCAGGAGACCATGAAACTTGGGTTCAAGCCTTGGGTCAGGAAGATCTACTGGAGAAGGAAATGGCAACCCACTCCAGTATCTTGCTGGGATAATCTCACAGACAGAGGAGCCTGGTGGCTATGGTCCATGGGATCAGGAAGAGTTGGACAGGACTAAGCACACACACATTGTAAACTGAATAGCTTTAAGCAACAGACTGTTTTGAACTGTCTTACTCTAGAGCGCATGCACTCAACCACTATTATTTTGTCCTGCTCATCTGGGTCCCTGACTCTTTCTTTTTGGGAGAGGCCTAATCAACGCTTCCTTCTGCCTTGAAAACAAGTACAACTGATGAGTCTCCATAGGTCACTGTGTTTTTTAACCCTAAGCTGAACTAATGCTAACAAAATAAAAATAAATGAGTACTCTTCTTAGTCACTAAGTATAAATGCAACAAGGCAATATCACTTCAACTAAGGACAGGTTCCTAGATCCTTTACAATCTTATAAAAATTTACAAACAAAAATATCCTCAAGATCATTAGAACAAATAGTCCTATCTGAGTCATCCCGCTTCATGTCTCTTTTCTGTAGAACTAAAGAACCTGATGATGGACACAGTGCTGATTGTTCTCTACACTCCGCTAAGAGCTTCTTCAGAACTTTCCAAGGATGTCTGCTTTGTTCTCCGGAAACTGGAGAGAGGAGAAATGCTTTGTGGTTTGTCAGCAGGGCATTCAGTCTGGAGGGCCACCCCATAGGATGCAAGGGCTTTGGGCCAACTGAAACAAATATTAATTTGGAAGAGCATCAAGCACAGGCTCCAACTGTGCAACTGTAAGGGACACGCGAGGGGAGGACAGGGGCAGAGTCGGAGCTGGGCTGCAAGCTGATGGCTAGAGTTACTCCACACCTCCTGGGAGGCTTCTGAGGATGAGCTCCTTCACAAAAACCTTGAAGTGCTTCTTTAAAACTATCTACCACTACACATACTAATTCTTGCAACAAAACTCATATGATGTGGGGATTTTCTCTAAGTGTTGAGAACTTAAAACACCAGCTTTCCTGAACTCCATGTATCATCTTTGCTGTGAGTGTGATGCCCTGAGCCCAGACCCTCACTCCACTAACAAAGCACTTTTCTCTCCTCCATGCTGAACATTCCACAGTGGGGCCAGAGTGTGTGGGTTCTTCTCCCCCGAGAGTGGGGGTGAAGGAGGGTCTTACCGAGTTCTCCTTCAGCTGCAGCCCCTCCCCGTTGGGAAGCGAGGACCGTCTCTTAGCTGAGTTCCTGTTTGGGGTTGAGGTAATGGCCCCTGCTTTCTTCTTCACAGTGAGCACCTCACAGCTGGCTTGGTCTTCGTTGTGTGTGCTCTTCCCAGCATTGATGACCCTGGAGGAGAAGCCAGAAAAGCTGATCAGACTAATGTCCTATGTCATAGCTTGGTGGAGTGAACAGATTTTTCAGTGGACTTATACAAGTACATGGTAAAACATTTGAGGAAGCATTGTTCAGAGCTCAGTTCACCTTTGCAGGTGTCTGATAGCTGTGATCAACCCCACTAATCCATTTCTAGTCAAAAACACATGAGATAATCAGTCTTCTGCCAATTACACTGAAGATAGATGTTGGCTCAGGGAATTCGTTGTATTTTTCCAAGTGATAAAGAGCAAAACCACCATCAATCTTATCAAAGAACAAAGCAGTAATTTACAGCAGACTATAAAATCCTAGGGAGCAAAGAAGTATATTTCATGATCAGCGTGACCACTTTCACTTTACGCGCAGAG
Source organism: Aepyceros melampus (assembly GCA_006408695.1). Taxonomy (NCBI): domain Eukaryota; kingdom Metazoa; phylum Chordata; class Mammalia; order Artiodactyla; family Bovidae; genus Aepyceros; species Aepyceros melampus. The sequence continues at coordinate 114,153 of SJXQ01002424.1, read as the reverse complement.
GAGTGACTGGATCAAAGGCTTATTCTTTAAAAATTACCTTCTCTCCTTTATCTTTTCTCCAGTAGAATAACACTCCTTACATTGCATCATCACAATGGACTACAGAGCATGCTGATTTGTACATGTGGCCTTATGATCTCATGGCATGTTGATATGATTTTGGCCTGATTACTAATGTTTTGTGTATAGGAATGCTTCCGAAAAACATCCTACATCATTTATAAAGCTTTTTTGTGTATCAGGTGCCTGCAGACTGAACTCTTGGGTTTCAGCACCATTTTCTTATTAAGTAATGAAGCAGCAGCTAAAATGGTTTTCCCGAAAGAGAGATCTCCTTGATTTGCCATTGTGTATTTTCTTTCCAAAACTTCAACAGTGTCACAGTAGCTGGCAGAGTGAGGGTGGAGGATATAGGCTCAGTGGCAAAGAAAGAAAGATGCTTTTGTTTTAATAAAACAGAAAAAGTAGATGGAGATCCACTCTGAAAGTGTGGTGTACACATCACTCTTTAGTCTTGTACTCCCTCCTGACAATTAATTAGAGGACGGTTGTTTTCAAACGCCTTTTATTAAACAGTTTTACATTCTGAAAGAATTATAAATTCAGAGTAAACTGCAAAAATGGTATACACTCTCAAGCACTCTTCACCCAACTTCAAGCAACATTTTCTATCCCTCAAGAACAACATCAAAAGGAGCAATTGATACTGATCCAGCACTGTCAGCCAGACTGCAGAGCTTATTCAAATGTCACCATTTTTTTTATATCAAATGGCTTTCAGTATTGAAAACTGTAAGCCAACACATACATGCTACAGTCAAACAGCAAACAGAGAGCAAATTGAGATGTGAGAACTGTATGACCTCAGGCAGTGTGTTTTGAGCAGTTTTCTACCAAACCCTGGAATTCTATGGAGGTGTTTATGGTGTTTTCACATTTACTTTAAATTTATTTGTTTAAAGGTATAAGCATTTTGGGAAAAATGCAATAATTTAAAAGTTCATTCCCACCTCTTACATGTAAACAAATATATGCTAGTCTACATATTTTGGGCAGCTGGCATAAGAAATAAGCCTTCTATCTTTTCTCTTCAACTGATCGATGCCACTAGATTGGAAGGAGATCTGTTTTTTTAAAAAAGACCATTTGCAATTACTTATCTGTATGTTAAAGGAAAACGATCATAAAAGTCATCTATTATCTCTATTTCAAATTTCTGTTCATTGAAACTGCTTCATCATTCTTACTGAGTTTATTATAAATTTCAACTGAAGTATATTTTTATAAACAAAAGCCTTTTATCCTCATTTTACACATGACAGTTTTGTGTAAGATTTTTTTTTTTTTAAGTAGATTGTTGCTTATAGAGTTGAAAATCTTTGTCCTTACTGGAGTGGGAACAGTCATGTGCAAGGGGGTGGGATCCCTGCTGATCTCTAGGAGATCAAATTTGCCTCCGATGTTTGGCACACCCTCTCAAGGAAGAAGGGAGGAAGAGTTCAAGGCCTAGTTTTGGTCCCACCTTCACACTCACTCCTGTGACCAGGGGGACTTTTCATATGGTTTCAGAATACAGTACAATTCTTAAAGACACAGGCTACCGGCATAAGATTATTAGTTCTACTATGCTTACTGCCCAAGCTAAGTAAGTTACTCCAGGTGCCATAGCCAGGAAGTAGGGCAGCTGGAATTCAGTCAGGCCTCCCTTGACCCCCAGCCCAACTTGGGGGTGCGCGCGCGTGCGCTTAGTCCCTCAGTCATAGTCCAATTTCTTATGGCAAATCCAAACGAGCTTTTTGGCCAACCCAACACACAGAGCTTTGTGTCAGTCTGTGGCAGGCCCTGCTGGACTGTGTGGGGAAGCAGAGAATAGCAGATCAGGTGAGCCTGGGTCCAGGCTTGAGAGAAAGGGGATTATCTTCCTGCTTCGAAGGCTACTGGAGAAAGCGCCCAGAGGAAGGATAAAGGATGGATGGTTCTGATCTGTTTGTCTCTAGAGCAGCCCACGTTTAGTCCAGAGGTTTGCCAGTGGAGCTCCTAATACATGGAATTTAACTGGAGTTTTCCTTTTACATAGATTTTTTGAGAAACAAACCAGGCAGAGGAAGGACATTCAAAATACCACCTGCCTCCTCTCCGTCAGTGACAGTGACTCCCAAGCAACATGTGTGGCGTGGATGGTTTGCTGGATGGTGACATTACACCCCCACGGTCACCCACAAGCATCTTTCCCAGGGGAAGCTGAAGGTGGAGGCGCAGCTGGGAAAACAAGTCCATGACCGTTGTCCCCTCCATACTGTCTTCTGACCAAAATCCGAGCTTCTATTTCTAGAACTTGAAATCACCCTGACCATTGGCACCTAAACTTATGCTTTAGTCGGGGTTTTTTTTTTCCAACAAAAAAAAAAAGCATCGCTGATCTCCAATAGCTCATGCCAGGCTGACTCATCTGCCACTGCTGTTTTCCAACAATCAACAAAGCTACTATAATTACACAAATCACGAATCACTGTCCCCTGGAGGTGCAGTGTCTCCCATCTTTCTTAGTGGATATTAAACTCCAAAGTTGACCTAACTTCAGCAAGAGACTCTAGAAGCCTTATGCATGAGAAACCCTGAGACTGGGAAGATTGTAACTTACACAAGGTCACAAGAGCTAAATACAGAGAGCTGTGGACACACTTCTGAGTTCCAGCTCTTTCTCCTTCAGCTCTCAGTTGTTTTATTTTCCTATTGTGTGCCTATTCTTATCAGCACTTGGTTGCAAGGGCTGTCCTGTAATGACTCATCACAGCCAGGGAGCCGTGAAGAACAATCGCGGGTGGACTTCCTCTGCCACTTCACGTGAATACAGCTTGTGAATGACACTGATGAAATATTAGAAAGGTCAGCCTAGACAGGAGACAGCAGCCCAACCCTGGAAGCCTATTCAGTCAGATATCTGACTGAATAATTAATTACCCAGATGATAAAGTCATATTAATTTAAAGCCACTACCTTTTTAAAATATACAACTGGACTTCCCTGGTGGTCCAGTGGTTAAGAATCTGCCTGCCCATGCAGGGGACACGGGTGCGATCCCTGATCCATGAAGATTTTACAAGCCGCAGGTTTAAGCCCATGCACCACAACTATTGGGGCTGTGCTCTAGAGCCTGGGAGCCACAACTACTGAGGCCATGCGCCGTTAACTACTGAAGCCTGTTTGCCTAGAGCCTGTGCTCTGCAACAAAGACCCAGAGCAGTCAAAGAAATAAAATTAAAACACACACACATACAACTGTTATCTCATGTTTCATATTATTTTAAATTCCTGACTCTCTACAGCTTTAGTAGAAAGACCTGATTCTTATCGATTAACTTTGGCTTTAAAAAGATTGATCTCTATCAACTTAAATATTTCATTTTGCTCTTCAAGGCCAATGCTTTGTTTACTAAACTTACATAAAACCTCTAATTCCTCTAAAAGTAAATTGAGAAAAACTTTCCTGAGTTGAGAAGTATCATACTGTCAATGGATTCAATAGTTTTTTTTTATGTGAGCAGCTATATTAGTAGCTACATTCTCTTCTTGTCCCAGGCTCCAGGAACAAAGTCAGCGCTATCTTGAGATCACCCGGAATGACTCTGAGATATGCTTTCTTTATCTAAGCAATACTCACCCATGATACTTATTTTGAGGATCTCAAAAAAAAAAAGTGTTGCTGGGCTATGAATCATCATCTCTTTGGTGTCATTGTTTTCCAGTTGCCTACAAAGGAGGAAAACATCTTCCTCGAAATTAAACTGGAGGTAATAAAGCACAATGGTTAAGACCATGGGCTATCCCCCCAGAACACAGCACACAGCAGGTGCTCAACAAACATCTGTTGAAAGAATGAATGCAGTCAGAACTCAACTCTGCCTACTCCCTAGATGTGGAGCAATAATAGTATCTTATATCTGTTGAGAACTAATTATGTGCCAAGGACTGCTGTTAGCATTTTATTAACACATGCAGTGATTAACTCATGGAATCCTCTTGTGGACTCTATGAGTTGGCCACCACTGTTCTCCCCCTTTTAAAGTCACAACTACTGGACAGTGGAGTGTTTGGTCAAGTCACTTAACTTCTGCAAACCTCAGTTTCTTAGTAGTACTTCTTGGATTAAATTCTGGGAGTTGCTAAAATATATGTGCTGGGGAGAGGAGATATTAGTCACCTTGATTGCATTAAACTATCAGTCTACCTTCAATTAGACCAAAACACCTAGATTTTTTTTTTCCCCTTGTATAAGCAGGTACATATGGAATTTTAAGGACTGGAAGTCCAAAATCCTCTGTGTGTATCAGACACAACTTGAAGCTATGACCTGAACACCAGGCCTAGATGTGACTGTGAGATCGTAGCAGTGGAAGACTATGTAAAAAGAACAAGTGATTCATTCTGTGCTGCTATACACACTTGAAAACCTGTTTTCCTTCTTTCGGTTTGTGAAATACTCTAGTCACAAATTAAAAAAAAAAAAATCAACTCCACCTAAATTTCAGCAGGCAAGTCCTGGTTTTAATGGCAACCATTAAATGATCAATTTATCTGCCTTCCCATCTGCTCAAAACCTTGACCGTAAGGACATTCACTTGATAATGTAACAGACAGAACAGGTGCCTGTCACTAAATTCAGATGAGTAAATATTCTCAACTCTTCTCAAGAAGTGAGACCCTGTCACAGAAGCCACTGGTCCACAGAAGTCACAATGGAACTGTTTTCAACGGGATTTACAAGGACAATCAAACCACAATGGGGAGTCACAGTTGGTATGTTTTCAGAGGATTCCCACGCATCATGGGTGTCAATTCATTCATTACCAACCTGTTCCCCTTGGGACCATGAGATATTCAGCAGAGGCATCGCAGAGGCATCAACAGAGACAATGGTCAGAAGGGCCAAGTTCAAACTTGCTGTGTGCTCTCAGACACAGTAAGCTTACTTTCTGTCTCTAAAATGGGGATAATAACACTTACCACCAGTTATAGAAGAGACTTAAAATGAAATGTCCTAGCATGAAAAGTATTTAACAGTGCCTGGCACACAATGAGTACTCAATATTACTATTTAATAATAACATATCCAACACAAGCTAAGTGCTCCTTGTGTTGGGCCCAGAGGACTTTATGCAGTTGTGTGAGTTTGAGGGGAAACTCTTCTTCCCTCTTCTTTCTGTCAGTGTCCCTCTGCCAGCCTCAAGGGCACAGAATCACCTCCAGGTCTCAGTAACTACATGTGGCATACGCATGACGCTTCCCAGAACATGGACCTTTCTTAAGCAAGGCTGCCTGCTCCTCTGAGCATTTTTCTCAAAGTCCTGGTAATACTCAATCCATGCAATGTTCTGTACACAGGAAGGCACCCAGGCGGTTAGCAGTGTGATGATTCTAAATTCCCACCCAGATCTGCCCACAGACGCCATCTCTCCCCAGCTCCCGGACTGAGACAATCAGGTCCCAAGACCCACTGAATAGAGAATTTGGTTGGGTTTGATCTCTCTTTTTTTGGCTTGGTATTATTCTCTTGCTTTGTTTTTAAAGGAAATAAGAGCCTGAACCATTTCGGCTAAAAAGTTTACATGAAGTGTTAATATGGCTAAAATGCAGTAATCATACTGGTTAAGAAGGGACAAGTGTTTTAAAAAGGCAATCAGGTGAATCGAGCTATTGCTGATTCATATACAACTGAGATGAGCAAAAGGCTGTAGGGGGAGGGGTGGGAAATCAATCACTGATGAGAGACAAAATACAGCAATCAATTATTGAAATTCTCTTTTCGAGGTAACCTCATAGGCAATGTCCCATGTGATTGTCTGAAATAGTTACTGACCACCCAGATTGGCCGGAACATAAGGACAACTTAATTCCTAGCTCCAAGGGCGTTAATAACCTCTCATTCTTGGTTTACTAGAAAACCATGGCTCTGAGTAGGAATTTAAGCCTTTGATAATAGCCATCAGCAAAAACAGCCGGAACATCTATCAAGAATAATAGCTTCTCCCAGATGGTTTCGGTCACGTCCTGGAAGGAGGGACAACAGGAGGTCATACCAGTCCATGCAGTTAACAGCCAGTGTGTTACCAATGAGGAGAAAGGATGGAAGGAAATGGAATTCTCTGTGGTGTTTGGCTTTCATGTTTTGGAAGGTGGCTAAGTAGGCAGAGTAGCAAGAAGGCAGGATGAACCCAGGTGAGCAAAGAGCACGTACACGCCTTCTCCCATCACCTTCTCCCATCTTCCCTTACACCTTCTGGTTCCCAGGTTCTGTTGGCAGCTAATGAAGGGATGTGATCAATCAGGGTTGCTAACTGGGGTCTCAAGGGCCACATTCAGTCCACAGGTTGGTATTTTAATTTTTGCCCACAAGTTTCTTTTTAAGGTGAATTTGTAGTTGCCATATTTTTAAATGGGGATTATTATATTACAAATATTTAAACTTCCCATTTTTCTTGAAAATAATACATCAGGCTACACCTGTCACAATCTTGGATGACAACAATAAAGACAACAATCAACAACACCCTTGCTAGCTCACCCCAGATCTCACTCTGTCTGCTTCTGCCATTGTCAGCTGCCTGACCCCAAAGGCATTTGTTTCTGCAACCCTGCAACCAGATCTGTGTGACTTCATGAGTAAACTAAGGAAAGTATTAGATATGTAGTACATATAGACTGAAATAATTACTTTAAAATATTGTGATGCCAAGAGGGATAAAGCAAGAAGACTAGGGCATGGTTTTCATGCTCAGGGAGCCCACAGCCATCTGTAGAGTAGGGCCATCTTCCTATAAATAACTGATTTGTTCTGACTGGTACCATACCAAAAGCATATATCACAAAAGATCTGAAAATGCAGAGGAGGAGATGATTATGCAAAAGAAGAGTCACGCAAAGTGTCACAGCCGAGGCAGCACCTAAGCTCAGCCTTGCTGAATAAAGGAGGGAATCAAGGGTCAGAGAAAAGGGACTTCCCTAGTGATCCAGTGATTAAGACTTCCTGCTTCCATGCAGGGGGTGTGGGCTCAATCCTTGGTTGGAGAACTAAGATCTCACATGCCTTGTGGTGCGACCAAAAGTGATAATAATAGAAATAAAGAGTCAGAGGAAAACCAAGGCAAGACTCTCCAGACTTAGGAATAACCTCCGAAAATAGTGATATGAAAGAACTTTATAAAGAGGAGTGGGTATGACTTAAGTATGGGCTTGGTTAAGGAGCTACATTAGAACTAGATCGTGAAATTCTATTGGAGCTTCATCCTATAGAGCCTATGACCCATGGAAATAATCTAAAATAATTTTTCCCCTTTTTTAAACAAATTAATTTATTTTAATTGGAGAATTACTTTACAATATTAAAGGGCTTGATATGATAAAAATTATTTAGGAAAGTAACAGTAGTGGCCTGATGGAAGATGGATTACAGAGGATAAATAACAAAAGCAGAGAGCCCAGCTAGGTCTCATAACAGTCCAAGTGCAAAGAGGTCATGAATCAAGCAGTGGCTCTTGGGGGAAGGGAAAAGGAGGCTTCAGAGGAAGTGAAAATATTGCAAATTCCTAGTTGAGACCTGCTGGATATGAGTAGTGGAGGGCAGAGGGGCAAAGAGGGTACCACTTAAGTGTTCACTGGCAGGATGAGCAAATGAGGTACTCTTGATTACGAAGGGAGATGAGAAGGTGAAACAAGGCTTGGGGTGGGGCATTCTGGAGGATGAGATAATGAAACTGGCTTCAGGTCAGTGAACAGAAAGATCTTGGTAGCAAAAACCACAAAGGCAGTGGTAGCCAACTTCAGCTTAACCAGGGGTTGGAAAACCATGGCTGGTGGGCAGAAGTCAGGCAAAATTCACAGCTTATTTTTGTGTGGCTTCCAATATTTTTAAGTAGTCAGGGGGAAAAAAAGAATATTATGACATGTAAAAATTATATGAAATTCAATTTTCCATGCCTATCAAGTTTTATTGAAACACTGCTGTTTACACTTGAAACACATTCATGTACGCATTGTCTATTGGGCCTCTTCAGGTACAATGCAGTTAGTAGTTTCCGCAGAGACAGTTTTCACAGACTGTCTGCCCACCAAGCCTACAGTATTTATTATCTACTCCTTTACAGAAAATGTGTGCTGACCCCTGAACTGAACTATTAGATTGAATGCTCTGAAATAGTTTTTGTAGGTCAACAATAGTGCAATACTGACAATTTCATATTACTACACATAATATGTAAGTGAAGCAAAGAGAGATGTAGGTTTGGATGGAACTGAATGTGCATCTTGGTGTTCTTTGTGACTTATCTTTGAATATACTTTGCAGGCAGCATTTGGCTACCATGAGCTTCTCCGAGAGATAGAGAAGGACAGGGAAGCCTGGTGTGCTGCAGGCCATGGGGTCACTAAGAGTCAGACACGATTTAGCAACTGAACAACAATGAGCTTCTAGATTCCTCACCAACGTAAATAGATCACTGAAGATTTATAAAACCCACTATAGATCAAAAAAGATATGATATGTCCCAAAGATCTCCCTACATAAATAGCTATGTTTTTTCCTTCATACTGGCTGTTTAGAAATGAACTTTTAACACAGTAAAGGTAAAAATCAGAAAGTTGCCATTGGGTACTTCCTTTCAATTATTCTCCGGGTCCTCTTGGCAAAACCACTGATGTCACCGAAGACCAACTTCCACATTTAAATCAGGAAGTGAGTGTGTGCTCTGTCAGATGCTGGAGCAATTCCCACACAAGGCCACAGTGCAACTGGGTGGGGGCCACATGAAATCAAAATAAAGGCTTGCCTAAAAACGATTTCCAGTTTGGAAGTTTTGTATAAAATAAAGCAGAAGAATAATTTTTTTTGTGTGTGGGTTTTAGAACAAGGCTACCTGCACATAGCTATTAGCTCCTGTTGGCAATTAAAGAAAAAAAAAAAAAGTGCTTGAAGCCACTGCATTGCTCAAGATAAGGTTTTCTTTCTTTATCTGACCAGATATATCTATACTATCAGCAATGTTAGAGAAATGTATTTTTCAGGACAAAGTGAAAGTCGATTTCAAACGTGCAACCTAAAAAATAAAGAATTGTAAAAAAGCCCAGAACTAATGAAATGGAACCAAAAGATAAAAGTATGCTAATCTCAACAGACATCAAATAAAATACATACATTTTTAATCAGCAGTTTCCTCAAAAACTCCAGAAACAATCTTGGTAAAAAAAAAAAAAGTGCTTGAAGCCACTGCATTGCTCAAGATAAGGTTTTCTTTCTTTATCTGACCAGATATATCTATACTATCAGCAATGTTAGAGAAATGTATTTTTCAGGACAAAGTGAAAGTCGATTTCAAACGTGCAACCTAAAAAATAAAGAATTGTAAAAAAGCCCAGAACTAATGAAATGGAACCAAAAGATAAAAGTATGCTAATCTCAACAGACATCAAATAAAATACATACATTTTTAATCAGCAGTTTCCTCAAAAACTCCAGAAACAATCTTGGCTTTTCCTTTGCCAAAGGATAAAGAAAGTTCTGGGCCATTGAGGGCTCTGATATTTTCCTTTTTAACCTTAAAGCAACACAAGAAGAACAATTGTGTACAGAAGAGGATTGTTTGGTGGTAAGGAGGATGAAACTCTCAGTGTTGGGAGTTCTGAGTTCCTGCTTTAGCAAAAAATCTTGTAAAATGTGCTCTGTCCTTCACTGGAGAGGTGAAGGCCACTCATCTTCATTCCTCAAATACGCTGGCTGTGCCCCTAAACACACAACTGGGCAGGAAACACTAGATGGGGGAAGGCAGAGAGGCAAGCAGGTTTCTGCTAGAAATGTTAGAGGCAGTTGGGTAAAGCCATTAAGAGCACAAGAGACTATGGACCCAGATTCCCAAGGTCTAAAGGCTGGGTCAGGCGGAAAATACCTGCAGGGCTTTCAGTAAGTTATTAATACTCTATCTCCCCTATCCTGGTTCTTATCAGTAAGACAGGGACGATGAGCAGTACTTTCCCCACACGGTACTTGTCTGACTGCTGGAAAACAGAACTGTTTCCAGCATTTCCATCTAGCAACTGAGTGAATGCCTGGAACCCTAAACACTAGAGGGCTGTGTCATTATCCTCATTTTATTGGCTCCACCAATACTATACAGAAAATGATTCAGTTAAACGTCCTAGATAAGCCACACTGGCATTTTCTCAGAGCCACTGAGCTTTTAAACGATGTATTGTGTTCACACAAGCCAATGCTCTTGTAATTAGTTGCACAACAGCCTATAAATACAACACAGGTATTGCAAGATGGGAATTGTGACATGTCACGCGTTTCAGCATGCCAACAATTTTTCCCCCCTGGGCAAGTACAGTATTACTGAAAATGTACATTAAGAACAATAATTTCCCCCTCATTACTTCAGCCGTTGTTTTTAAAAAACACATTTATTTTAACTAAATATAACCTGCTTTGGAAAATCTTCACCCTTGTGAACCCTTATAGAGAAAGTCTGATTTGTTTCCAGATTTGCACAACAACAATAAGAGTCCTTTAAAAGCTGATTTTTATCTGATCCAACATTTCTACCTGTGTGCCAGTGTGTTGGGCTTCCCTGTGTAGCTCAAATGATAAAGAATCTGCCTGCAATGTAGGAGACTTGGGTTTGATCACTGGGTCAGGAAGGGAATGGTTACCCAGTCTGATATTCTTGCCTGGACAATTTCATGGACAGAGGAGTCTGGTGGCCCAACATTTCTACCTTTGTGCCCAGATCCATGACAAAGTTCATTAACAGACCAAGGCTCCCTAATTTATAAGGAAAATAACATGCTTAGTTTAACCCTTGAGGCCCTAAAAGGGCCAGTCTGGGTTCTATTTTAGGAAAACTGATCTTTCCAGCCTCAAAAAGCTAGAAAGTACCGTGAGACTGTGCAAAGGCCTCGAAGGGGAAAAACGCACTGACGAATATGTCAACTGTTTAAAACTGGATGCCCAATATCATCCTTAAACAAAAATGACAATTTTGGGCTCCCAACATTATTTTAATTCATTGAGGAATGCTTGCTGGTGTTGATTTTGGTTATGTTTTCACCCCTCTCAAGTCATACTGCAGGGAGTACGCACTCAATGTTAGCTCAATGAATCAACTCATATTCTCCATAACATCCATGGGGGACATAAGCAATCAATGAGTTCTAAAGCTATGTGTTTCTTCAAGCCTAAAATATTTTTATTGGGGTTTCCCATCAATTTACTTCAAGGAAAGTGAGCTGTTCCCAAGGAAAAATATTATTTAGTAAGTGCTCGTGAGGGCAAAACATATAAAGTGAGCCCCAAACATCTCCGGCAGAAAGTGGTTGATAAATGAGAGCCTGGTGTACCTCCAGGTAGAATCTTAATCTGAGCTCTATTGCTGGTCTCCCCTCATAACCAAGTGATTGCTGTGATGAGAAAAACAGCTTTCGTTCTTCTGGGTTGCTGCCTAGGCATTTTTTAGTATGGTAACCCTGCCCACATCCAGAATGTGGAAATTCAGATGAGAACTTGAGCTTAGGATGTCCATCATAAGCTCTTACTTTACCTGTCCCAGGGCACGTTTGAAAATAACCACTTAGAGTTAAGCCCAAGAAAAGTTAGTACTTCCACCCCAACCACTTTATGAGTATAGTCAGCCCTCCTTATCCACGGATGTGAAACCTGCAAATACCAAGAGCTGGCTGTATTCATCGCATGGCATCATTTTATATCAGGGACGTGGGCATCCACAGGGCTTGGAATCCCAGGTGGGTCCTGGGAGCAAGCCCCGGGGATACCCAGGGATGACTGTCCTAGATTTTGCTGTAGAGCTGGCATAGAGGACTGTCCCTCCACAGGCTCATCTCGCCCCCTCAATTTTGGACTCTGTAAGTTATAAGTCTTGTAACTGTATTTCCTTTGTAGGGGTGTATTGAAGCTGTATCTTCCATCAAAACGACTCATGGTTTCACTTCCCCAAAATGGGAATTGGATGTTGTGGGAGCCACGGCCACTCCTGTGTGGGTGGCTTGTGCCTCCTCCTTCAGCTCGTCATGATCTGCATATTCTTAGTTTGGCACACCAACACACCAACTCAGCTTCTCGGCTCACTCCCTCTGTTCGCAGCCTACACCCAGGCAGCAGTGGCCCAGATGGCTGTGCAGGAGGGAAATTCCAGAGGCCCAAGGGGGAGCCAGAAGTAGCAGAAAAGCAATTCTGACACTATCTGTTTAAAGCTGCCTACCAATAATTATTTACATCAGAAAGTAGGAATTCCCTTCACTGGAAACGTCCAAAAGCTGGCTGAGCACCTTTCAGGGGTACTCTGACGATCTCTGCTGGAATGAGGAGTTCTAAGATTCCTTTTCCAACTGTTGAATCTGTATCTGTCCCTGTTCTCACCTCCAGTTAATGAGAAATCTTCAACGACTTTTTGAGCCAAAATTAATTTATGGAGGAATATGGTTTTACAGCTGTACTAAGATAACCCTCTGATACCTAGTAAAGTATATTTGACATATGGCAAGTTTCTATGCAATAGGAATTTAACTCAAATTTCCTATCCCCACTAGCCCTTTAATGTAGGGATACGCAAGTGAGCCTCAAAGGCTGCTGTACCCTCCCATTTGGTTTTCCATCCTACCAAGCTTGCTTACTCTGGGAGATCTCTATTCCCAAGTCTTTCTTACAGATCTAAATAGTAAGCACTGCCATATTCATATGTACAAACAGATCTCTGGGGTGTCTGACCTGCATTTCTGAATACCCTCAGGATACCTGCAATTGCATCTTGCATACATCCAAGCTGCCTAAACCCGCATGCATTTGCTCCTCCTTTCTGCTGTCTACCTCTGTGTCAAATACCATCCTTCTGGCATCCCTGTGTTAGTGGACTAAGAATTCCAAAGAATGTTCCTGTCCTAGCTTCTTATTCTCACCCACATCTAGTCCCTCAGCCTGTAGACTGACCTCACAACTATGACTTAGATCCCCCATGTCTAGTTCAGACCCTCAGAGCACCCTCTGGGTGCCACTGCAGAAACCTCCTAACTGGCTGGCCCTCCCCCAGTAAATACTGTATAGAGCATGGCAAGACTGATTGTTCTCAGCCATGATCATGGCCATGTCTCTCCCATGTTCCAAGTCCTTCAAATGAACTCTGAAGATTCACAGCAAAATGTAAACACCTTAGTCTGCCACACAAGGGCCTTCATGATCTGGCCTTACCCATACCCTCAGCTTTCCCATCTGCTCTCCTCACACCTTATTCTCAGCCATAAAAGCCATCCTGTCATTTACAGAAAGCAGCGTTGCTGCACGCCACAGTTTCTTCACACGTGCCTTTTCCTCTACCTGGAATGATCTATCCTCCTTTTGTCTGCAAATGCCCATCCTCCCCGCCTACCTGCAACACTCAGTTTAAGAACCACAGCATCTCAAGGCTGCTTCACATGTACTTCTTTACTGAAGTTCTTTAACACTGCAACATAGCCATTAAGTAGTACAGTCATTACAATGTAGGAAATTACCAGACACTTGGGCTGGTTTCCTAGCTCTGCTAGTTGTGTGACTTGGGTAAGTTAATTAATTGAGCTTCCTAAAGCTCAGTTTCTCTAGCTATAAAATGGGGCTACTGTGAGGACTGAGAGAATGAATAAATGTAAAGTGCTTAGCAAAGCCCTGGCAGAGATATGTTTTACATGTCCAGACCTACTTTCTTCTGGACATTGTCTCTCCTTCCTATCCTCCTCCCTCTCAGAGAATTGTTCCCTGGCCACACTTGACTGGTCTAGGAATGGCTACCTGACTGTGGATGAGCCAATTATAATCCTTCCATGGAAAATGAAAGGAAGAAAGGCAGGGGTAAGAGAGGGAAGAGACTAAGAGAGACAGAGACAAAGAAGAAATGAAGCATTAGGTAAGAGTACAAATGAGAAATAAAGATAATAACTTTGAGTGCCCAGACTAATACTCCTTAGACCTAGTTATTTCCAAGACTTATTTATCCCTGGAATATTGGGGTAATTCCAATATCCTATAATAAATTCCCTTTGAGTGGCTGTCAATTGCTACTTAAGGACTCAAAGAACAACCAACCCTTATAATACTCACTTGTACGCTTATTACAATAGTAATTAAGTACTATGAAGGCAGAGGTAGAGTCTTACTTGATGGTGATGTTACAGTCTCAGAGACTAGTCTAGTGCCTGATATACAGCAGGTAGTCAAACAGCTAGAATGAAATGTTTGTTGACATCAGGGAAGAAAAAGTAGCTCAGTGTTAAAATTCGTGTCACAAGCTCAACAATCTCTAGATACCTATCCTAAACAGTAAAAGAGAAACTAAAAAAATAAAAATAAGTAACAGTAAAAACTTGACAGTTATGACCAAAAAGAGACACTAGATACAATTCTGGGGGCCTCTCTAGTCAGGTATATTCAATCCCTGAAGATTTTTAACTTGTTATCAATTGAGCTAACCAAAGTTTACTGGGAAGACTCTTTTTTAAAGGTGCATTTTATGAATAAATGCTAAACTAATGTAGAGAGCTATTCCTAACATTTACCATCAGGAGACAGGAGGATCTTCAATTATTAGAAATTTAGCAAATGAGAACTAACTACCACTCCCAACTAGGACCCTGAGAAACGGAAGGACTTACAAAAGTCTCAGAAATTGTTGGAAATTCCACAGATTTGAAATGAGGTAACTGTTTACCTTCTTTACTGCATTTCAATCTAGAGATTAAAATAGATCTCATTGTTGCAGAATCCTGGCTGTAGTAAGAAACAGGCTCCAAATGGCTGAGAATGAATTTTAATAGCGGAACCAGGGGCATGAGAGGAAATCAGGAGGAAGAATTTTTCTTCATAAAAAGAGCCATGAGGGTAATTTTCATTTCATTACCTTCTAAATGGCATATTTTTATAAGCTCATTGCAACATATCCTTTCTGCACTGACATGAAATATGAATTAATTAGTAAATAATAAAAGCAATATACAATTCTCACATCCTACATTTTCAAAATACTTTCTAACTTATTAATGCATTCCTAAAGGGCTATAATTAAAAGTTTGTGGGCCCTCCTTCGTGGTCTAGTGGTTACGAATTCTGCCTTGCAATGCAGGGAAGGTGGGTTTGATCCCTGGTTGGGGAACTAAGATCCCACATGCCGCAGAGCAACTAAGCCCCGTGCACTACAACCAAAGATCCAGAAGCTGCAACTAAGACTCAAAGCAGCCAAAGTAAAAAAAAAGTTTGTGAATAAGATGACTGACTCAATATACATTTTGACCAAAACAACATCAGTTCCATCTACAGGCTTACCCAGAAATTTTTCTAAACCAGAAAGCACAATTCTGAATGACAACAAATACAATTGATGACACTTCTCATGGAAAAGTATCATTCTTTCCATTTAGATTCCAATACCAGTTGCTTATGATGATTTTCAAACTGTTGTAGGCCTACAAGTCACCTGGAGAACTTCTGAAAACGTGGGTTCCACACCAAGAGATTCTGACTCAATAGATGTAAGGCAGGATCACGAAAAGTTCCCAAGTCGGGGTGACAGTTCAGGTTTACTAATGACACTGAGGAACTGGACTAGATAAAATACAGTCCCTTTGAGTTGGCCAGGGACTAGAGTTGCCTCCAATGAGGGCATGAGGCAGCCTCAGCCTTATGCCACTAAGCTAAAGAATAGCATGTGATATAACCCTGCTGTATAAGCCTCTAGTGCTGGTTAGTACTGCTACAGCAGAAGCACCAGAAGCTTCTAGAGACGGAGAGGAGGAACCCAGTAAGGCGTGAAATTATGACGGCAGGAACATGAATTTGGGAGTGGGCGGGGGGTGTCAGTCACTATGAGTGGCCGGAGCTTGGCTAGGGCAGTGGCACGCTCCATGAAGGAGATGAGAATGAGTCCTGGGAGGGCTCTGTGGGGTCACCAGCTGCAGAGGCAGAGAGTTTGAATAGCAGTGGTTGCCAGTCTACCTCACTTAAGATTCATTCATGTTGGCAACGAAAAAGAAACGGGAAAAAGGGATAGCAGGATGGAAAGGCAAGACACAGGAATTTTGTTCCCAATGGTGGAAGTGGCTGCAAAACAAAGGGGTGGGTGGAGGCCAAGCTGATTGTTTAGCATATCCAGCCTGGGTGGTCAATGACCATCGGGGACAACTATTCTCTTATCAAAGATAATTATACACTTTCTACATTCCAAATTAATAACTACAACATACTTTCTACTACTAAAAAAATGAGTACTGTAACATGTCTCAAAACTTTATAATTTAATTGTATTATTATCTCTTTTGAGCCTCCCAATAATAAGATAGATAGGAGAACTGTTATATGTCCCATTTTATAAAAATTGAATCCAGAAAACTGACTAACCCAGGTTCAGACAGCTCTCAAGAGATAAAGCCAGACTCAGATCCCCCCTGATTCTGAAGTCTAAACCTCCCCACTCACTACACTGCAAAGAAAGGAAGATGAGAAAGTTTGCAGTCTGAGAAGGAATTTTCAGGGTCGCCTGATACCACAGAAGCCAAGGAGGTGAGCATTGAAAAAGGTAAAGTGTCAGGTGCCAGGAAAAGTTCAAGTATATACTAGATTTGGTAATTATGAGGTTATCTGTGGCCACTGGTACAGGCTATACAACTCAAAGTACTAAAATCTCTCCCATTTTCAGAGAATGCAAAGTTTTAAGGTGATACAATGCACAGAGAGTAAATGGATAGTTCCAGGGAAATCTTTCACTTGTCTGCTTGTGTTTCTGAATAAGCTAGGAAAAGAACTTAAAATAGCATCCATACCTATCCACAAACAGACTTTAGCTCTAATCCAAAGCTGACCTATTTAAACAACTGTTCCTAGGACTGTCACAAATTCCAAAGCACATAAATAACAATTTATAGTGTAGCTGAACACCAACTGACACCTTTTCAATTGACTCCAAACTCCAAAACTGTACAGACATTCCAAAAATTTAATGAATGTGTTTTTGTAATCAAAGATTTATTGATAAATTACACTTCCAAACTTTCATATTATCCTTTAAAGACTCTGATAACCTCTCATAAAGAGATTTTAATGATCATTTCACAAGCAGAAGGGTTTTTTTTTNAAGCAACAGTTAGAACTGGACATGGAACAACAGACTGGTTCCAAATAGGAAAAGGAGTATGTCAAGGCTGTATATTGTCAACCTGCTTATTTAACTTATATGCAGAATACATCATGAGAAACGCTGGACTGGAAGAAACACAAGCTGAAATCAAGACTGCCAGGAGAAATATCAATCACCTCAGATATGCAGATGACACCACCCTTATGGCAGAAAGTGAGGAGGAGCTAAAAAGCCTTTAGATGAAAGTTAAAGAGGAGAGTGAAAAAGTTGGCTTAAAACCCAACATTCAGGAAGCTAAGATCACAGCATTTGGTCCCATCACTTCATGGCAAATAGATGGGGAAACAGTAGAAACAGTGTCAGACTTTATTTTTTGGGGCTCCAAAATCACTGCAGATTGTGATTGCAGCCATAAATTTAAAAGACACTTACTCCTTGGAAGGAAAGTTATGACCAAACTAGATAGCATATTAAAAAGCAGAGATATTGCTTTACAAACAAAGGTCCGTCTAGTCAAGGCTATGGTTTTTCCAGTGGTCATGTATGGATGTGAGAGTTGGACTGTGAAGAAAGCTGAGCACCAAAGAATTGATGCTTTTGAACTGTGCTGTTGGAGAAGCCTCTTGAGAGTCCCTTGGACTGCAAGGAGATCCAACCAGTCCATTTTAAAGGAGATCAGTCCTGGGTGTTCATTGGAAGGACTGATGCCAAAGCTGAAACTCCAGTACTTTGGCCACCTCATGCGAAGAGTTGACTCATTGGAAAAGACCCTGATGCTGGGAGGAACTGGGGGCAGGAGGAAAAGGGGACGACAGAGGATGAGATGGCTGGATGGCATCACGGACTCAATGGACGTGAGTCTGAGTGAACTCCAGGTGTTGGTGATGGACAGGGAGGCCTGGCATGCTGCGATTCATGGGGTCACAAAGAGTCGGACACAACTGAGTGACTGAACTGAACTGAATAAAAACCAGATACCTATGGGGTTAGGTGTGGGAGGGATGAGGTGAAGTAGAAAACGGAACTAGATTTTTTAAAGTACATACTATCTTTTTAAGAAAATAATTTTGACTGTTGAAAAGTAAATAAAAAATGAAAAAATGTATATCCTGTAGTTGTAAACAAATTTAAACTATTATTAATTCAGCAATCTAATCATATGGGCTACTACAAGTCACTTTCGAACAACTGTGGGATATATTAATAATCTAAAGAGGAAAAAGGACAAAAAAAACTTAAAATCTGCTCAGTGGATTTCAGTTCGGTTCAGTTGCTCAGTTGTGTCTGACTCTTTGCAACCCCATGGACTGCAGCACACCAGGCCTGTCTCTTATACACATCTGCAGAATACATCATGAGAAACGCTGGACTGGAAGAAACACAAGCTGAAATCAAGACTGCCAGGAGAAATATCAATCACCTCAGATATGCAGATGACACCACCCTTATGGCAGAAAGTGAGGAGGAGCTAAAAAGCCTTTAGATGAAAGTTAAAGAGGAGAGTGAAAAAGTTGGCTTAAAACCCAACATTCAGGAAGCTAAGATCACAGCATTTGGTCCCATCACTTCATGGCAAATAGATGGGGAAACAGTAGAAACAGTGTCAGACTTTATTTTTTGGGGCTCCAAAATCACTGCAGATTGTGATTGCAGCCATAAATTTAAAAGACACTTACTCCTTGGACGGACAGTTATGACCAAACTAGATAGCATATTAAAAAGCAGAGATATTGCTTTACAAACAAAGGTCCGTCTAGTCAAGGCTATGGTTTTTCCAGTGGTCATGTATGGATGTGAGAGTTGGACTGTGAAGAAAGCTGAGCACCAAAGAATTGATGCTTTTGAACTGTGCTGTTGGAGAAGACTCTTGAGAGTCCCTTGGACTGCAAGGAGATCCAACCAGTCCATCTTAAAGGAGATCAGTCCTGGGTGTTCATTGGAAGGACTGATGCCAAAGCTGAAACTCCAGTACTTTGGCCACCTCATGCGAAGAGTTGACTCATTGGAAAAGACCCTGATGCTGGGAGGAACTGGGGGCAGGAGGAAAAGGGGACGACAGAGGATGAGATGGCTGGATGGCATCACGGACTCAATGGACGTGAGTCTGAGTGAACTCCAGGTGTTGGTGATGGACAGGGAGGCCTGGCATGCTGCGATTCATGGGGTCACAAAGAGTCGGACACAACTGAGTGACTGAACTGAACTGAATAAAAACCAGATACCTATGGGGTTAGGTGTGGGAGGGATGAGGTGAAGTAGAAAACGGAACTAGATTTTTTAAAGTACATACTATCTTTTTAAGAAAATAATTTTGACTGTTGAAAAGTAAATAAAAAATGAAAAAATGTATATCCTGTAGTTGTAAACAAATTTAAACTATTATTAATTCAGCAATCTAATCATATGGGCTACTACAAGTCACTTTCGAACAACTGTGGGATATATTAATAATCTAAAGAGGAAAAAGGACAAAAAAAACTTAAAATCTGCTCAGTGGATTTCAGTTCGGTTCAGTTGCTCAGTTGTGTCTGACTCTTTGCAACCCCATGGACTGCAGCACACCAGGCTTCCCTGTCCTTCACCATCTCCTGGAGCTTGTTCAAACTCACGTCCATCGAGTCGGTGATGCCATCCAACCATTTCATCCTCTGTTGTCCCCTTCTCCTTCTGCCTTCAATCTTTCTCAGCATCAGGGTCTTTTCCAATGAGTCAGTTCTTCACATCAGGTGACCAAATTATTGGAGCTTCAGCCTCAGCATCAGTCCTTCCACTGAATATTCAGGACTAGTTTCCTTTAGGATTGACTGGTTTGATCTCCTTGCAAGGAGTCCAAGGGACTCTCAAGAGTCTTCTCCAACACCAGAGTTCAAAAGCATCACTTCTTTGGTGCTCAGCTTTCTTTATAGTCCAACTCTCACATTCCATACATGACTACTGGAAAAACCACAGCTTTGACTAGATGGAGCTTTGTCAGTAATGTCTCTGCTTTTTAAGTTGCTGTCTAGGTTGGTCATAGCTTTCCTTGCAAGGAGCAAGCGTCTTTTAATTTTATGGCTGCAATCACCATCTGCAGTGATTTTGGAGCCCAAGAAAATAAAGTCTGTCACTATTTCCCCATATATTTGCCATGAAGGGATGGGACCAGATGCCAGATGTTAGTTTTTGAATGTTGAGTTTTAAACCAGCTTTTTTACTCTTCTCTTTCACTGTCATCAAAAGGGTCTTTAGTTCTTCATTTTCTGCCATAAGGGTGGTGTCACCTACATATCTGAGGTTATGGATATTTCTCCTGGCAATCTTGATTCCAACTTGTGCTTCATCCAGCCCAGCATTTCAAATTTTCACATGATGTACTCTGCATATAAGTTAAATAAGCAGGGTGACAATATACAGCCTTGACATAGTCCTTTCCAATTTGGAACCAGTCTGTTGTTCCATGTCCAGGTCTAACTTTTGCTTCTTGACCTGAATACAGGTTTCTCAAGAGTCAGGTATGATAGTCTGGTATTCTCATCTCTTTAAGAATTTTCTACATGTTGTTGTGATCTACATAGTCAAAATCTTTAGTGTAGTCAATGAAGCAGAAGTTTTTCTAGAATTCTCTTGCTTTTTCTATGATCCAACAGATGTTGGCAACTGATCACTGGTTCTTCTGCTTTTTCTGTATCAGTGGTTTTACTGCGATCATAAATATTGGTATGGAAAATTTGAAACCATATATTATTAGGATATAGGAAACATCAACGTTATTTATTAACACCCAAGATTTTTAATATAAGGCAATAAATAAATTAAATCCAAGTTAAGAAAAACCTTATAATGTTAAGTTAAATTTGAGTAGGAAATAACAATAGTATTTCAGTTGTTTAAAGACATATTTTCCAAAACTCTATTTGAAAGGGTCTGGAAGCAATGATACCACAGGAGAGTGAGCATTCTGAGCACCTAGACATTGATTTCTGAACCCCTTTCCCACTGAGAGAAACCTGGCTGGTTAATAATATGAGACAGTGAAAGTACAAATCAATCAGAGGCAGCGTTTTGGATGAATAAGCATAGAAATACTTAAAGATAATAGGGTTTTTCAGAAAGACACTGGAACATGTTTGAAGGGACTGTAACTGGTTAAATCTAAGATCATTAGAGCATCAAAAATAGACATATTTTTACATAAAAAAAGATTCCCATATTCACAATAGTAAAAAAAAAAAAAGACATTAAAAATACTAAATTACTACTAATGGGAGTGATTATTTACTCTAGCTACTTATTCTGAAAATTGATAAATAATCAAAGGAAAGAAATTAAGTAATGATCCTGTCATTTTTAGAAAAACCGCAAGTGATCTTCCGTTAATAAAGAACAATTCTCTTTACAGAAAAATGCCATTAAGTATAAAGAAGTGACTATTAAAAATCAATCATTTTGCAATCCCCAACAGTATAATTAGTTTGGGCCAAGATTATCAATGTATGCTAAAACCCTCAGGTGAAAGATTATTGGCAAAGATATTCACATAGTGCCAAAGCATCACCTCACAGACAACATGCCAATTTTATAGATAAATACACCTTTATAAGGGAAAGCTGTGATGAGCACCACCTTAATCAAAAGATCTAACATGTATCCCATGAGGAATGATCTGACATTATATGCCTTCTGGGGTGATGCAATATAAAGCATTGCCTATAAAGCATTCTTCCCAATCTAACCAACTAGGCATAAATTCTAGTGTATTAAAAACAAAGGGGATAGAGAACCTGGTTAAACCTCACAAAGACAAAACGTGGACCATTCTATACAAAACTGGTTTGGTGTGGGCCTGTGAGCAACCGACAAGCAAAGCTGACAACTGAGTCTTATTTTCCTGCTTCCTTGACTGCCTGGTAATTGTTTATTGTGTTCCAGACAATGAATTTCACCTTGTTTGGTACTGGATATTTTTGTGTACCTATGAGTATTTTTTAATGATTAATTAAAAAAATTTTTTGTTGTTGCACTAGGTCTTGGTTGCTGCATGAGGGCTTTCTCCAGTTGCAGCAAGCAGGGGACCACTGTTTGTTGCGGTGCAAGGGCTTCTCATTGTGGAGCCTTCTCCTATTTTGAAGCACAGGCTCTAGGTGTACAGGCTTTATGTGGGCTCTAGAGTGTGGATCAGCAGTTGTTGTGCATGGGTCAGCTGCTCCAAGGTATGTGAATCTTCCTGGACCAGAGATCAAACTCATATCCCCTGCATTGGCAGGCGGCTTCTTAATCACCGTACTACCAGGGAGGTCCACCTGTGAATGTTTTTGAGCTTTGTTTTGGGTTACAGTTTCAGATGTTCCTTTTAAGACTTGTTAGACAGAACTAGGAAGTTTAATCAGGGACAAGTCTTTCCCCAGTATTTAAGGCAAGGCCCTTCTGAGCACTCTACTCAATGCCCCATGAGTGATTTATGTTTTCAGTCTGGCTAATGGCAACAGGCACTATTCTTGGCTCTGTGTGAGCACTAATACTGTTGCTATAATGCTTTCAAATGGCTTCTTCTCCAGTCTCAGCTCATTCCTCACATGAATGAGCTCAAATAACTGTTGAATACTAAAAGGCACTCCCTGCAGATCTCTGGAACATTCTCTCTGTAGAGCTCTTTCCTTTTAGTATGCTGTTCTGGGAAATCTAGCCTCCTTGGTCTCCTCAGACTCTTAGCTCTTCTTCAACTCAAGGAGTGTGCTCAGTTCCACCAGGGCTTCCCCTCTCTCAAAGCTGGAACCATTGCGGGGCTCACTTCATTTCTTTCTCATCTCTCAGGGAATGGGGAACCTCTGCTGCCTGATGCCCAGTGTCTCTAAAACCACATGTATTTGGTTTGTTCTTTTTTGGCTCATTTCAGGTTTTAGGACAAACCAAGGAGTATGTCACCCTGCTTATTTAACTTATATGCAGAGTACATATCATGAGAAACGCTGGGCTGGATGAAGTACAAGGTGGAATCAAGATTGCCAGGAAAAATATCAATAACCTCAGATATGCAGATGACACCAACCTTATGGCAGAAAGTGAAGAAGAACTAAAGAGCCTCTTGAAGAAAGTGAAAGGGAGTGAAAAAGTTGGCTTAAAACCCAACATTCAGGAAGCTAAGATCACGGCATCCAGTCCCATCACTTCATGGCAAATAGATGGGGAAACAGTGGCTGACTTTATTTTTTTGGGCTCCAAAATCACTGCAGATGGTGAGGCAGCCATGAAATTAAAAGATGCTTACTCTTTGGCAGGAAAGTTATGACCAACCTAGACAGCATATTAAAAAGTAGAAACATTACTTTACCAACAAAGGTCCATCTAATCAAAGCTATGGTTTTTTCCAGTACTCATGTGTGGATGTGAGAGTTGGACTACAAAGAAAGTTAAGTGTCGAAGAATTGATGCTTTTGAACTCTGGTGTTGGAGAAGACTCTTGAGAGTCCCTTGGACTGCAAGGAGATCCAACCAGTCCATCCGAGAGGTGATCAGTCCTGAGTGTTCATTGGAAGGACTGATGTTGAAGCTGAAACTCCAATACTTTGGCCACCTGACGCGAAGAGCTGACTCATTTGAAAAGACCCTGATGCTGGGAAAGATTGAAGGCAGGAGGAGAAGGGGTCAACAGAGGATGAGATGGTTGGATGGCATCACTGACTCAATGGACACGGATTTGAGTAAACTCCAGGAGTTAGTGATGGACAGAGAGGCCTGGCGTGCTGCAGCCCATGGCGTTTCAAAGAGTCGAACACGACTGAGCAACTGAACTGAATTCTTGTTGCTGCAGCTTGATTGGATGCAGAAATGTCCTAGGATCATTTACAAAAGAGAGACTTTGTCAACAATTTTAAAATGAACTGATGCCAAATAGAATCTAACATTGTATCTGGAAACACACTGAAAATTGTAACTAAGAAAGTGAAGCAATAAATAGCCTGGGTGGTCCCCCAAACTGGAGAGATCCTGTAAGCTTTACAGGTTACTACGCACATGATTGGGCCTTCCCAGGCAGCACAGTAATAAAGAATCTGCCTGCCAATGCAAGAGAAGCAAGAGACACGGGTTTGATCCCTGGGTCAGGAAGATCCCTTGGAGTAGAAGATGGCAACCCAGTCTAGTATTCTTGCCTGGAAAATTCCATGGACAGAGGAGCCTGGTGGGCTACAGTCCATGGGACCACAAAGAGTCAGACAAGACTGAGCACACACTGACATGCACAAGGTTATTTCATGACAATAATTATTCACCTCCACAGATATGCTAAATGTTAAATTACCTAAGAATTATGTTGTCTTTCCTTAAATTGAGTTACACATAAATCTAATGCATCTGTGTGATAATTAATGCAATTTACAAATCAAGCTTAAAGATGTGAAAGAATCCTCTGGTCTGCGATATGGGTGGGACACACACACCCTCAGGCATGGGATGGTAGAAGAGTAGAGAAAGAAAGGGTAGAAGTGTTGTGTGGCTGAACCACACCGACTACGTATCAGTTCCATCTTAGGCTTGCAGTCTCACCCCACCCCTCTCCAACCCTGTCCTGTGTGGCCAAGCTTTAACCTACTCACAAGGAATGCACCCAAGCCAGAGACATTCTCTATCAACCTTTACCCTTGCCCTCATCTGATACAAAAACTGGAAGAATGTCTTCTGCTGTATGTTGTTAATGAGACTCACAGGGGCAGGAAACTGCCCCCATAGCTGTTGGTGTATACAAGCTTCTCCCTTAGCATGCATGCTATAAGTCGCTTTGGTCATGTCCAACTCTGTGCAACCCTATGGACTGTAGCCATCCAGGCTCCTCTGTCCATGGGATTCTCGAGGCAAGAATATTGGAGTGTGTTCCCATGCCCTCCTCCAGGGGATCTTCCCGACCCAGGGATTAAACCAGCATCTCTTATGTCTCCTGCATTGGCAGGAGGGTTCTTTACCACTAAGCCACGTGGGAAGCAGTCAGATTCTATTTTCAGCTTTGGTCTCTTTTAAATGCCCCTGTACTCTTTTTGGTGGCTCTCAGGACAACTAAGGCTATGCACCACAATCCATGGAACCAACACATCAGAGCCGACAAATAGCACAACCAAGGGGCCTTAGTGCCACAACTACTGAAGCCTGCGGGTCTGGGGCCCGTGCGCTGCAGCAAGAGACGCCACTGCAACGAAAGGCTTGTGCACCTCAACTAGAGAAAACCCGTGCAAAGCAATGAAGACCTAGCACAGCCAGCAATAAAGAAAGAAAGAAATTTTATGATGATGGCTAACACAGATTCAGTCATTTCTGGTCTTTGGATCAATGCCCATTGCATGCTGAGCTTTATGTAGGCCCTTCATGCTGAAGTTCAAATGCATTTTATTATGTTGCTGCCATGGAAAATCCTCTTTAACCTTCTCTTTTCCAATTAGATCACTTTGTTTGCTCCTGTACTTTTCCCCTCTCACCTCTCTGAACTCCATACACAATATTTATCATACTGTGCAGATTACATCTTATTGTTTTTATTTGAATGCATTCCTAGCTCCCTTTGTGAGGGTTTCACAGGGCAGGCAGGCATCCAGCAAGGCACTTTGCATAAACAAAGTGTTTGCACAATAAGTATTGAATATATATACCCTTTTCCATTTGTCATGAGTCTTCAAACTCTTTTTTTGGCTCTCATTTAAACTATCTTTTAAAAAAAGTCCCAGCGCATATTTGCTATAGATCCCCAAGTGGACATTACCCTCATGGAAGGTAATTATTAATCTTTTAAATTAGTTTTAATAATAAAAAGTATGGATAGCAAATTCAAAAGTTCCCACATTTTAGACGTTTTTACTCTTCCAAAGTTACATTATACATTCAACATACACACTGCTACATATAAAAATGACAACTAATAAAAACCTACTGTCCCAGCACAGGGAACTCTACTCAGTACTCAGTATTGGCTTATATGGGAAACAAATCTGAAGAAGAGCAGATATATTTTTAACTGGTTCACTTTGCTGTACACCTGAAACTAACACAACATTGTAAATGAATTATATTCCAAGAAAAATTGTTTTAAAGTTACATTATATTTATATTCAGATATTACAGAAACAGTTCTATGATTTTCTTCCCTAAGTTTTAAGTGCAATACATTCTAATGGACAGATTTAACTATATTTATCAACAGTCTTTGCAAAATCTTTTATATAGTACTGGCCAGGACACTATTTTTATTCCAGAGTATGGATCATATCAAATATTTTATGATAATTAAAATAATTTAATGAATGAGAAAAGACAAATTATGTTTACAGGTGAAGCCACACTATCTACCATAAAAGTAGTGATATTTTAAAAAAGTGCCGTTTATTGCACCAGCATGAGAGGTAATGATTATATAAAGCAGTATTTCTCAATCTTTTTACTACTGTTTCCCTAAGGAAAACAATTAAATTTTTCCCTAACAAAAAAAACTGAGTTCTAAGGGAAAAGATTTTTTAACAAAGATATGTGCTTTGGAGAGACAAAAACTATTGCAATATCTAAAAAGTTTTTACCTTCCAAGGACCCATGTTTGCACACTTAAGGGTTTTATCATCCCCATCAAGAATGCATGCTATAAAAGATTAACCAGTGAGTTTTAATGCAAAACACTCAAAAGTTTTCACAAGAGGAACACACTGAATAGTCAAGTAAATTTAACATGTTGCATTTAATAAACAGAAGTGGTACAATGATGGAATCCCTGAACATTTTTGATACTCTGCCACTCTCTTCAAGACTTAAGAACATTCTCCCAGCTCATCTTTCAGTTAGTCCCAGAGAGTCTCTCTCATTGGTATGTTCCATTAGTTTTTCTGGCTCTTTCAGGGGCCACCAGAAACCACCTTGTACTATAGTCAGATACTCTGAGATCTTTCTATTTTATTAAACTGACCAGAGCCCAGTGAGTAAGAAATCAGTACCATTCATCTTTGTGCTGCCTAATGGGTGTGGCTCAGAGATCGGTCATCAGTTCAGTTCAGTCGCTCAGTCATGTCTGACTCTGCAACCCCATGAATCGCAGCGCGCCAGGCCTCCCTGTCCATCACCAACTCCCGAGGTTCACTCAGACTCACGTCCATCGAGTCAGTGATGTCATCCAGCCATCTCATCCTCTGTCATCCCCTTCTCCTCCTGCCCCCAATCCCTCCCAGCATCAGAGCCTTTTCCAATGAGTCAACTCTTCGCATGAGGTGGCCAAAGTACTGGAGCTTCAGCTTTAGCATCATTCCTTCCAAAGAAATCCCAGGGCTGATCTCCTTCAGAATGGATTGGTTGGATCTCCTTGCATCCAAAGGACTCTCAAGAGTCTTCTCCAACACCACAGTTCGGTCATAGGTACAAACAAATAGATATTATGGTTATTACCAGTGGAGACTGGTAACCCCTTTTCCCGGAGTTTCTTGCACAACTGGCCACCTTGTGCTGATTTATCAGGCCTGGCATGGGTAATTGCGACGTGGATAAGTTTTGCTATTGATGTCGCTCATTTCTTTTTCATAACCGACTACACAACATCCTTTATAGAAGCTGGCATTTCAGCACCTCCCTCAGATGTGCTATGCAGCCTGCCCCAACACCCCACCCCACTGCCCCACTCCCTGATGGCCATTCCTACAGATTCTAGCCAGGTCTGCTGCTAAGTTGCTTCAGTCGTGTCCGACTCTGTGCAACCCCATAGACGGCAGCCCACCAGGCTCTCCCATCCCTGGGTTTCTCCAGGCAAGAACACTGGAGTGGGTTGCCATTTCCTTCTCCAGTGCATCAAAGTGAAAAGTGAAAGGGAAGTCGCTCAGTCGTGTCCGACTCTTCGAGACCCCATGGACTGCAGCCTACCAGGCTCCTCCGTCCATGGGATTTTCCAGGCTAGAGTACTGGAGTGGGGTGCCATTGCCTTCTCCATCTAGCCAGGTCTACCACGCTTTAAAAGCTGGCCCTTAATGTTTCTGGTTTATTTCCCTCTGTGTCTATTCCTCAATTGAAAGGAAAAGTGAGATGCTGTTAATCTAAATCTTCTGAAGGTCTTAAACAAAGGGATCAGGCCCATTATTACTATTTACATATGTCAATGCTTGCTGCGAGTTTTATTGCCCAGCAATAACTTCTTTGTAATTTAAGTGCTTTGGTAAAATAGAGGAGCTTTCAATACCCCTCACCCTTTCCCTGACAGGGAAGATAAGCAGTAAAGGGGTACCAAAAATGTTTCTTTTTCCCATTAATAGAATTTCAAGTTTAAAGGCCAGTTTAAGGCTTTCATGTCTTCCTTAATTCAAATCTTCACACATAAAATGGTACCATTAATTTTTCATTATTGCCTCAAATTATTTACACATACAAATTAGCTAAAATCCTATAAAATCAAAAGCTAAGTTAGTAGCAACAAGCTGATATTTACCATGGCGGGAAATACACGCCTGGAAGAGATACTGGAGGTGTGTCAAGAAACATTAAGGAAATGACTTAATGAGGAAACAAGCCTCCAGGAAGCATGTGATCTTTAATTCCAGCTCCTTAACAACATTCATCCAGAATATGTGGGGGACAGAGTGTATAAAAAGCCAGGTAGATCTCCAAACCTAGGAGATCACAATTTCACAGCCAGTTAAGGATTCAGTCACTTGTTCCAATTTCTATACCTCTTCCGGCTCCAGAGATAAACCAAGACACTCAAACTTCTATTTTCATAATGAACCCTGTGGTGACTTGCATTTTAAATAGCATGATGCATTATCTTTAATAACAGCTCTGGCCACATTTTGGAGGAAGTTCACTGTCTCAGCAAATGACAGAAAATGATCCTTTCACAACTGCAGCTAGTCATCTCAGCCCTGAATAGCTAGCTGCTCACTCACAACAGCCAAATAATGGTCTCATTCCTCTTCCAGATTCACCCTGCTCATTGTCTTATACAACAATCACAGATGCAAAGCCTTCAATGCTTTGCATTTTAAAAATCTGAAGTCAGGAAGTGTATCACCTGAATAAAGAGAAACAAAGCTATCATTTGACTCCCGAGCTTGGCACCAGGCTCTCCACCTCCGTGGAGGCTCTGGGAGCCTTCTTTCTGGCCAGGATTTCTCAATAGACTTCTCTTTTCTTAAATGACATTCAAAAGTCACAGAGTTAAAAAGCAATGTGCTAACACACAACTCTATAAACCTAAGAGGCAGGAAGAATGTAAGGATAAGTTGGTCCTTTGAGGTAGGGTGTGGAAAGGAACCAGCAAATAAAATCTTAAAGTACCCCTTACAAAGAGGGTAAGGGTTTGCCAAAAACCCTGCAAATATTCAGCATAAAGAATAAGAAAGTAACAAAACAGGCACAGAATTCAATGCAATTAAACTGATGAAAGTGAGAAATTGGAGCTGGGACTTTCAAAATGATTTGGATGAACTGTTACAACTTTCTGGTGGGGAAACCAAATTACAGAAAATTGTCCAAGTCATTCAAGGTCACGTGATCATAACCCTGCTCATGAAGTGCGGAATACCTAACACCATTCCTCCAACTCACTGTCAAAGGGCTTGTCATGCCTCACCCTCGTTCAAAACATACAGCTTACATTTACAACAAAACCATGATCTCTGCTTCTAAAGGGTTATGTGCCAAAGTCCTATCTCCAATTCATAGCAGTCTAAATTGCTGCGAAGTTCCCTGGCCGGAACACCAGCAGCTTTGAACCTTGACATGGGAAGACAGAATCACGCTGCCTCGTCCAGTTCACTAGTGTTTCACCATTTATCCAGCCCTTCCACGTACGTCGTCTCAATTAACACTCCAACACTGTGTGAAACCGGAAGATTAGGGATGACACCTCTATGTTTTCCAGATAAGAAAACTGAGTCTCAGGTCTACCTCAACACAACAAAATGCAGCATGAGTGATATGACATCGGAAACTCACTAAGACGGGTGGTGAGGTTTGCAGAGAATAGCACCAATTTATAAATCAATCTAGACTCGGTTAAAATCCCACCTTGCCCCTAAGTGCAAAATAAACTATGAGCCTCATCTCTCTCTCCTCTGTGAATTGGGGCTCCTAGAACCACATTCCTCCCAGGCTTTTTTAAGGATTAGACAGAACTTTTTGCAAAGCACCCAGACAGTAGCATCTCTCACAGGATGCCGGCTGTCATGAGGAAGTACTGAAATCAGTCTAACAAATTACAAGTTTTGAGGAGTGAAAACTGTAACTAGATAATATAACTCATTTAAACTACAATTGTTCAGACTTAGTTGACTATAGCTGACATGTGTTGCTTCTTCTCTGTGCTTCTTGCTGTACTGACTTTGTGACTATTTTGGGGGGAGTTGTTTTTTCCTTCTCCCTGGGACATTACACACTTTGTGTATTCAATACAGGTCCTATTACTCTCCATTTCATTCTGAACAGTAACTATTTTAATTCCAAAAGAGAAACCCCAAGGTTGTAGCAAGAGAGGCAGATGAGGAAGTGAATCCTCACTGCTAAGACTTCCTGGAAGGAAGTTCTCACTTTCCTTGGAGGAGGGCACAGACCCAAACGCTTCTGGGCCCGAATGGTGCACCCAGGGCACGGCGGTGCTTGCGGCACACTGTGGAGCACGTGTCCCGCTAAAGGGGGGCTGGGGACTGAAGCCAGCTCCAGCTGATTATGGGAATATGGCTCAGTATTGCCAAGTCTCCTGGCATTTTAAGAGAAGCCAAGAATCTCTATGATGGAAAATTTCTAGATTTTGAAAACACCATGTGGGCCAAATCAAATACACTTAGAAACAAGTGGGGTCCATGGGTCACCAACATTTCTAATTGCTGCCTCAAAGCTTGCTGAGATATATACCAAACTACAGAGAAACTCTGCTCTTGAGTTTTCTACTTGGAAAGGTGGTCAGAAAGTAAAGATCATGAAAGACCTAGAAAGTAGGCTGCAGAGATAAAAAGGATGAAATCTTAAAGAAAATCCACTGGCAGATCTAGGCAGATCAAGAAATCAAGGGTTAGGATGCGAGAAGGCTGTGGAGCCTGCATGCTGCCCCCAGGAGAGGCTGGGACTCTTGTGGTCAGAAGACGACAGTGATGAGAAAACAGGGAGAGTTTTCTGTTGGAAGATATGACTTTCAAGAGAGGTTTTTGCACAAAAGTGCAGATATAAGGGCTTCTGACCACACACTACATAAATAAATGTGAATGTCTGAGAGTGGCTGAATACTTCTGAGCCCTGCACCCAAGACTTCAAGGCTTTCAGATACCTGAATGATGACAATCTTTAGGCCTCTATCAAGGACTTTTTGAAGAAACAACTAATACCTTTTAAGATATCATTTCTGGGAGGGCAAAACTGAAAGGAACTTGTGATAACAAGAAAAAATAAAGTATCTAGCAAACTTGATGTACAGATTTATGAATACATACAGACAGCTACCTTCCCTTATGAAAGAAATCTAATGGTAAAGAAAGTCAGCCCCATCAGTACTTTCTTTCAAAACATTTGACTTGTGAAATAGAAGCGTGCTGAGAAAATCCATTTGATGGAGATTTCCATCATTCTCTCATACATAAAAGGCAGAGACATAGTAAAGTACCAATTTGCCCTTTATTGTTAATTTAACACACATCATCTCAATCTTATGAAAGAGCTTTAGTAAAAATTCAATAGTTCTCTTAATGAGGATATTTTGTTCTCCAAGGTACAAGAGTATCATACAACCCTAAGAATCACTCAAAGCTTTAAGTTCATTGAAATTACACCATACAAAATGGGTTCCACCTACAGAGCTGTTTAAAGATAATTATAACTCCACCCACTTTGCTATTCACATATGTATACGCTATAACTCAAATATTCCTATTCAGAGATACTCATTTAAAATGAGAAGGGGTTTCTAATTCTATGGCTAACTTGCTGATTAAATGCATTCCATTTCTCAGAGACAAATTCTCAACTGATTCACTTTCATTCTTAAGAAAATGTATCTATCACATGAACATACTCTGAAAGAAAACCAGTATGTATGTGTAAACAATGCTGTTATTCTCCATAAACCTAATTACAGAAACTTGTATTGGCTTGTTAAGTAAAAATTAATCTGGCACGAGAGGATTACTGCTGTTGTTGGTACTGTTGTTCTGAGTCGTAGCTTCAGTCAAAATGAATGAAAAAAGTGGACTTCCCTGGTGGTGCAATGGTTGAGAGTCTGTGGTTCCAAGGCAGAGGGTGTGGGTTCAGTCCCTGGCCAGGGAACTAAGATCCCACATGCTACACAGCAAGGTGAAAAAAACAAACAAACAACAAAAAAAAAACTGAGAACAAAGATTCAGAGGGAAAAAATATAATTTTAAAGTTAGAAAAAGGTTCAAGGATATTTTCTCTTGGACAGAGAAAAGAAAGTGAGTTAACAGATAATGAAAGAGGTCATTGCCTATTAGCCAGTAGAATTCATGCATCCTAAAATACATTCCCCAAATTTTCTCCCTATTGAGGTCCCTAATAAAAACTGACAAAACAATACACCTAACTGTGGGACACAAGAGTCTTTTCTCACTCCACTCATATATAGCAATGTTATAATCTCGTTTTCCACACTCATCTACCAGAGGACAGTTGACGAGTCTGGAGACATTTTGGTTGTAACAACCAGGGAAGGGAACGCTGCTGGCATCTAACAGGGAGAGCCTTGAGATGCTATTAATTATCCCACAGTGCACAGGACAGCTCCCTAAACAAATAACTACCTTACCCAAAAAGTCAATAGTGCCAAGGTTCAAAAATCCTGGTCTAGAGGCAGTGTGAGTGCACATTTCTTCCACAGAGCAAGTCTGCATTAAGACAGCTGGATATGGCATTCCTATAGAAGCATGGTGCATGATTTGTAGGACAAGGACAAATATACGTGAGCTTCCCTGGTGGCTCAGATGGTAAAGAATTGATTGCGGGAGACCTGGGTTCGACCCCTGGGTCAGGAAGATCACCTGGAGTAGGTATTAGTAGCCCACTCCAGTATTCTTGCCTGGAGAATCCCACGGACAGAGGAGCCTGGTGAGCTACAGTCCCTGGGGTGTGTACAAGGTACATGCACATGTATGTACATGTACATACGAAGCATGGTAGATCATACCATGTAAGTGTATGTAGATATTTAGAATCAGAGGCAGGCATTGCACTTGAAGCAAATACTGGCAACTCAGCTAACAGTCTCAGGTATACTACTAGGATTTGCTGTAAACTTCTGGCCTTGTCTGGAGGTCCATGCTGGTACTCAGAACTTGTTCAGAGATATTTAGCAGCATTCTTCTTGGCAGTTTAGAACAACCAATTTATTTTTTTTTATAATAACAAGATACACTTAGAACTCCATAAAATCTTTTTTCTTACTGAAATTCATGTAGGAAAATTAATTTTGAAGATTGAAACCTCTCTTTAGCCCTTGACTCTCTTCTTTTCCTTTGAGAAATAATTTCTCAGAACAAAGTTATCTCTCTCTCTCTTTTTTTTTTTTTTAATATTTATTTGGCTACACAGGGTCTTAGTTACAGCATGTGGGATCTACTTCCCTGACTAGGGATTGAACCTGGGCTCTCTGCATTGGGAGTGTGGAGTCTTAGCCACTGGACCACCAGGGAAGTCCCCAAAGTTACCTTTCTTAACATCAGAATTATTGCATAATAGTGGAACAGATGTATGCACCCTGGTGCAATACAGTAAAATAATTTTGTGTTGTACTGAGAAATATGCTTTGAATGTACAACTCAAGTTAAGCCAACAAGAAAGGGTTCGTGTTGGAGTAAACTGTCTCCCCTGTGTAACCTCTGAAAATACTTTCTAAGTCTAAAAAGCCTCAATAGAATATTTTAAGATGATTTACTTTAAAAAGGCTAAGCTTTAAGATGATAATCTGAACACTCTTCATAGGAAATCACAGAAAAATGTCCACTTCTCATTCAGGTTAAATGAGTGTTCTTTCAGCAGAGGAGAAGAACACCCAGCTGATGGGCCAAGTCTTACAGATGATCATTTTTCCTTTTGTTCATTTCCTCCAATTAAGATTGCCGGTCACCAGGGGGAGCCTCTGAAGAAGCCCCTCTGACAAGGTGACAGGGTCTCCATTTTTTTAGGAGCCTGACAAGGGTTTGGTTCCCAGCCTCTCACAAGGACTTCACCCAACCTAATTTACTCCCCAGAATAACTCTTCTGCCAAGCCAGCTGGTCTCCAACCACCCACAAACTACCAGCCTGAAACCCATTGATTCATGTGGCTCCTCCCCCTCATCCCTCCCACTTACAGAGCCCCCTCCTCTGTGGCCCTAGTCAAATCCCACATACACCCTTTAGGGTTCTGTAGGGTTCAGTTTAACCTCCCTCCTCCCAAACCTTCCCACGTGAATCTCACCCTCCTCTGAATTCCTATATACAGCCTAGGCAGCCCTCTGGATCACTTAATCCGGAACTTCATTATTTCTTTCCTCTCTGTTATTAAAGACCTCACTTCTAATAGGTGTATCTCTCTGATGATGAAGTGAAAGTTGCTCAGTTGTGTCTGAGTCTTTGCGACCCCATGGACTATTCTCCAGGCCACAATACTGGAGTGGGTAGCCTTTCCCTCCTCCAGGGGATCTTCCCAACCCAGATAAAAAGCGTATTTTTAGACTCCGTATAATTGACAGCAGAAAACCCAAGAACCCTGGCTCTTGACTAGGAGTAACTGTCTCATATATAAGGAACGGAAGAGTGCTGAACTAGCGAAGCTGCAATAACCACTGGGCCCCTACATTTCCTACTCAGCCCAGGAACTTTTCATGAAGTATTTAAAGAGGCCGAAGTCTGTGGTGAATTCCCATCCAAGCTGCCTCGTTATCCTATCAGGTGGCGGGGGGGGGGGGGGGGTGAAATATGGACCCACTTGGAGGAAAAGTCACAAGAGCCCAGAGGAAAGCCTCTTCTCTGACAGCCCAGAGGAAAGCCTCTTCTCTGATTTCCTCTGGCGGCCCTTGACCTCAGCAGGGCTCCCTGACCCTTTCTTTCTGATGTCCTCCTATTCCACCGGGATGTAAACGGTCTGCCTCTGCTCTCCAGCACCCTGGTTTGTAGCAGTGACTCTGGTATTTCCTGACATGTGCACTTAACACCTCTGACTTCTTAAAATGTGTCCATAAATTCCTTGATAACCCCTCTCTCTGCAAAGTGGAAGCCTAATTCCCTCCCTCCTGAGTGTGAGCAAGGCTTGATGTCTTTCTTCTAAACTATAGATGATGGAAATAACTGCATATGAATTGATAATAAAAGGCATCAAGGCTAACTCCTTGCTCTTTCTTTTGATCAGTTTGGGGAAGTCACCTGCCATGTATTGAGGACATGTAGCAAAGAGCTGAAGAGTCCTGCTAAAAATTTGCGCTAATATGCCAGCCATGTGACTGAGTATCTTAGAAATGGATCTTCCAGTCTACAAAGCTCTCAAATGACAACTTTGTGTCCTGACTTAGTCGTGTCCAGCCTTTGAGACCATATAGACTGCAGCCTCCTGCAGGCTCCTCTGTCCATGGGATTTCCAGGCAAGAATACTGGAGTGGGTTGCCATCTCCTATACCAGGGGATCTTCCCCATCTAGGGATCAAATCTGTGTTTCTTGCGTCTCCTGCATTGGCAGGCATATTCTTTACCACTGTCCCACCATGGAGATCACCTAATATCTATATGACAATCTCAGCAGGACCATGCATGTAACTTGCTCCCAGATTTGGTGACCCACAGAAACTGTGTGAGATAATACTTGTTTTAAACCACTAAGATTGGTGCGACTTGTTGCCCACTGATAAATAACATGGCACTCTTCTTTCTCTGTTCTGTCCCTACGAAACTTGAGACTCTCACCCCTAAGGGCCAGTCTTAACCAGTATTTCCCTGTTCTGCTTCCCCAGCTTCCCCACTCCCACTTCAGGCTTGCACAGACAGTGGGCATTCCATAAATGTTTATTCAAGAAATACCTCCAGTTCCAAGCTTGCCTGTGGCTCATTCACAATCCAGAAAAATGAACCAAAAAGCTGAGTTGATCCTCAGATGCTCACAGAACTTAAGGAAGAACATGATAATCTGTAATCTGCCTCCTGATTATGAAGGGTTTATTATTAATATAGGCTCTGGATTTGAAGCATTAAATTTGGCTCAGACTTTTAATCTGTCTGTGCTAATTTAATGCTAAGTCCCAGCTCTCAGGCCTTTATCCTCCACAGGGCTCACAGCAGATAGTCATTTATTATACATTATGAGTGCTGAAAAATCTACTTTACACCAGATCAAGGGCCCTTCAAACTTTTTATCCTTAAACTTTCCCCTCTGATTGCTCCTGAGTGTACCTTCCTGTCTCTTCCCACAGACCCATATTAGTGCTAAATATAACTCTCAGGAAACAAAACATTCTGTGACATGATCACAGCTGATACAATTACTTTAAACCAGCTTCCCCTTCTGGAGAAGTCTTCAGAGTACATTTATCCAGCAGGGAAAGCAAACATTCTTCGGACTTTGCCTGGGATGTCCAAAGGACACCCAAGGGAAACCAAGCACCCTGCTTCTCCCTGGGCTCCAACAAGCTGGTGTAACATGACTGTATGACACTTCAGGCTCATTCTTGGGGATTGGTTCTGCTTTCATTTGGCCATAATGTTTTTTAAGTTCAATTTTATTTTTTGGAATATTTATTTATTTATTTTTGACTGCACGGGGTTTTAGTTGAGGTACACGGGACTTTTTGTTGCAGTGCTTGGCTTTTCTCTAGTTGTGTTGTCCTAGTTGTGTGTGTGTGCTAGTTGTGTGTGTATGTGTTGTGCTCAGTTGTGTGTGTGTGCTAGTTGTGTGTGTGTGTGTGTGTGTGTGTGCGCGCTCAGTAGTTGCAGAGCAAGGGCTTCATAGCACTGCAGCATGTGAGATCTTACCTGGTTCCCCGACCAGGGACTGAATCCTCATCTGCTGAATTGGAAGGTGGATTCTTAACCACTGGATCACCAGGGAAGTCCCCGGCCATAATGGTTTCAGTTTCTCAGCACTTCCACAGGACAGTGGGGCTCCCACAAGGTCCAGAGCAGCTTGGGCAACCAAGGGTGCCAAGCGCATGATCACCCCTTAAACGTGACCTAAGCCTGTAGTGCTGCAGTACTGAGCCAAGGGCCTGGAAGTTGAGTGCCCTTTTTTGATTTTAAAACCAAGAACAGCTAGCTCAAGGTCAATCAAATGTCTTGAAAACCAGGTATATGAGACCATGGGTCTCTCTGCTCAATTCATGTTCCCTTAACAGAACTAGAAATCAACACATTTGTGATTTATTCCCTTTGAGGGCCATGTAACACCTGACCTTGCAGAACATGTGGGTCCCAAGCTGGTGCCCATTTCTTAATACTACCTCCAGCGAGGCTCTTCCTGCCTCATTGGCTACCTGCC
Organism: Aepyceros melampus; assembly: GCA_006408695.1. NCBI lineage: Eukaryota > Metazoa > Chordata > Mammalia > Artiodactyla > Bovidae > Aepyceros > Aepyceros melampus. The sequence continues at coordinate 76,575 of SJXQ01002424.1, read as the reverse complement.
TTCTCATTGCCCTGGTAGTAAAGGGAAACCCAGGCTCACACCTGCCCCAAACAAAAAGTGCACAGCTAAATTTAAAAAAGTAATATGATGTCCATTCAACACAACTTATTGACTCTTGTCAAATGTTGACTGTTTCTGGAGTGACTAATCACAGCAGATAATGAGCTTGAAATTTAACTTTTCAACATGATTTGCACTTCCATTAAAAAAGATTCTCATAGGACTTCCCTGGTGATACAGTAGATAGGAATCTGCCTGCCAATGCAGGGGACACAGGTTTGATCCCTGGTCTAGGAAGATTCCCACATGCCACAGGGCAACTAAGCCCGTGAGCCAAAACTACTGAGCCTGCGCTCTAGAGTCCACACACCACAGCTACTGAAGCCCATGTGCCCTAGAACTTTTGCTCCACAACAAGAGAAGCCCCCACAATGAGAAGCCCACACTGCGACCAGAGAAAGCCCTGGGGCAGCAAGGAAGACCCAGCGCAACCAAAGATAAAACAGTTTTTTTTTAGAAAAAGACAAAAAGATTTACCATACACAGTACAAATATCACCAGGTAAAGATGCCATACTGGAGCCACAGGAAGGGTAAATGGAGAAAAGAAGGGCTCCGGAGAAGATACAAAATAACCACAGCAGCCACTTCCTTTTGCAAGCGTACCTGCACTGGGCAAATGCTGAACAGAGTGCTTTTTGCACATTTTCTTATCGATGGACAGCCCTCACTGACCAACGAGTTTCTGAGGATACTCCATTTCTCATTTACAGAGCCAAGGTTCCCCAAGCCTGTAAAACTTGCCCAGGAGCCCACAGGGAAAAATAGCAAGGTCTGGATCAAAGTCAGATGTGAAAGCCACGCTGCCCCAGTCTGAACTACTCTGTATCTTACCCACCTACTACAGTTGCAAGGTTCGCACATTACGCAGACCAATGTGACCCATGTTCCAGGCTGCGCCTTGAAGCACACCAATTTTCTCCACCACATCATATTTGGATGTAGATATCAAGAATAAGTGTATAAAGCATGGTGAGATGAAAATAACCATCTTCCTAGTGTTTCCCCTATACCTTTGTTTCCACAGTATTTACATCTTATTTCCTATTTTTAGTACTTTATAAATATGCTTTGTCAGTGTTACTAAAGTCATGCTTTTAAAATATTTTACTGTCAACAGTGGCAATAAGACCTTTATTTGGAGATTCATATCAAAATTTGTTCTAAATGCTTGACACTTATTTAATCATTTAATGCTAACTCAAAAGTACATGTAATGTCCACAGTCCCATTTCATGCATGTGCAGACTGAGGCACAGAGAAGCTGAGTCACTTGTGTAAGATCACAGAGTAACAGAGGCAGGATGTGCTGCAGGGGCTGTGACTCCAAAGCCTATGTCTTAACCACTACACCACCCTCTTCTCTGCTGAACATTTAGGAAGACTCTCAAGGTTCACCCTCGCCGCCCTCCAAAGCAACCAACATGTGAAAAACTTCCCTGAGAATATTCTAACTTAAAACATAAATATGATGACTTCTCTGATGGTCTAGTGGTTAGAATTCGCCTGCCAGTGCAGGGGAGAGTGGTTCAATCCCTGGGCTGGGAATTTTGCCACAGAGCAACTAAGGCTGAGCGCCATGACTACTGAAACCCACGTGCCTACAGCCAGCCGTGCTCCACAAGAACAGAAACCACTGAAATCAGAAGCCAGCGCAGCATAACGAGACAGCAGCCCCTGCTCGCTGCAACTGGAGAAAATCCTATGCATAGCAACGAAGACCCAGAGCAGAGCAGCCATAAATAGATAAATAGGAATGTGGCAGTCTCCTGCTTTAAATCCTTTCATCGACCTCTCAGTGTGAAAGTCGTTCAGTCGTGTCCGACTCTTTGCGACCTCATGGAATATACAGTCCATGGAATTTTCCAGGCCAGAATACTAGAGTGGGTAGCCTTTCTCTTCTCCAGGGGATCTTCCCAACCCAGGAATCGAACCAGGGTCTCCTGCATTGCAGGTGGATTCTTTACCAACTGAGCTATTAGGGAAGCCCACCTCTCAGTGTACTTGCGATAAAACCGAAAGTCCTTTCACCTGGCCTAAACTCCTGAATGAGCTGACCCCTGTTCTCCCTCCCTAGCTTCAAGAGCGCCCCTCTGGCTCTAATCTCTGGTCTTTTTTTCAGTTCTTCAAACATAGCAAGATTTATTTATTTTTTTTTAACTTCAAGCCTTTAAACAGTCCAGACCATTTGTGCAGACTCCTGGACCACTCTTGCCCTGACCCTTCTCCGGGCTGACTTTTGCCCCATCTTTACAAGTCGCCTTACACTGCCTCAGAGTGAGAGACCTTCCCAACCCTTCACAGAGAGGCAGGACAATGATGGATGCCCTGAACACCCAGCACATTGTGGGGGCTCAGGGAACATGCGTTCATTAAGTATTTGAGTGGTTACTTTATTCTAGAAACTATAAAAGCATTGAGAAAGCTAGCGGGAAAAACAAACAAGAACCCATGATGACTACATACTGCTCTGAAATTAATGCTATCACAAAATCATGGGCAGGTATTGGGAAGGGAAGACAGAAAGGAAACAAAACCAAGATGAGGGATGCCTTCAGTCAGGAGCACTTCCAGAGATGCAGCCGATCTTGAACTCTGTTCTGTAGGATCCTAGACTCATGAAAGGGAAGGAGCCGAGGCCATGCAGGCCACCTTCAGAGGTCTGGCTGTTGGCTAAGGATTTGGAGGTGCCCTGGAAGGATTTGCGGCAGATTCGCAGCAGATAATGTGGATGAGAGATGAAGCAGGTTGCAGATGGACAGTCCAATGAAAAGGTCATTTCAGTTTTTCAGGAGAGCTGGGAGGAGAGCCTGTAACCATAGAACCAGGCCCAAACTGGCCCTATCCTGTTACTAATGAGATACTGACTTATTTTCCAGAGACAATAGAACAAAACCCCAAGCCATGCAGCCAGAACATGCATAGAGGAGAAGATTTTGCCCTCAAATGACACCTGGAATCAAAGTTTCTCCACCCATGAGCAAAGGGCTGCTATTTGACCAGAGCCTGGCCCCCAAAACCACTTCAGAAGCAAGGAGTCTGCTGTCCAGGAAGATCGGCTGCTGAAGATCCTTGACCACACCTTACCAAAAAGGGCCAAGTTCCAGAGTCCTCCATGGGAACCCACCCTTCCTGCATTTCTGTCGACCAACCCTCCTTCCCCAACTCCTAAAAGCTTGATCAAACCCCAGATCAGAGAGGTAGATTTTGAAATCAAGCCCCTCAGAACCAAGCCCTCTTGCTGAGCTTATGATTAACTTCTCTGTTCAAAACTTTATTCTTTCTTGTCTTGTGGGGATTGAAACCAAGCAGGACCCTTCAGGGACTTCTGTGTATAACAGGCCCTCTATGTCCCCTGTTTCTTGTTTGCAGAAAAAGGCGTTAGTCTTCCAGGCCTTCCCTGAGTTCCAAAGAGCAGACTCAAGCAATTACTAATTAGGAAAGTGAGGGAACGCAGAACCAAAGGAAAGGCAGTCAAGACACAATTGTTCAGCTATAACACAGAGTCCTGGTTTCTTCTCTAACTATCTAACACATACCATTGAGTCCACAAGTGGGTAAGCTCCAGACTGGTTGGAACCAGAAGGCTGATAATTAAGACTCCCAAAACACTACCCTGTTACCTCACCAGAGACCAATCAGAAGTCATGCATCCTGCAACCCTTACCCCAAATGTTGTTTTTAAAAGCTCTTCCCTTCCCAGGGAGTCTGAGCCTTTTGAGCATGAGTTACAGGATTCTCCTTGCTTGGCACCTGCAATAAATGCTATATTCTCCTTCACCACAAACCACTGTCAGTAAATTGGCTTTGCAGCATGGTGGGTGAGCAGACCCAAGTTCAGTAACAATTTGAGAGCCTTGCCTTCTGTCTCCTTGCCAGCTGACATCATGATAAAGCTTTTTCTTCTCTCAAAAGCCAGTGCCATAATATTAAGTTCTCTGAGCATTGAGAAGTAAGCCTTTTGCTCAGTAATAAGCCTAAAGCAAGGTGGTGACACTAGGAGTGGAAAAAGGATGGATTTGATACTACAGAGGAAGAATCTGTAAGACATACGAACAGATTAGATGTGCTGAGTGGGTGAGAAGATTTCCAGGTCCTTGGCTTTGGCAACTGGACAGCATGATTCTGTTAGGTGAGGGACAGAAACATGGGAGGATGACATGGTGTCTCCTAGGCAGGGGACCACTCAGAAGATTAAGGTCAGTGCTAAAGTCCTAAAGGACATAAGGGCAAAAAATTCAAATACACATTTCTACAAATAAGTATACAAATAGCCAATATGCACATGGAAAAGTGCTCAACATTTAATCATTTGGGAAATACAAAACAAACTCACAATGAGATACCACTTCATATCAACTAGTATGGCTAGAAACAAGTACTATGGAAAGTCACAAGTACTGGCAAGAATGGGGAGAAACTAGAACCATCATACACTGATGGTGGGAATGTGGAATGGTTCAGTCAGTTTGGAAAATAGTTTTGTGGCTCCTGAAAAAGTTAACAGTCACCATGAGACCTAGCAATTCTATTCCTAAGTATGTATCAGAGAGGTGAGATATATGTTCAACAAAAAGTTGTATACAAATGTTTGTAACAGAATTATTCATAATAGCTCCAAAATAGAAACAACCCAAATGTCTATCAGCTGATGAATGGATAAACAAAATGTATATCCATACCACAGAATACTGTGCTCAGTTGCTAAGTTGTGTCCAATTCTTTGCAGGGGAGGCGGGGAGCCCATGGGCTGTAGCCCGCCAGACTTCTCTGTGCATAGGATTTCCCAGGCAAGAATACTGGAGTGGTTGCCACTTCCTTCTCCAAGGGATCTTCCTGACCCAGGGATTGAACTTGCATCTCCTGCATTGGCAGGCAGGCTCTTTACCACTGGAGCCACCAGGGAACCACAGAATATTACTCAGCCACAAAAAGGAAGAATTGATATATATTACATCATGAATGAACCTTAAAGCATTATGCTGAATGGAGTCCGACACAAAAGATCATACATATACTGTATGATGCCAGAAATATCCAGAATAGGCATATCCATAAAAACAGGCAACCACATAGATTAGTGGTTGCCAGGGGCAGTGGCACCTCACTCCAGTACTCTTGCCTGGAAAATCTCAGGGACGGGGGAGCCTGGTGGCTGCAGTCCATGGGGTCACTACAGGACACAACTGAGCGACTTCACTTTTCACTTTCATGCATTGGAGGAGGAAATGGCAACCCACTCCAGTGTTCTTGCCTGGAGAATCCCAGGGACGGGGGAGCCTGGTGGGCTGCCGTCTATTGGGTCGCACAGAGTCGGACATGATTGACGCGACTTAGCAGCAGCAGCAGCAGCAGGGGCCTGGGGAATGAAGAATGAGGAATCATGCTAATAGAATGGGGTTTCTTTCGGAGTGATGAAAAACTACTGGAATTAAACAATTGTAATGGTTGCACAACCTTATGAATATACTGAAAACCAAGGAACCGTACATTTTAAAGGGATAAATTGTATGGTATGTGAATTTATGTCAATTTAACAACAACAGCAACAATAAAAGAACTTAAGGATGATATAATCAGGGGAGGTCTGTGGCATCTATGAGGTTTCTATAACTTTTACTGTGAGGCAGAGAACTTAATAATAATTTCCAGAATTTGCAAAATCATGCTATAAGCTCTTACTAAGCTTTAAAACTTAGATCTATGTAAATAGATGCAGCATTTAGTTTCTTGCCAAATGCTTCTCCATAGACTTACATGCAGATTTTGCAATCTCATTAGAATTTCTGAGATGAAGTATAAACACGTTAATTGGAAGAACACAACTTCAAACTTTTCTGCTCTAGCCTAAAAATTCACACACCTAAAGAAGCCATTTAAATTCATAATAAGGGACAAAAGTATTACAATGTCAAAAACAAAATTAGGGCACAATACCATCAATATAGGGGTTCTGAGAGAAGTAAGAAACACCCACGGTTCTATAATTCAAAAGGATACATGCACCCCAGTGTTCACTGTAGCACTATTTACGATAAGTTAGGACATGGAATCAACCTAAATGTTCATCGGTAGAGGAGTGGATAAAGATGTCGTGTATATGTATGTATACACACACACACACACACACCGAGGAATATTACTCAGCCACAAAAAAGAACAAAATAATGCCATTTCAGCAATACGCATGGACCTAGAGATCGCCAAACTTAATAAAGTCAGACAGAAAGACAAATATATTATATTACTTATATGTGGAATCTAAAAAAAGTGTACAAATGAACTTATCTGCGAAACAGACATAGAGTTCATAGGCAAAAAAACAAACTTATGTCCAACATGGGGTAAGGCGAGGGAGGGATAAATTGGAAAGTTAGACTTGACATATACACACAGTATACTAAATATGAAACAGATAACTAATAAGAACCTACTGTATAGCACAGAGAACTCTACTCAGTTCTCTGTAACGACCTATATGGGGAAAGAATCTAAAAGGGAGTGGGTATAGGTATACATATAACTGATTCACTTTGCTGCATCCCTGAAGCTAACACAACATTGTAAATCAACTATACTCCAATAAAGTTAATTAAAAAAAGAAAAAGATGTGTCCATGATTCTAGAACAGGCATAACAGACTTCTCTTAACTTGAGGTCTCTTTAAGATACAACACCTGCCAGAGGGCCAATAGGATGGGGCACATTCTGGATTCTAAGATCTGATATGAATATTTTAATTCTGCTGAAATCAAGATAAATTTTACATATGACATAGATCGAATGTGGTGGTTATCTTTGATGTTAAAACACTATCATTAAATTTTTGGTACAGTTCAAAATCAATTAAAAGGTCCGTATAGTCAAGGCTATGGTCTTCCCAGTGGACACATACAGTTGTGAAAGCTGGACTGTAGAGAAGGCAGAATGCCAAAGAATTGATGCCTTCGAACCATGGTGCTGGAGAAGACTCCTAAAAGTCTCTCAGACAGCAAGGAGATCAAACCAGTCAATCTTAAGGGAAATCAACCCTGAATAGTCACTGGAAGGACTGACGTTGACGCTCCTGTATTTTGGTCATCTGATGTAAACAGATGACTCACTGGAAAAGTCCTTGGTTTTAGGAAAGATTGAAGGCAGGAGGAGAAGAGGGCATCAGAGGATGAGATGGCTGGACGGCATCAATGACACAATGAACTGAATTTGGGCAAACTCTGGGAGATGGTGAGGGACAGGGAGGCCTGGTGTGCTGCAGACCACGGGGTCATGAGGAGTTGGGACATGACTGGCTGACTGAACAACAGCAAACACAGATTGAATGTGATGGCTATCTTTGATGTTAAAACACTGTCATTAAATTTTTGGTACAATTCAAAATCAATTGATGTCAATAGGTTAGGGTAGTCTACTCAAACAGTGTCAGCTGGAGGTACATTTCCCAGCTCAATCTATCAGACATTTTATGCATGACTTCTCTGGCTGAAAAATATTAATTACATTTGCATTCATCTTAGCAGTCACTGTGCAAAAACAGTGAGAGCTGCCTTTTCACAAGCAAATGCTGATCAGAACATATTGCCCACAAACAGATCAAAATGTATGGAAATTCTCCTCCCAAAGGGGTCTACAAATATGTATGTAGTTACTACATTCCTGAGTACCCTGATGGCAAATTAAACTATTCAAGGAAAATGTATTACCAAGAAATCTACCTATAAAGTATTCCCAAAGGGGGTGCTTTAAGGCAGTTATTGAATGAATTCTTCTACAATTTTGAATTTAAACACTACTTTCTGTATATAATACCTAACATATCTCCAAAGCATGTTTATACACATTATTCCATTCAATCTTTCCTGATAACAACCTTCCTGGAAGTAAAAACAGTAATATTTTTCTTGCCAATCTATTTTACAGTAAGGAAAGAAACAGAGGTTAAGTCTAAGTTTCCAGACCTGGTCAGTGGCAGGGTTAGGACTCTATCTCAAGACATCTCTCTCTGAGTTGTGTCTTTTCATCATGGCCCGAGGTCTCTAAGTGGAAAGGTAAATTGGTAAGACTAAGCATTACTACCCTTCTTATATCAAGCTTGTGCTCTACAAAGGCATCTTCAGCACAGGCTCCTGGCTGGATGGGCCCAGGCAGTTCTGTGCATCTTCTTCAACTAAACATAAGCATGCATACCTTCTGTGCCTGGTGTCTGCTTTGTCCCCAAGTTTTACACAGGCCCAGTTCCAAGTCTTTGCATTCCCTGTATCCTCTGTTAAGTCACTGGCAAACAATGACAAAGGACAGAAAGGTACTTTACCATGCAGTTCCCCAAAAGGTTCACCTACAAAATGAGTCATGTGATCTTTACAACATCTCCCCAAGGTAGGCAGGTCAAGATCATTATCCCTAACTTAAACAAAAGACAGCTGGAGCACAAGGAGGTCAAGAGATTAGATGGAATTGCTAAATAGCAGACCGGGGTTTAGAATCCACATCTCTTTATTGCAATGCACAGCATTTTCCATTCTACCACATTTGATGGGATGACACAGCACTACTTCATGTATCTATAGATTTATTTAACAAATATTTAAGGGCACATACGTATCAGGATGTGTAGAAGGTTGTGGGGAGCTGGAGTAGAAGACAAAACAAACACGGTCTCTAGCCCCATTAACTTGACAGTTTGTGAGGACACAGATGAAAGGACACAATCACAAACTGTGATAATGGCTCAGAAGGAAAATAATCAAGAGCCATGAGCAAATGGAACAAGGAGCCCATACTTAGATGAGAATGGTAGAGAAAACTTTGAGGAAGTTACTTTTAAGCTGAGACAGGAAGTCAGGGGAGGGAGAAGAGGGCTTCTTGCAAAGGGAAGCAGGCAGAGGGAAAAAGGTGCAAAGGCCTGAGGCAGAAAATACCTCGGAAAAGAGGGCCTTGTGCTAGGAGACAGAGCTGAAGAGATACTTCAGAGACAGAGGAACACATAGCCTCAGTGTAGACTGAAAAAAAAAAATTGGGTTTTATCCAAATCTAGGAGGCACTCACTGAAGCATTTTACTGCTGTGATCTGACTTGCATTTTTAGAAGATCACTTTGACTGCTGTCCAGTCTAGGCAATGAACTGGAGGGAGACAAGAATGATAGTGAGCTGAGACTTCTCTGGTGGTCCAGGGGTTAAGAATTCACCTTCCACAACAGGGGACACGGGGTAGATCCCTGGTTGGGTGACTGAGATCCCACATGCCTGTGGCCACTGAGCAGGTGCTGCGACCGGAGAGCCTGCACACCACCACCACAAGCCTGGAGCTGGAGCCTGGGCCCAATGAAGGGTCCCACATGCTGCACCTGAAAGAATCATAGTGAGGACACCATTTAGACCATGCGAGATGGTGGCTGGTACAGGGTAGTGACCACATTGACAGAGAGGAGCGACTGTGGAAAGATAAAGACGTTTGATTAGGCAAATCCAAAGGACCAGGCAAGTGGATGTCTGAAAGTCTAAGCATGTACCTTCAACATCTTAACCTCAAGTAAATATTAAAAGCAAGGCACGCTTATGATCCAGCGATCCCACTGCTGGGCATACACACCGAGGAAACCAGAATTGAAAGAGACACATGTACCCCAATGTTCATCGCGACACTGTTTATAATAGCCAGGACATGGAAGCAACCTAGATGTCCATCAGCAGATGAATGGATAAGAAAGCTGTGGTACATATACACAATGGAGAATTACTCAGCTATTAAAAAGAATACATTTGAATCAGTTCTAATGAGGTGGATGACGCTGGAGCCGATCATACAGAGTGAAGTAAGCCAGAAAGAAAAACACCAATACAGTATACTTACACATATATATGGAATTTAGAATGATGGTAATGATAAACCTGTAAATTACTCAGCTATTAAAAAGAATACATTTGAATCAGTTCTAATGAGGTGGATGACGCTGGAGCCAATTATACAGAGTGAAGTAAGCCAGAAAGAAAAACACCAATACAGTATACTTACACATATATATGGAATTTAAAATGATGGTAATGATAAACCTGTACGCAAGATAGCAAAAGAGACACAGATGTATAGAACGGCCTTTTGGACTCGATGGGAGAGGGAGAGGGTGGGATGGGTTGGCAGAGTGGCAGTGTAACATGTGTGATATCATAAGTGAAACGAATCGCCAGTCCAGGTTTGATGCAGGATGCTTGGGACAGATGCACAGGGATAATCCAGAGAGAGGGTGTGGGGCGGGAGCAGGGAAGTGGGGGTCGGGATTGGGAGTTCATGTACACTCGTGGCTGATTCATGTCAATGTATAGCAAAACGAATACAGTATTGTAAAGCAAAACAAACTAAAAAATAAAAATCAATTAAAAAAATAAATAAAAATAAAAGCAAGGCATGAATCGAAGTGAAGAGACAGTCAAGTTCTCTCTCTGTCTGTGGCAGCTGGCTACCTTTCATATATAAGTTAGCTGTCTCCATATCACTTTGAGCCAAATATAGAAGGCACTCCCCAAACACTGCTACAACAGACTTTCTAACCTGTTACCAAGACTTGGGGCCTGGGAAACTGGGACACAGCTGACACTAGATTGCTGAGAACCATTTCCCAAGGTCAGGGATGATTCCTTATTTAGTAAAGTCTAAGACCAAATTGAAAAACATTTTCATTCCACAAAGGCAAGCGTTCAAACATCTTTTTCTTTCAAAGAAAATTCAGATGACATTATCTTAAGAACAGCATGAACACATTTATATAGCTTCCATGCTTTATGTTAATTTAAGAATGAAAAATAAACCATCTTGCCATTTTCAGTTCCAATACTGAATTGTGTAACATTTGAACACTCACCCTTGGATGTCTATACCCCAAGAACTGAGGAATGGAAAGAACAAGTAGGAAGGAGCATGGAGAGAACCACAAAAACTCACAGCCACATCACAGCTATTCTCAATCTGTCTTCTGCAAAAAGGCAAGGATCTTTTTGCCACAGCCAAGTGCCCACAGACACTGCTCTCAAGACTGTAATAACCATTCGCACCCAAGCATTGGTGAGACCCTCTTTAATATATGCACAGATTCAAGCCTGGAAGGTATCTTATTGTTTCCTGAGGCACAATTTTGGGTGAGAGGGAAAGCTTGGTTTGAAGTTCTCACTATACAGACATGACTCTAGAGCATGAGATGCTAAAAGAAAAGTGTGTTCATGACGTCTGCGTTTGTGCTGAGTCATGTCCAAGTTTTTGTGACACCATGGACTGTAGCCCACCAGGCTCATCTGTCCATGGAATTCTCCAGGCAAGAATACTGGAGTGGGCTGCCATTTCCTACTCGAGGGGGATCTTCACCATCCAGGGATCAAACCCACATCTCCTGCTTGGCAGGCAGATTCTTTATCACTGAGTCACCTGGGAAGACCTCGAAGTCTAGAAGCCCTGATTAGGCAATCTGCAAACAATCCTAATGAGAAAAAAGTGAATGTTGCTATAGAAACCAATAAGGCTGCTCAGATTGTAAGAGCTCACACTAAAAGTTAGGAAGGCACAGAACCAAAAGCAAATTCTTGAAGGAAAAGCACTTAGGTTGAATATAGGGGGATGGGATGGGGAATTTCAAAGGCCAGAATGAACTGGGGATTGCAGAAATTTTATAGGAAACAAAATCAGTCTTCAAAGAGTGGGCTCTTTTGCTCAAAGATCATGAATATTTTTACATAGCAAAACAAGGAAGGGGCATTTCTGGTGCCTGGAATTATGGAATTATATTCTGCTTCTTTAAAGAGAATGTTCTTAGAAAAAAGTAAACGAATACTAGAAAGGAAGAATAAAAGTCCAAGATGAATAAAACGATTGTCAAGAGCAGTTAAGTGCTGGTAGCTTAGTCATGTTTGACTCTTTGCGACCCCATGGACTGTAGGTCCGCCAGGCTCCTCTGTCCATGGAATTCTCCAGGCAAGAATACTGGAGTTGGTAGCCCTGCCTTCTCCAGAGGATCTTCCTAACCCAGGCAAACTCCAGGAGATAGCAAAGGGCAGGGAAGTCTGGCGTGCTGCAATCCATGGGGTTGCAAAGAGACACAACTTAGCGACTGAACAACAACAAAGAGCAACTAGCTGACTCAAAATGAGTTCAAGTCACCTGGCCTGGTTTTATCCTTTATTCCAACAGCTTGGAAGCTGTGTTGTTTCCACTGTTTGATCAGTTAGAGGAAGAAATCAAGGAGAACTGGGCTTCACTAGACCTCTGAGGAAGCTCTCACGATATTCTTACTGACAAGATGGTAAATTGGGATAGAACAATGTGGAGAATTAATAATAAGCATTTCCAAAGCCTGCTGATGTGTCCTCAACCTGGGGGACATAGGAAGAGGGCTGATTCATTTTCCACCCAGCCTGACGAATAGGATCTTTGACTTGAAGAGTAACACAGCAGGCAAGGTGACCACATATGTGGTTGGGAGAACGCAGAGTGAGGGTGAATTTCCTGTCCCACTGAATCAGAATTCAATCATCTTTGAAGCTGGAGAAATAAAACAGGGATCAATAAAAAGGTTTGAACTTGAGTTGTCAAAAACAGTACAAATATAGGAAAGAGAGCAGAAGCTTAGGAGATAGTGGTCAGGAAACCAAGAAACAAAATTGCCTCTACAGGCTTTAGAAGACAAGTAAACTCAATATGCCAGCACCAAAACCTCTGGTGTGGCCTTAGCCTCCACTAACAGAAATATGGCTTAGGATGATGACAGGGGCTATCCATGATCTTGCTCTGTTCAAGCCCAACCAGGTCATCTGCTGAACAATGCAAGAAGAGCCTTATGCCACTGCTACAGGCTAAAGATTGGTGTACCCCCAACCCACCCAATTCATACGTGGAAATCCTAACCCCCAAGGTGATGGTATACAGAGATAGGGCCTGTGGGAGGTGATGAACTCATGACGGAATTAATTCCCTTGAGTGGAATTAGTGTACTTGTAACAGGGATCCCAAGAGCGCTCTTGCCCTTCCTGCATGTGAAGACAGAGTGAAAGGAGGTCATCTGTGACCCAGGCAGTGGGACCTTATCAGACTGAATATGCTGGAGTTTTTAATCTTAGGTTTCCCAGCCTCATGAACTGTAAGAAATAAATGTTTGATACTCAAGCCAGCCGGTTTATGGTGTTTTTGTTACAGTGGCCCACCCATAAAAGAGCACTCATGGAAAGAGTGAAAGAAAAAAAAAAAAAAAAACACAAAACTCATGTATGGAGACAAGTAATCTAGATGGTAAAAAGACTGAAAACCATGTTCCATGAGGATGTTCCACTCAGGAAAATCAAAATACAAGTAGGCAGGAGAGCCGTCTTGGAATGATGTGCAGGGGTGTGTACAGTACCTCACCTGAATGTCTCCAAAAGCTAGAACTGGCTCCAAGAGCAGAATCACCTGTCCCTACAGAGACGTTGCCCCAGTGTCTGAGTTCACCACTGTCTGAGGGTTTAGTGGAGGTGGGTGCCATTGGACATTAATAACGTAGAAAGCCTATTGAGATCGGGACACCCCTAGCAGTCTCTTGCAAAACCAACATTCTGTTACAAGAAGTTCAGTGACTAGTTCTCTGCAGCCACCAAATCTGATACTGTAACTGCCACTTCCCATTTTCTTTTTAGCATATACTCACATGCTATGGTGTTCCTTTAGCACCGAAACAGGTCAAGCTCAAGTCAACCCTTATGCCAGCCTGAGTAAGAGTTTGAGTTCTTTCTGCTCCTGCATACATGCTGTTGTCCAGTTCATTTCTTGCAGTCTATGTCAGAGAAAGGCGTATGGCATTCCCTGACCTAGACTATGTATATTTTGCTCTGATGAGAAATACAGTCTATGCTCAGTCTGAGATAATCATTCTGGTGGGGTATTCTCAGCCAAGTCTTTTTAAATCTTGGCAGTGTCTCCCTCCAGGGATTTAACATACTGTGTGAGCAGCCTGCGATTACAGGCTATTCTTGCAGCTGTTGTATCCACAGATGCATGGGGCTCTCTGGTTCTGAACAGAGACCAGGAGATACGATTAGCACATCCTCAGGCAATCGGGAACAAAGCAGTTTTCCCAGAGAATGGCTGCTCCTCACCGAGTACGAGGCCAATGCTCTCAGCCTTGGCTTCGATCACTGCCTGAGCTACTTCTCAACCTCATTCTTCACTGCCGATCTGTTCTTAGATCTTCTTTTCATGAATCTCCCTGCCAACTCTGGTCATGCCTGACAGTCTGAAATGCCTTCCTTGCCCCTTTCTCCCTCCCCTGCTAAGGGGCTAGGTTCACAAGCTATTGCCCCCTAGTTACGCAGCCCACCTGCTTCCATTCTCCCTGTGCGTGTGGTCCAGGAGAACTTAGGCTTCTCTCGCAGAGCTCCATTCTGTCTCGTGCCATAGCTGCCTTGCCAGCCCTTCAACCACAACTTGGACCAGAGCAAGCTAACAATAAATATTTATTGCACACACACATACAAAATACTTTCCAACTGCTTATCTCCCCTAGGTGATAAGCTCCCTGAGGATAGAAAGCATTTTGTTCCAAGGTACACTATGTATTAAGAATAGTAACTAACATCGACTGAGCTTTCCATATGCACGACACTCTGCTAGACACTTTAGAGGAACTGTCTTTGATTTCTCCGAGCTACGCATGAGTTATGATTATTCCCATTTTGAGATAAAGCAGTGGAGTCTTGGGGGAGGTTAAGTAATTTGGCCAAGGTCATGCTTCTGTAGGTGGCCCAGCAGAGGTCCAGTTTCAGACCCCAGACTACGTGAGCATCTTAAAGCACCGTCCACTCCTGCTCCTTGTGCAGCCACCCTGAGGGGTAGGGGAAAGAGTCACAGCCACGCTCACAGATTAAAACCACACAAAATGCACGAGAATGGTTAACAGAGGTCTGCTCTATCAGACATGCAGTTCCGGTCGAGACCATTCATTGATGACTACTGTTTTGTCTTTGCAGGGAAGCTAGCTCAGGTATCTCAGATAAAGAACAAGGAAGTGAAAGAGTAAGTCTGATACTTTCCATTTAATGTCTAAAACTATATTTCCTTTACTTTCCAGTACGTTATTTCCTTTTCAAAACTATTATCTCTACTGAAAGGCGATAAATGTTCCTGAGCCCTGTCAGGGTGTCACATAGAGCTGAGGTGGAAGACAGTGTTCTCAGAGCCCTGCTGGAGGGGAAACCTCAAGAGGAAACAATAGACCATGGTTTGATTACGTGTTATGGCACAGCTGGTTTCAATTTGATGCTTATTTTGCTTATTTTAGCATCTACCGAAGACTGAAGTAGCTTTAACACTTGATGCTTTGGGTTTTTAAACTGTTTTGAGGAACCCAAGTATTCCTAAGAAAGGTCTCAGGGGGGTGGTGGCTGGTGGGTGGAGGACAGAGCCTGAAGAAGAGATTTACTTTGAAGTAATGGTTCTGCTGTTTGAAACAAAACAAACAAAAAAACTTAGAACCAGTACTTGAAAGGCATCTGACAAGACTATATGCTCTCACACGTCACTGTGATGGACGGCTAGTGGGTTCTGTTCTGTTGGCAGCGAATCTTTCATACACAAGTTTGTTTCGTTACCCAGGCTTGATCTTGCCCATGGGAACCAGCGTCTTGTCCTCCTGGAGCGGGGCACAGAGGGAAAAATGGACTATTCCAATGAGCTACCATTTAGAGGAAGTGTAAGGCTATGGTGGCGCTTCTCTTCCTTTACCTAAAATACTGTAGATATAAATGGTATGATTAAACCAAGGGTTCAGCCCTGGCTGCATGGTAGAATATTCCATGGCACTTAAAACTAGTATTGCCGAGCCAGGTTCCTTTGCAGACCAATTAAATTGGAAACTCTGGGGAGGATATTCCCTTTAGGACACTGTTGTAGAATGCTTCAAGTGGCCCTGATGGACAGCCAGGGAGGAGAGTCTGGATTAGGTATCTATTTTTCATTATCTCTGCTAGGGCCAAATGTTCACAGGTCTGTACAACTTCTATTACTGAAACACTTTACTTGTTGAAACCTACCAACTTTAAAACTGGACCTCTGGTATCTCTCACACCTGTAAGAATGGCCATTATTTAAAAATGTACAAACAATAAATGATGGAGAGGGTGTGGAGAAAAGGGAACCACTGTTGGTGGGAATGTAGGTTGGTGCAGCTACTATGGAAAACAGTATGGAAGCTCCTTAAAAAAAACAAAAGTAGAACTACCATATCACTTAGCAATCTCACTACTGGGCATATACCCAGAGAAAACCATAATTCCCAAAGACACATGCAATGCAGTGTTCATTGCAGCACTGTTTATAATAGCCAGGACACAGAAGAAACCTAGATGTCCATCAACAGAGGTCCAGATAAACAGGGATGTGGTATTATATACAATGGAATATTGCTTAGCCATAAAAAAGAATGAAATTGGGTCATTTATTGAGATATGGGTAAACCTAAAGACTTACATATAGAGTGAAATAAGTTAAAAAGAGAAAAACAAATATCAAATATTAACACATATATGTGGAATCTAGAAAAACTGGTATAGTTTATCTTATTTGCAAGGCAGAGATAGAGACACAGACATAGAGAAGAAATGTATGGACATCAAGGAGGAAGGCACTGGGTGGGATGAATTGGCAGATTGGAACTGACATATACACACTATTTATACTATGTATAAAATAGATAACTAATGAGAACCTACTGTATAGCTCAGGGACTCTACTTAATGCTCTGTGGTGACCTAATGGGGGGAAATCCAAAGAAGAGGCAATATATGTACATATATAATATATATATATAGCTGATTCACTTTGTTGTACAGTAGAAACTAACACAGCACTGTAAGTAAACTATACTCCAATAAACAATTTTAAAAATAGATCATTGGAGAATAATTTAAGCATGCTTCTTGATGAGAAAGAAAAAATGGTAAAAAATGGAACAATTTTAACACATACATAAAATTATGTATATAATATCCTTCTGTGATAGAATTTAGAAGATATAATTTAGTAGGAAACAGACATCATCCCAGTAGAGAGCAGACTAGGTTATGAAACACACTGTAAAGAATTTAAAAAAAAATTTTTTTTTGCAAAGATCAGGTTTGACCAGAATTACTAGGGAGGGAGGCAGAGTATTAGGTTTGCTATTTACTTGGCTAATTCCCACCTGTCCCAGATATCTTAACTTTCATTATTCATTCTGTGAAGCCTGGGCCCCAGGTTTGGATTCAGGGTTTCTGCTCCCTGCCAGAGCCAAGCGGGCATTTGTGTTGGCAACCCTTGGCCTGGAGGCAGCACAGATAAGGCCTGCTTGGTGCATTTGCACAACCCACTGACTTTCCTGGGGCTCTTCCTGGGCATAGATCAACACGCTCAATTCCACTCCCTCCACGTCGTTCTCAGACAGTGGGCTGCTCCTCTGCACACCACCATAATCCTCTTGTCCGTGTTCAGCCCCACCCTGGAACACTTCTAGCTCAGGTTCTGTTTTGATTCTACTCCCACCCTCAGCCCCTCAGGTGCAGACATCCTCTGTTCCAGGCTTTCACAGTGCTAGCGCAACACTTGGCTCTCACAGCCGTGCCCGCACTCAGGACTCACCATCGGCGTCCTCACCCCAGACCTCTCTCAGTTCCTGGGCCCAGATTTATGAGCAGCATGGGTGATGATCCACAGTATTCAAACCTCAGCAAACCACACCTGAATGCATCAGCTGCTCCCCTCCACCTCAAATGTCTTCCTCTTGTAACTCCCAGTTCGTCTAACTCAGTATCCACACAGTTACCTTACCTCTTCCTCTGGACTTCCCTGGTGATCCAGTGGTTAAGACTCTGCCTTCCAATGCAGGGGATGTGGGTTAGATCCTGGTCAGGGAAGTAAGATTCTACACGCCCTGGGGCTACTAAGCTCGAGTGCTGCAGTTATGAGCCCCTGCACCACAACCTGGCGCAACACATGCAGACGCAACACGACCAAATAAATAGTTTTTAAAAACCCCAAAAACCTTACACCTCTTCTTCCACCTTACACCTCAGCCCAGATCAAGCTGATCCTCACTCTAAACAGTTTTAATTCAATGCCTGCTTCACCCAAACCCTGTCCCAGCCTAGTTCAAGCTGTCATCTCTTGTTTGACATTAGGCAAACACCACCTAACTGCCTCTGGTTTCTCTCCCCACCAATCCACCCTCTAGGTCAGCTCTGGCTAACAGAAATTTCTCAAATCATAAAAAAGTTCTAGACCTGCACTGTCCAGTATAGTAGCCACGGATGGCTACTGAGTCCTTGAAATATAGCTAGTGAGACTGAGGAACTGACATTTTAATTGTCATTAATTTACATTTAAATTTAGAGAGCCACATGTGGTTACTGGCTATTATGTTTAAAAATACAATATCTAGGGCTACTGTTCTAAAAAACTGCAAACATAATAGACAATTCTTAAATGAATCAAATATTGGGAAATGTTTAAATCTAATCACACAATTAAAATATACATATGCAAAACTGAGGGAAGCTATTTATAGCAAAGATCTGTGTATTGAGACTCTACACTTCATTTACTGCCTATGATGTACTAGGAGTGCTGCTAGATTTTGGAGTGAACCGGACAGTCCTAGCTCCTTCCATTTCAGCAGGGCTTTACATCTTGATTAAGTGATGGTGCACTGTCAATCCTCTGTGGCGTGAGGGGTGTAACAGGGGCCAGAGCTGGGGGGCGGAGACCAGGGCTCTGCCCCAGGGCACTGCGGGGTACTATGGGAGACAACTTGCCCCAAACATGGGAACACTCAGGACTGATCTCGTTTAGGATGGACTGGTTGGATCTCCTTGCAGTTCAAGGGACTCTCGAGTCTTCTCCACCACCACAGTTCAAAAGCATCAGTTCTTCAGCGCTCAGCTTTCTTTATGGTCCAACTCTCACATCCATACATGACTACTGGGAAAACCATAGCTTTGACTAGACAGACTTTTGTTAGCCAAGTAATGTCTCTGCTTTATGCTGTCTAGGTTGGCCATAACTTTTCTCCCAAGGAGCAAGCATCTTTTAATTTCATGGCTGCAGTCATCATCTGCAGTGATTCTGGAGCCCAGAAAAATAAAGTCTGACACGTTTCCACTGTTTCTCCATCTATTTCCCATGAAGTGATGGGACCAGATGCCATGATCTTCGTTTTCTGAATGTTGAACTTTAAGCCAACTTTTTCACTTTCCTCTTTCACTTTCATCAAGTGGCTCTTTAGTTCTTCTTCAGTTTCTGCCATAAGGGTGGTGTCATCTGCATATCTGAGGTTATTGATATTTCTCTTGGCAATCTTGATTCCAGCTTGTGCTTTATCTAGTAATGTATGAAACACATACATTACTATATATAAAATAGATGTCTCATGGGAAGGCACTATATAACACAGGGAGCTCAACCCAGTACTCTGAAAACCTAGAGGGTTGAGGGCTTGGGAGGGAGGTTCAATAGAGAGGGGACATATATATATTTATGGCTGACTCACCTTGTTGTATGGCAGAAACCAACACAACATTGTAAAGCAATTATCCTCCAATTAAAAATGAATTTAAAAAAAACAGGCTGAAGACCTTAACAGACACCTCACTAAAAGAAGATACACAGATGGCAAATAGCATACCAAAGATGCTCCATATTGCAAGTCATCAGAGAAATGCAAGTTAAAACAAGGTATCACTACACACTTATTAGAATGGCCAAAATCCATATCACTGCCAACACCAAATGCTGGTGAGGATGGGGAACAACAGGAACTCTCATTCATTGCTGGTGGAAATGCAAAATAGTACCTTAACTTCAGAACACCACTGAGTGATTGGTTACAAAACTGAACATACTCTTACCATATAACGCAGCAATCATAATCCTTGGAATCCAGTGTGGTTGAAAATTTATGCCCACACAGAAACCTACACAGGGATGCTAACAGCGGCTTTATTCATAACTGCCAAAACTTGGAAGCAACCAGGATGTTCTTCAGAAGGTGAATGGATAAACTGTGGTATATCCAGAAAATGTATTATCATTTAGTGCTAAAAAGAACTACAAGCTATCAAAAGATGTGGAAGAATCTTAAATGCACATTATTTAGTAAAAGAAGCCAATTTGAAAAGTTGCATATTGAAGGATTCCAAGTAAATGACATTCTGAACAAGGCAAAACTATGGAGACGGTGAAAAAAATCACTGGTTGCCAGGGGCTAGAGGGGAGAGTGCCATGAATCAGCAGAGCACAGAGGATTTCTAGGGCAAAAACATCTTACATGTTCTGTAAGATGTTACACGCCATTATACATTTGTCATGATGTATAATGGTGGATACATGTCATTATATGTTTGTTAAAACTCAAAGAATGTGTAATACCAACAGTGAATCCTCATTGTAAACTATGGATTCTGGATGATAACAGTGTGTCAAGGTAGCTTCATGGATTGTAGCAAATGTACCATTCTGGTGGGGGATGCTGACAGTGGGAGGAGCTATGCATCTCTGGGGACAGAGAATAGATAGGAAATCTCCTCTCAATTTTGCTGTGAACCTAAACGTGCTCTAAGAGGTAAGGTTTACTTTAAAAAAACAACAACAACAAAAGATTGTGTAACATTTACCATGTGTAGTTACTGCTATGAAACAGTGAGGATGAATCCTAGAAGCCCCTGGAAGATAAACAGCCATTAACAACTAAAGGTCTCATGCCTTACTTCGATGATTGATGTCTTTCAACTTTTATGCAGGGAATCTGTACAATACACTCAGAACTTACTGATTAGCTGGGAGTATACATCTATAAAACACAAAGAAAATAAGTTTAACACTTAAATCCTTTAAGATTTGGCTGTTTGGAGCTTATTTTTCCATAAAAGTGACATGAGTGCTTAATAATTTTGTTCTTATATACTCTATGAAAACACATTTTGAAAATGCATTTTGGGGCTCAAGCAGAAATACCCTCAACACCCCTTAAACTGGCAACTCCATGACAGTAGCTTTAGGCTCAGTGCCTAGCACATACTTACTGAGTCTAAGATGCAATCAATTTTAAGATGAACCCTCAGTTTACACACCACTGAGAAAAATGCTGCCAAGTAAACCATAACATAATGCTGTCTTGTTACTTAGAGCTATTTTATAATGCTGAAAAAGCTTTCAGATAGTTAGGTTTATCATACTACACTCATGTACTCCTGTAGTAAAAACAAAAAAATAAACTGGTTAAGATATTCCTAACAAATCTTCTTGCTCTTTTGAATATTTTTAACTCAGTTGCTGATGTCCATTTTTTCCCATCTGATGCCCCACTGTTTCTCTGAAATATTCTTCCAGCTGCCAGACACCAAATATGCCAATTTGGAGGCTCGTACTTTTCTTATTCTTGGGCTTTCCTGGTGGTTCAGTTGAAAGAATCTGCCTGCCAGAGCAGACAAGGGTTCGATCTCTGGGTCGGCAAGATCCCCTGGAGAAGGAAATGGCAACCCACTCCAGTACTCTTGCCTGGAAAATCCCACGAACAGAGGAGCCTGGTGGGCTACAGTCCATGGGGTAGAAAAAGAGTCAGACACAGCTTAGCAACTAAACTACAACTTTCTTGTTCTTACTGAGTGTCACAACAGAAGGCTTTCAGATAACTAGGATTCATCTCCTTGCTGACCAAAACTGCCACGCACACACGTGCACACGCACAATACTGTCTTTGGAGAAGAGCTCAGTTCTTGGGAAATGTTTTTAGCTTATGATTAAATTAAACAACTTTCAGCCACCAGCAATTGTGCACAAATCATAGCAATAATCACTTCTCACAGCCCCATGTGCATGACTTTGATCTCTGTAGCATCTTTAACAGGACAGAAAAACTTCAGAGCCTTTTAAGGAAACTGGGATTTTATCAGCATTTCCTGTCTAAAATTAATTTTTCTCCAAATCACAAATCACTGGAAAATAAGCAGCTGTAGCTCTAAGTTGGCAGAAAGTTTGATAAATTAATGTTCCATACCTCAGCAACAGTCCTATTTGCTGTACAGTCCTGCACAGTTTATGAATTGGACACACCAGCTACTTACTGCTTTGAAGTTCCTTTCATCTCTTTGAAAGGATCGACCAACCTCTCCTGTTTTCAAGTTGCATAATTTATTATCTGGAAGGTTATACTTTTGCCACAATGTGTAACACAATTTCAGCTACTTATCTTCTGTCTTAGATGCCCCCAAACTCTTGTTTCTTTGGAGGGTTTTTTTTGCAGAAAAATAGTAGCTGTGGTCATTTCTCTAGCAAAAATTTTCTTCACCGATACTAAAGTCACATCCTGTTCATATAACTTTCTATGTACACAAACATTTTTTATTTCTATGTACACAAATATTTATTTCTATGTACACAAATATTTCTTATTTCAGTGTTGAATCATGATGGACTATTTGGAAGACCTTTCATATGCAATTAATCTCATCATATATATTACCAACAATATATATAAAACTGCTATGCCCACACCTATACAATCAGCAGTAATGACCACAATGTGTCAGTTTTGTCTAGCCAGTGGTGACAAGATGCTACCACTGTAAGACAGTGGTTTTAGAGATATTAAAAAGTGTATAGGGGTGAAAGGAATGTACATCTCCAAATTGATGGAACACAGGAACTGAGGCATAAGTGAATATTCCTTTCATTTATGTAAAAAATCATTTCCAAAATGGAACCAGAAATTCCTCCCACGTTTTACATACACAGGCCACTCCCTCCATCAAGACAGAAATTCACGTCCCCCAATCCATTTCTACTGGGTTGGCCCGGTGGCTTGCTTTCACCAACAGAACATGGTAGAGCAGCCAGGGTCCCTTGCTAGATTTCCTAGCTCAGCCCAGGGAACAACTTCACTATAAAACCTCTCCTCCTGTTCGCACTCAAAATTCCACACAAGCAAAGGAACCAAGCTATAGAAGCACATAATTAGCCTTAAATGGGAGCAGTAGTCACTTCAGCATTCCCTTATTTATGGATACATAATGGATGCAAAATGCTTCCAAGGTTAATTAAATGAATTACTGTAGATGTCTAAAATGAGGGTGAATTCTGTTTTCTCTTTAAAACCAATCCATCTGCATATCAAGGCCATGTTTTCTAAGTTAATTGAATATGGAGCAGAAAGTCCTCCATGCAGACATTTTAAATTAATTCTTAATAAGAATGCCCATGAATGTCCTCCAAGTGGGCAAAAATAAAAGTGTGGGGAGACAAAGAATAAAAGGCACATAGGAGGAAAAGCATACCACTCCTGCTTTTGCTGCTTTTAAAATTGATCAAATGTTACAAAAGCTTGAAACACACCGATGTTTAGAGTGGTTTTCAAAACAATGAGAACATACACAAATAATAGCACACTTCTTACTTAATTTGTTCCTCTTGGTCCTTCCTTCTGTGTTGCTAAGAGACTGTCTTTTTCAGGACTCAAATACACAGATTTTTCCAAATTTAGAAAACAGGCGGGCTTGCGAAGAAGCTTCAAAAAACCAGCCATTTAAGAGGCAAAAATTTATTTGGTAATGATCAACTCAAACAACTTCTTGAAATACATTCTCAAATGCTTGGAAAACTCATGCAAACGTCAATATTTATCATTTCCAGTCACCTGGCTTCCTTGGTTTATACACATTAAAATTTGTAATATCACTTTACTTCTTACTGAAGGGAAAATGATAGCAAAGTCAACCTTCAACTGAAAGAGAAATGGTCCTTTAATTGGTTTTAAGACAATTAAGCGGCTACTGGAAGGTTTTGCGCGTTCAAGGTATGTTGACCACAACTGGGGAAAAACTGTAACCAAAGCATAAATATATAAAACCGGGGAAGCTAATACTTACTAACAGTAATGCATGTTCTAACAGTAATTTCTTGCTCCTTAATTTAGTAATGGGTCATACAGTATATCACATTGTTAAAACATATAAATTATAGAATTGTAGTATAATAAAAGCTTTATTCTTTCCCTTAAAACTTCTGAGTGTACTTATGTGCTTGTTTATGGTTTATTAACTGCCTGACAGATGGCCTAGGAAAAGAAACAAAAGGGTAACTGGGGCCCCTGACAACTGAAAACCCCAAACCAACAGAAATTAGAATGTAAATCAATGGAGAAATGGTTAAACTTTTACAAGAAGTTGACAGATATGCCTTGGAGGCACACTCCTTTCTCTTTTAAAAGGAATATTTTGACAGTGCTTTTGAATATCCAAGTATTTAGGTATTAGAAGAGCTCTTGGAGGGGTACCAATCATAGGGAACCACAGGGGAAGGCCAGCTTTGCTGACACAAATCAACTGCCTTTATTTTTACTGTGCTGGCCGAAAAGTTTTTCCCGAGCCAGCCCAACACCTTACATTTACAAACTGTGTACAACTGTCTTGAAGAGGAAGAGGTGTAACAGGACTAAAAAGATGTGAGTGTAACCCCAACTTTGTCAGGCAAGCCATGTAGTTTCCCTGAGTAATGATTCCTCATCTGGATCAGAGAAGAAAGACATGTGTGGAGGGCGTGGTGGGAGAGGGAGGGAGCTCATGTCCTCTGAGCATCTCCTCTGTGACCAGCGTCCTCCTTACATGACCTCATCTAAGCCTCACACCAGTTGTCAACTTCACAAAGAGGGCGCTGAGGCCAGGGGAGGTAGCAGAGATGGGATACTACTGCTACTAAGTCACTTCAGTCATGTCCGACTCTGTGCGACCCCATAGATGGCATCCCACCAGGCTCCCCCATCCCTGGGATTCTCCAGGCAAGAACACTGGAGTGGGTTGCCATTTCCTTCTCCAGTGCATGAACGTGAAAAGTCAAAGTGAAGTCGCTCAGTTGTCTCTGACTCTTAGCAACCCCATGGACTGTAGCCCACCAGGCTCCTCCATCCATGGGATTTTCCAGGCAAGAGTACTAGAGTGGGGTGCCATTGCCTTCTC
This sequence comes from Aepyceros melampus, assembly GCA_006408695.1. Classification (NCBI taxonomy): domain Eukaryota; kingdom Metazoa; phylum Chordata; class Mammalia; order Artiodactyla; family Bovidae; genus Aepyceros; species Aepyceros melampus. The sequence continues at coordinate 51,531 of SJXQ01002424.1, read as the reverse complement.
CAAAGAGATGGGATGCAAACTCTCAATTCTGGCTTCAAAACATTCCTGCCCAACTGCCAAGCGTACCTCACAAATTCTGTTTCCACAGTAAGGACCGAACTTAGGCACCCCCTTCTCAGTGCTCCCACACATTTCCATCTCCGTGTTGTGACAGCATTTCCAAGTCATGTCTCTGCTCTCATCCTCCCCTGCCAAGTCTCAACCTTTCCCCTTCACCACCACCCCTAAACCAAGAGGTGCCCCTTTGTTATCTCAGCGTTACTAAAATCCCACATCCACGAATGCAGAGGCCGTGGAGGCTGAAAACAGTGGGGTCACTCACCACTCTCTCCACGCCACCCGTCAGGTTTTTGTGACAGGTAGTTTGCTCAGATCAGAACAACACAAACTCCAGCCCTGCATGTTTGGCGCCTGTGAAACATCAGGGAGACATGCCTATTTCACAGGGAGTCTTCACTGATACCACATGTCTCCAAGTCTCCAAAGTCACTTTTCAAAAGCCTTAGGAGGTGACTTTATATTTCCAGTGAAAAGGAACAATTATCAGCAACTGAATCCATTCTCCTGCTTCTATTTTTAAATTATTCAAACTGGAGGAAATGACTTAGGACCATCCATAATGGAACTTGCTGTCAGGTGTCATAAAAAGCTTGCCACCTCACAGCCAAAAACCTGAAGTGAGCCAAAGGAAAGCCACGGCAGTTTATGTCCTCCGGCAACAGAAGCGTTTGGGGGAAATTATGTTTTTGTGCTGATGGGAACTGCCAGCAGTACTTGCTCCAAAATGATACACGTCTTTACAGAAGCTGCCTGACAAAAGTGCAACCACAGTATCATACAGTCACCTACTGTTAAGGCTATCAAGCTCAATTAAAAGAGCAGAGCTGTTCTCCAAGTGAGATGCATCCTGAACCTCCCTAACAGGGAAAGGAAACCCTTCCTATGCACAGGAGCCCACCCATTCTCCCAACCCTCACCCCCAGCCTCCCCAATCCACTCTCAAGCCCCCTATAACAGAAACACATGAAGTCTTAACCACTGGACCACCAAGGAGGTCCCTTTAGTGTTGTTATTATTCACACTGTTCAATTAGTGCCTATTACATACTGTAGCTGCCCTGGTGGGGCTTCCCCAGTGGCTGAGACAATAAGAATCTGCCTGCAATGCAGGAGACCTAGGTTCGATCTCTGGGTAGGGGAGATCTGCTGGGGAAGGGAATGGCAACCCACTCCAGTATGCTTACCTGGAGAGCCTGGCAGGCTACAGCCCATGGGGTTGCACAGAGTCACACATAACTAAGCACTAACACAGATACACAGACACACAGACAGACACACACATAGACACAGACAGACAGACACACACACGGTGGCAAGGGGCTTTGAGAAGAGGGAGCCTCTGCTCCAGGCATCCCAGAGGCTCTTGAATGTCATTCACTCTGGAGGTGAAGGTGAAGGTAGATGGGCAAGTGTACTGGGGCACTGTTTGTGACTGCCCAACACTCGAATGTTTTCCAGACTAAGCACATGGTCTCAGGGTTTCTTCCTCGCCCTCTTAAGCACAGCTTCAGTTCAGTTCAGTCACTCAGTTGTGTCTGACTCTTTGCGACCCCATAAATCACAGCACGCCAGGCCTCCCTGTCCATCACCATCTCCTGGAGTTCACTCAGACTCACCTCCATCGAGTCAGTGATGCCATCCAGCCATTTCATCCTCGGTCGTCCCCTTCTCCTCCTGTCCCTATTCCCTCCCAGCATCAGAGTCTTTTCCAATGAGTCAGCTCTTCACATGAGGTGGCCAAAGTACTGGAGCTTCAGCTTTAGCATCACTCCTTCCAAAGAAATCCCAGGGCTGATCTCCTTCAGAATGGACTGGTTGGATCTCCTTGCAGTTCAAGGGACTCTCAAGAGTCTTCTCCAGCACCACAGTTCAAAAGCATCAATTCTTCAGCGCTCAGCCTTCTTCACAGTCCAACTCTCACATCCATACATGACCACAGGAAAAACCATAGCCTTGACTAGACGGACCTTAGTCGGCAAAGTAATGTCTCTGCTTTTGAATATAGAGTCAACTCTTCACATGAGGTGGCCAAAGTACTGGAGCTTCAGCTTTAGCATCACTCCTTCCAAAGAAATCCCAGGGCTGATCTCCTTCAGAATGGACTGGTTGGATCTCCTTGCAGTTCAAGGGACTCTCAAGAGTCTTCTCCAGCACCACAGTTCAAAAGCATCAATTCTTCAGCGTTCAGCCTTCTTCACAGTCCAACTCTCACATCCATACATGACCACAGGAAAAACCATAGCCTTGACTAGATGGACCTTAGTCGGCAAAGTAATGTCTCTGCTTTTGAATATGCTATCTAGGTTGGTCATAACTTTTCTTCCAAGGAGTAAGCGTCTTTTAATTTCATGGCTGCAGTCACCACCTGCAGTGATTCTGGAGCCCCCAAAAATAAAGCTTATTGAGAACCAAAGTTAACAGGGCGCCCCCACTCCCACCTGGTCAGAATTCTGACTTTGTTGGCTGAGGCCCTGGACAAGTCACAAAGAATCAGTTCGTCATCTATATGGTAACACTCCCAATAGCTACTCTGAGGACTGTTTTGTTCAGTCACTAAGTCATGTTCAACTCTTTGTGACCCCATGGACTGCAGCATGCCAGTCTTTCTCTGTCCTTCACTATCTCCCAGAGTTTGCTCAAACGCATGTCCATCAAGTCAGTGATACCATCCAACCACCTCATCCTCAGTGGCTCTCCTTTCCTCCTGCCTTCAACCTTTCCCAGCATCAGGGTCTTTCCCAATGAGTCAGCTCTTTGCATCACATAGCCAAAGTATTGGAGCTTTAGCATCAGTCCTTCCAGTGTATATTCAGGGTTGATTTCCTTTGAGATTGGTTGGTTTGATCTCCTTACAGTCCAAGAGATTTCCAAGAGTCTTCTCCAACATCACAGTTCAAAGCCATCAATTCTTCAGCGCTCAGCCTTTTTTATGGTCAAACTCTCACATCCATACATGACTACTGGAAAAACCATAGCTTTGACTATACAGACCTTTGTTGGCAAAGTGATGTCTCTGCTTTTTAATACACTGTCACGTTGATTATAGCTTTTCTTCCAAGGAAGAAGCATCTTTTAATTTCATGGCTGTAGTCACCATCCACAGTGATTTTGGAGCCCAAGAAAATAAAATCAATCACTATTTCCACTTTTTCCCCATCTATCTGCCATGAAGTGATGGGACCTGTGGAGAAGGAAATGGCAACCCACTCCAGTATTCTTGCCTAGAGAATCCCATGGACAGAGGAGCCTGGTGGGCTGCTGTCCATAGGGTCGCACAGAGTCGGACATGACTGAAGCGACTTAGCATGCATGTATGCATGCATTGGAGAAGGAAATGGCAACCCACTCCAGTGTTCTTTCCTGGAGAATCCCAAGGACAGAGGAGCCTAGTGGTCTACCATCTATGGGGTTGCACAGAGTCGGACACGACTGAAGCAACTTAGCAGCAGCAGCAGATGGGACCTGATGCCATGATCTTCATTTTTTGAATGTTGAGTTTTAAGCCAGCTTTTTCACTCTCCTCTTTCACCCTCATTAAGAAGCTCTTTATTTCTGACAAAACATGGTCCACTGGAGTAGGGAATGACAAACCACTTCAGTGTTCTTGCCTCAAAAACCCCATGAATAGCATGAAAAGGACAAAAGATATGACACTGGAAGATGAGCACCCCAGGTTGGTAGGTGTCCAATACACTACTGGGAGAGAGTGGAGAAACAGATCCATAAAGAAAGAAGAAGCTGGATCAAAGCAGAAACAATCCACAGCTGCAGATGTGTCCAGTGCTGAAAGCAAAGTCCAATGCTGTAAAGAACAATATTGCATAGGAACCTGGAATGCTATGTCCATGAATCAAGGCAAACTGGATGTGGTCAAGCAGTTGGTGGAAATGGCAAGAGTGAACATCAGCATTCCAGGAATCAGTGAACTAAAATGAACAGGAATGGGAGTTTAACTCAGATGACCATTGTATCTACTACTGTGGGCAAGAATCCCTTAGAAGAAATGGAGTAGCCCTCATAGTCTACTTTGATGATTAAGAAAGATAATACAAGTGAATCCTTAACCCAGTGCCTGGAACATAGGAAGGGCTCAAAACTTGAGGTCCTCATGACTGTAGTATATATTGTCACTCCTCAGAATGATAGTGGAAACTGAACTGGTAAGGATCTACTTGAGATGGAGGATCCACTCATGACTTGAAACAGCAGCCACAGTTTGGTAATAACTCTACAGGTGAAGGTCTATTTCCCATGGGGAAACAAGTATCTCCCTATTAAGGGGGCTGAAATCATCTATTTAGACTACATATTTGATCACCATTTTTTAATGATCTTTAGGTAGCAGCCAAATTGGTGGGTTTGGGGGGGAACTTGACCATACTGTGCATCATGGATGTTTCACTTTGTGAGTCAACTCTAAAGGCTACTGCTAACCCCTTCCTGAATGAAACATGGATAACCTAGGTAATATATACTGGTGAGAGTCAACTGCATTTCAGAAACCATCAGAATCCTAGTTCTTTCCACTTAAAGTAACCAGCATGATTCATTCCTTTGGAGATGCCTCCATCAACCAACCTCAAATCTAAAAGCCTCTTTAATGCTTTAAAATTAAGATCAAAACAGCTGGTGAAGGGGTGGAAGCATGTCAGTGCAAATGCGCTAAAAGGAGATCACAGAGCTTGGCTCAAGACAAAGCAACAGGGAGTCAATTACATGCTTGGTCCAAAAATACCCTGAATTATTACTTTAAAACATCCATCCTTGATGCAATCACATCCTCCATATTTTAGTGCTTTTGTGACATTTGGAGGAAGGAGTAGGAAAATAACAATGGTGGATAAAATGGACTTTAGTTAAGTAGCAACTAGGCTTAAGAATCAGGTAATTACTTAACCACTGAGGATAATAATTTTGTTCACATTTTTAGATCCAACAGGATAGAAGATGATTGAGAATTTCCAGCCACTCAACCTCTCCAGTGACAGAAAAAAATGAAACACCATCAACTTTAAATTTGCAAAATATGAAAAGTACCAAATATCCAGTATCATGACTAGTTGTCGCTGCAGAGAGCGGGAGGGAGAGCAGAGGGGTGCAAAAGCTAAAAGAATTGAACACTTCCAAAAGTATTACGTAGGGACCAGGTAATATAAGAATGTTAGTTCAAAAAATTTGTAAGAGAGCCATCAGTTTCTAGAAGAGAAGCGGGAAATATAAGGGCAACTCTAAAATATGGGGTACACTTGAGATGTGAACATTCAATCTAATTACTGGGTAACACATTTCTTTTTGAGTCAGTCTGAAACAGAAAAATCTTCATGATGGATGAAACCTGATACCATAAGAAGAATAGGACATTGAAACATAATACGTAGAACAGTCCTTTGGACTCTGTGGGAGAAGACGAAGGCGGGATGATATGGGAGAATGGCACTGAAACATATAGATTATCACATATGAAACGAATCGCCAGTCCAGGTTCAATGCATGATACAGGGTGCTTGGGGCTGGTGTGCTGGGATGACCCAGAGGGATGGGATGGGGAGGGAGGTGGGAGGCGAGGTTCAGGATGGGGAACACATGTGTACCCATGGCAGATTCAAGTCAATGTATGACAAAACCAAAACAATATTGTAAAGTAAATAAATAAATAAAACTAAACAGAAAAAAAAAGAGACATAATACAAACTTGAACTGGTTAAAACTGTTCTTTCTACCACCATTTCAACTGAATTATGCACACTGTTGTTACTTCTGTGGATCTAAGGTAGTACAGAAAAAGCCTTCAAGGCTATACTCCATTCAGCACTGAAACAAAAAGTGGTCGCGTGCACACTAAGGCATGCAAAGACAGCTCTGGGGTATAAAATTGATTTTGAGTAAAGCAAACATTTCGTGTGCCCTATTTTCTTGCATGCTACAACCAACTGCTTCAAGGGACATAGGAAAGGAAGAAAACTTACCAGTAGACGAAGCTTTGCATACTTTGCCATGATAAATGGTACAAAGCATTGCTGACAGATGCCAAGCAACAAAAGTGATGGCAGGAGAAACTGCCTCCCTTGGTAACAGAGGAAAGACATTTCAAAGTCACAGGGCTGGTGTGACCCCTGCAGGAGTCGCCCAGGATCATGAGCATGAGCACTGTGTTCCACTTAAGTCTGCAGTGCTTGGTTTTTTCCTTAGTAGTTTATAAAAGAATAGTGTGTCTAAAATCATGTTGTTTTAATATATGAAATGTTAATTTCTTAGAAAAATCAATCAGACCTCTAAACAAGAAAAACTTTCCAGCTCTAACATAGATAGAGTTCAACAGCTGCAGTGACTTTCTGCCGTGCCTGCCTGCAACCGTCATGTCACCCCCAAGTAGCAGAGACGACTTCAGAGACAGACTTCCTGCCTTCAAATGGTGGTGTGGCTTACTCGTTGTGTGACCCTGGACAAGGTACTTATCTTTTCTGGGCTTCAGTATCTCCATCTATTAAATGGGGATAACAGTACTCATTTCATAGGACTGCTATAAGAAATGAATGACAGAATAGTTTGGGATAATAACTGGGACATAGTTGACACTGTATAAGTACTTGTTACATAAAACAGGCACCCAGAATTTGGGTTCAAACTATTCTCCAAAGGAAGGAACCAAGGATTCATAAATAATTATTTGTAAATATGTATTTGTAAATACATAAATAATTATGTATCTTGGGGCAGGGAAAATTAACGAGAAAGGCCCGGCCAGTTATTGTCAGAAAGGCAGAAGGCATTCCAAGAGATTACGAGTAGTGCTGAAGGGACAAATCCCTGGCCAAGACGGGATAAACATGGACATCAAAGGCAGTAACACAGGGACTTCCCTGGTGGCACAGTAGATAAGAATCCACCTGTCAATGAAGGGGACAGGGGTTAAATCCCTGGTCCGGGAAGATTCCACATGCCATGGAGCAACCAAAGCCCGGGCACAACTAGTGAGGCCACATGCTGCAACTTCTGAAGCCCGTACGCCTAGAGCTTGTGCTCAGCAACAAGACGAGCCATCACAATGAGAAGGCCATGCACTGCAACGAAGAGTAACCCTGTTCTCCGCAACTAGAGAAAGCCCATGCTCAGCAAAGACCAGAAGAGCCAAAAATAATAATTTTTTTTTAAAAAGGCCGTAATAATACAAGAGTGCTACATGTACTGTTTCCTCTATTAAATACAGGCAAACCTTGTCTTAGCACACTTGTCTTTCTTTCTGTGCTTCAGAGATACTGCACTTTTACAAACTGAAGGTTTGTGACAATCTCACATCAAGCAAGTCTATTGGTACCATCTTCCCAACAGCATTATTTCCATTATTTCTAAATTAAGATGCATGTATGTGTATAGGACACCATCCTGTGGCACACTTAGACTACTGGAGAATGTAAATATAACTTTTATTTGCACTGGGAAACTAGAAAGTTTGTGTGACTCGTTTTATTGCAGTATTTTTGTGATGATCTGGAACTAAGGCTGTAGTAAATATAACTTTTATTTGCACTGGGAAACTAGAAAGTTTGTGTGACTCGTTTTATTGCAGTATTTTTGTGATGATCTGGAACTGAGGCTGTAGTATCTCCAAGGTGTGCCTCTATTCCTTTAAGTAGAGAAGGGTGGATGTGGGGAACTTCCTAATACTGGTCCTAGCAAAGGTAGAGTAGACCAAAAAAAAAAAAAAAAAGGCGTTAGTGCACTTTATAACTGGGGGAAGAAAACTGAGAGGTGATGAATTAGCTAAGTGTTTTACCAGGGGCACTAACTGCAGACTTCACACCTCACATCCTAGATGATACCCCTAGACGGCTTTGTTAATTGGAGTTGGGTAGTAATAAAGCACACGTTAAGTTACCAATGACGCAGAGAGACCTGGCAAACATGAGGGTGACAGGGCAATGAAGCAAAGTTTGGAGAATAAAGCTTTCTGAGGGGGAGTGCCATGCTGCAGGAAACCTAGGGCTTATATGGAAAGCATGTAACAAATAGAGGCTTAGCCAGAAGACCAGTGGCTTGAAGTTGATAAATATGGATGACCAAAACTCAACCAGCTGATAACTAGATACTGTCATTTCAGCTGATCAGACTATTTCTCCAGCTCTGATAAGGTTTCTGTAACTGTAAATTGTACAATGGCATTATTATATCCCTTGGAAAGTGTCAAAATGGGCCTTGCTCTAACACTAAAAGTTATCAAAATATATGTTGCTTAAATCCCAGAAAGTAAACGAACAAGAACAATAAATGAATATCCATGGCATTAATATTTTAGCATAGGTATAACTGTGTTGAAAAGTGAAAGTGAAAGTCACTCAGTCGTGTCTGACTCTGTGTGACCCTATGGACTTCTCCAGGCCAGAACACAGGAGTGGTTAGCCTTTCCCTTCTCCAGGGGATCTTCCCAACACAGGGATCGAACCTAGGTCTCCCGCATTGCAGGCGGATTCTTTACCAGCTGAGCCACAAGTGAAGCCCTGTTTCATAAACACTGGATCTTTGTGTGCTGTTTACAGTGTTTGGAGTATTCAAAAGTCACTGTGGTTTACATTGTTCAAAAGATTTAAGTCTATAAGCGTGTTTAAGTAGATTAAAGAACTGTTTAAGAAACTGATTTCAGGATTTGATTGTGGATATAAGTTTAATAGTTTAAGCACTGAAGTCCCCATAGTAGAAGGTGCTTCTATCGGCGAACAAAAGCCTTTGGGCAGTAAAGACAATAAAAGTAGGTCACCAACAGAAGGTCCAGAGACTGTAAACTGTATTCGTCCACATGAAAGGCTATTTAGAAACACAGTCGTCTACCTCTTGCACAACAGCCTGAGGGAAACAAAAGATAAGGCAACAACAGAAGGAAACAGGAGAAAGAAATGCTACACAGAGGGTACGAGTTCTTCCATAGTTGGTCTCTTAAAAGTAGGACATGGGAATAATTGGAAATAACCCACAACAGACTCAAGGGCCAGTTCGTTGTCTAAATGTAATCAGACATGTATAGCATAACAACAAATTCCTTCTCTTTCAGCTTTGCAATAAAGTGAGTCTGAACTGATCAGGAATGCTAATGTGCCTAGAGCAATTAAATGCCACATGAAGTTTTAGATGTGAAAAAGGGCAAGTTGGAGCTGAGAATGTCTCGGAAGATTCACTGACCCATTTCCCCCAAAGAAGGGGTTAAACCAAAACAGATCACCTCCTAATCCTTAGGTCTGCTCATCCCTGGCAACTTCTCTCTTTACAAAACTAGTGTTTTTCTTTGGAGAGGCTGGAGAGTATTCTTTCTACAGCTCTCTCTTCTGCACCAACTCCTCCCCTCCTGCCCCCACCCCCGCTCCCTCAAAGCCACGTAAGACAGGCACTCTGAGAGCACGGAGTGTCAGGTACCATGTGCGGGAATTTCCACTGTCATCTCATTTCACCACCATGAATCGTGGGAGCCAGATATCATCTCCCTGGTTTTATAGATGGAGAAACTGGAGTTCCGAGGAAATGAGCAAACTGCAATTCTTCAGAGGAATTGCATGTCCAGGCCTGCTGCCAAAGCCTGCATGCTCTCTCATTGTCCTGTCCTTTGGGTTCTCTGCCCCTTTCTTTATACTGGGGCTGCCTATCAACAGTTCTTTCTCAGATGAGTTGCAAAGTCAAAAGCCTTGATTCTGAAATTAAAGTAAAAGCACTATAAATAAGCCCCTGGTCTAATTCTTTGTTCATTCAGTGAATATTTCTCACATAAAGGGCTGTAACGACCCCAGCCTGGATCTCAACAGCTACCTGTGCCACTTAAAAAACTATGTCATACCTGTACCAAGAAATGGCAGGAATATTCATTCTACGTTGTCTACAGCCAGACACGGGGCAATGAGCTCTTCAAACCAGCCTACGCTTCAGCTTGGTCTGGAAAAGGGTGCCTAGGAACCCTCACCTGCCCTCAGATGACAGAGACCTCCTCCCCCTTCTTCATAACCATTCTTGCCACGCTCTCTCTATATTCAATCAGGGCAGAGTGCAACGACTTTAAAACCAACCTCTGAAGCTATTAGGGCAACATTAATTAAGATCATTTTTAAAGCCTGAGGCAGAAGAGAAATTAACATTCCACTTACTTTAAAATATAGGAGAAAACTGTTGAGGACAAGCAGAGGACAGCCTGCTCACTGATTTGCTTATAGCACAAGCATGCATAGCTCACAGGTCACTTGGAGTTGAGTTGTGCTTATTTTTTATTTCATTTTTAAAAGCCTATTTGAAAAGGCAAGAAAAAAATTTCTACTAACCAAGAGTTATTTATTATCTATATTTTGAATACACGCACGGAGGGGAAAACCCCCAAGAATGCCATATAAGGTTGGGTAGGATGTCGACTGCACAAATATGCTGAGGAGCCAAGCTGTGTATGATAGGAAGGACTGCATTCACCTGGAGGAATAGACTCCTCTATAAAACTCATACATAGGTTCCACATAGCCAAACAGCTGAATCACTCATGAGGTCCATTTGCAAGATGAAAATATAGGGGTCTCTGTTCAAAAATTATACAAATTTCAAGAAGGCAAGCATTTAGCCAAGCACAGGACTCTTCTCCATGTGTGAATTGCTCACTTATGAAGCAGGACCTGCATCTAGGCTAGTGATACTCTGATCACAATATACAACATAGAAAAAGAATCACTAGATGGATTTGTTTTACTTTTACTAAGCAAGGATAATTTAAAGCAAAACTTGTTGGGGTGGGGGGGGAGATGGGAGTCGGGATTGGGAGTTCATATACACTCGTGGCTGATTCATGTCAATGTATAGCAAAATGAATACAGTATTGTAAAGCAAAACAAACTAAAAAATAAAAATTAATTTAAAAAAATAAAAAATAAAAAAAAAATGCAAAACTTGATAAACACCTGCTTTTACTCTCACACTCCCAAAAGAAGTTAACCTCATGAAACAGGCCAATTTGGGGAAAAAAAAAAAATTTGTTTCTTGTTCTTATGCAAAAAACATTGCTTGGATGACATGAGAAAAGAATAAAAAATTTAAGGTAATCACTGAAATAAAAACTTTCATTTTCAGTAGCGAAAAGCAAATACCACAAAAAGCTAAATTAGTACTCAGACAAGCAAGACTGGCCACCCCAAAACATCTCTGGCATTAGATTATTTTTGAGCTGAAAATAATCATGACCCAAAAGATTCAGGAAAAACTTTGATCTTCTCCCTAACTAGATAGAGAGCTTGTTTGCAGAACAGAGCTATCACCAGATATTGGCGGACTAGGTGTCGGGGGTGGGAAGATTCTTAGCAATCAGAGTCCATTCTGTGTCCCATTGTCTCTGCAAGGCCCAGCAAACACTGACCAAACATTTGCTTTTACATCTTCACAGCAATTGCTTTCCTCCATTTGGAAGTCTCAAGCCCCTACTCCCAATATCCTCTTTTGTCTTTAGCTGAAGATAGTTTCAAGGGGAGGTTTCACCCATTTTGATGAGTTATTCAGTTTCCCTCAATCTTCCCCATGTATACATGCTATTAAACTTTTGTTCAAGCTTCTCCTGTTAATCTTTCTCATGTCAACTAAATTCCTAGACCAGCCAGAAGTACCCAGAAGGGCAGAGGAAAATTTCTTCCTTCTCTGCAATACCGTAAGCAATAGACAACCTTGAGAAACTACCCCAGAACATAGGAAAAGTGAATAAAGAAACTAAAAGGATACAGGCTCACATACAAATGAAAGAGTCCTGGCAATCCACCCCTGGAACACAAGCTTTCTCAGTAAAGGACAGCTGTTATTATAACATCCCATTCTGCAAGGATTCATAAATGTATTTTAATCATATATAAGACAGCAGACTCAATAGAGCAAAATCAATAATAAAAAGTACAATCTAAGAAAATGTCTCAGAATTTAAAAGCCCAAAGATTGAAACTGTGCTTTTGAACTGTGGTGTTGGAAAAGACTCTTGAGAGTCCCTTGGACTGCAAGGAGATCCAACCAGTCTATCCTAAAGGAAATCAGTCCTCAAGTCCTGAAGGAAATCAGTACTGAATATTAATTTAAAGACTGATGCTGAAGCTGGAACTCCAGTAATTTGGCCACCTGATGTTGATGAAAGTGAAAGAGGAGAGTGAAAAAGTTGGCTTAAAGCTCAACATTCAGAAAACTAAGATCATGGCATCTGGTCCCATCACTTCATAGCAAATAGGTGGGGAACCAGTGGAAACATGGCAGACTTTATTTTGGGGGGCTCCAAAATCACTGCAGATGGTGACTGCAGCCATGAAATTAAAAGATGCTTACCCCTTGGAAGGAAAGTTATGATCAACCTGGATAGCATATTCAAAAGCAGAGACATTACTTTGCCAACAAAGGTCCATCTAGTAAAGACTATGGTTTTTCCATAGTGAGAGTTGGATTGTGAAGAAAGCTGAGTGCCGAAGAACTGATGCTTTTGAACTGTGGTGTTAGAGAAGACTCTTGAGAGTCCTCTGGACTGCAAGGAGATCCAACCAGTCCATTCTGAAGGAGACCAACCCTGGGATTTCTTTGGAAGGAATGATGCTGAAGCTGAAACTCCAGTACTTTGGCTACCTCGTGCAAAGAGTTGACTCATTGGAAAAGACTCTGATGCTGGGAGGGATTGGGGGCAGGAGTAGAAGGGGATGACAGAGGATGAGATGGCTGGATGACATCACCGACTCGATGCACGTAAGTTTGAGTGAACTCCGGGAGTTGGTGATGGACAGGGAGGCCTGGCGTGCTGCACTTCATGGGGTCGCAAAGAGTCAGACACGACTGAGTGACTGAACTGAACTGAACTGTGAAGAACTGATTCACTAGAAAATACTCTGATGCTGGGAAAGATTGAAGGCATGAGGAGAAGGGGACAAAAGAGGACGAGATGGTTGGATGGCACCACTGACTTGATGGACAGGAGTTTGAGTAAAGCTCCAGGAGTTGGTGATGGACAGGGAAGCCTGGTGTGCTGCAATCCATGGGGTCGCAAAGAGTCGGACACAACTGAGCAACTGAACTGAAGATTGAAAATTGTGAGTGTTGATGGAAATCAAGGCAAAATTAAAGCCACACTTTGTAGACTTCCTAAATAATACAAATATGGCCAACCATGCAAGTGTCACCTTGTAAGGGTGAAACGAGAAATTTGACACAGACACATGAGGAGGCAATGTGACCCTGGAAGCAGTGACTAGAGTGATGCAACCACAAGCCAAGGAATGCCAGCAGCCCCTGAAGAAGCCAGGAGGGGCAAAGAATAGATTCTCTTTCACCTCAGAGGGAGGGTGGCCCTGCCAATATCCAGATTTCAGGCTTTTGGTTCCAGAACTGTGGGGAAAAAAAATTCTATTGCTTTAAGTTACCCATTTGGTGCCTTTTTTTTTTTTTTCCAATTTACTGCAGCCCTAGGAAACCAATACTTTAGGCATTATCTAACAAAGACTTTCCATGTACAATAAAGTTCCAAGACATTGCTCCTCTGGCCCAAAAGTCTCAAGCTGGTAGAGGATACAGGGCTAACACACCTGATATTTACACTGGAGTAGACAAGCGCAAAACTAGAGTCCTGACCAGGAGGGGTTGGGATCTGTAGCTGGATTCAGGAACTTCCAGCCAGCTGGCTTCATGGAACTGTCTCAGCTATTTTTTGACCTTTACAATAATGACTCCTTGATTTTAGGCAACGAAATTTCTTTGGAACTAAAGGGGAGTATACTATGCCACCCCCAGGAAATGCCTCTCTGGCATAAGGATTATCTTGAGCTGGATTTTTTTTTTTTTTTTAAAGGAATAACAAACACCAGAGAAGCTCTGAAAACCTAGCAGAAGTTAACCTTCATAAGAGACATTTATGTGTATAAGGGAAATCTCTGTAAGGATGTCTCCCTCCTGGAACCAGGAAGAGGTAAATCTAACTTTCTAGAAACTTTTTATCAGTGGAGAAGGCAGCAATTCAAACCTATGCAACAACCCTACCCTTACTTACTGTGCTTTTCCGAGTTTCCCTCTCCACGTCTTCTTTCATCTTAAGGTGATAGCTGGGGCCATTTGGTTAGTTTTCTTAGGTATCTCCTATGAATATGTTAAGGGAATTATTGACTGAAACCACCAATAGTAACCACTTGCATGAGTTATCTTACAACAGGAAGTCCTGGGAAGGAATGCAGAACTAACAAGCTACCACCAACTGAAAGAATTCAGGAAAGATCAAAAGGACAGAGGAGACTCCAGTCCAGACGTCCTCCCAACCTGCAGAACCTTTCTCACTGGAATCCATCTTTGGAGAGCGATGCACACACCACTGGGAAGGACTCTGAGTCAAGAGTGATCGGCCAGAGACAGCCTGGAAGCTAACCCTGTTACATAAACCCTGAGAGTCAGAGCCACGGGGGTTCCCTCAGCCCACTGCTCCCCCCGGGGTGGCCCTTCCCAGTAAAGGCTCTTGCTTTGTCAGCACACGTGTCTATTCCAACAATTCATTTCAGAGTGTTAGACACGAGCCCACTCTTGGGCCCTGGAAGGGAGCCTTCTTTTTGTGACATACACAGGAAATATGTGTATGTCTGTACATGCACGCAGTCACTCAGTCATGTCCGAGTCTTTGCAACTGCCAGACTCCTCTGTCCATGGGATTTTAGAAGCAAGAATACTGGAGTGGTTTGCCATTTCCTTCTATAGGGGATCTTTCCAGCCCAGGGATCAAACCCATGTCTCACGCTTTGGCAGGTGGATTCTTTACCACTAAGCCAACCTGGGAACATTAAATAGGAAGTATACATGTGATTAATTTTCTCTTTAACTCCTGCAAATATGTCTTATTATGGGAATGGGTGAGAGGGCAATGTCTCAGCCAAGAACCTAGAATAGTAGACAGAAAATTATTTTTCCTCCCCAAAAGGACCCCCTTAAATCACTACTGGGAGTTTTGCCTCACTTATGGGCTCAGGCTGGGAATAGGGCAGTAAACAAATCAGATGCAGACCTTGCCCCAAAGGAGCTTACAATAAGAGTGGAGTATACATTAAATAAATAATGACAAATAACTATTTACCATGTTTCTTGTTTCCACGTTTGTTTAATCCTCACAAGCACCCTAGGACTAATCCCTGGCTCACAGATGTGGAAACTGTCTTTAAGTGTCAGCTAGAAAGACCTGATTTGGAACTCAGGCCAAGTGACTCCGGAGCTGGCTGCTCACAGGACAATACTACCCAGCTCCTCTGGGCCTCCCTGACTTACTATTGGAAAATGGAGCCACTACTTGCTTATTTATCCGTTTCTCAGGCCCCAAACTCTGGAGTCACCCTGAACTCTTTTGCTCCCCAATAATATTACAAGCTGCAAACTACACTAGTTTGCCTAACTTTTAAATCTTGCTATTTAAAAATTCTTATTCTTTCAAAAGGGAATTTGCAGTTTAATAAGTTTCTTAATCAAAGATTAAATTCAAAAGCTGTTGGGATTTTGGGGGGTTTTTTGTTGCTGTTGTTTTGCGTAAGATATTTCCAGGAAATGTGTATGTGATCTTGTATAAGTCATGTACTGATCTTGCTGCTGTTGCTAAGTCGCTTCAGTCATGTTCGACTCTGTGCGACCCCATACATGGCAGCCTACCAGGCTCCCTCGTCCCTGGGATTCTCCAGGCAAGAACACTAGAGTGGGTTGCCATTTCCTTCTCCAATACAGGAAAGTGAAAAGGAAGTCGCTCAGTCATGTCCGACTCTTAGCGACCCCATGGACTGCAGCCTGCTGCTGCTGCTGCTGCTAAGTCGCTTCAGTCATGTCCAACTCTGTGCAACCCCACAGACAGGCTCCACCATCCCTGGGATTTTCCAGGCAAAAGTACTGGAGTGGGTGCCATTGCCTTCTCCAGGACTGCAGCCTACCAGGCCTTATTTACCTAAATTTGCTCTTCAGAACTATTTCACAAGTGTTGGAGTCCTCCCTGTGTGCGAGGCCATTCAGCCCCTCATTTCCAGCTTCTCCCAGGCTCCTGCATTTGCTTACTAGGCCTTTGTACATAACTTTCCACTTTCAGAGGATCCACTGGCTGATTCCCACTAATCCTTCAGTCTCAGCTTTGACTGCAAGCTCCGCGAGGGATGGGACCAGGCTTCTCTTCTCTGCTGCATCCCCAACACCTATCACATTACCTGGCACAGAGTAAGTGTCTAACAAACCTCAACTGAACCAACTTCCTGCCTCTAACACCCCAAGCCTCCCCTTATACCAGTACTAATCACTTGATAACACAAATCGCTATTTATCTCCTCTGCTAGATTAAATTCTTAGAAGCCAGCTTTTATCTTGGTTACTATTTAATCCCAAAGTCTTCCACAGCACTTGGCAACATCTGTTGATGTTAAACCATATTTAACCTTTGAGTAACTCACTTGTTTTCAATAAAAAAGGAAAAGATCTCATAATATCCCTGTAAGCTTTAATGCCATAAAATGGTGATTATATTAAAGGACTCTAATTAAAACTTCAGATAATGTAGTGAAATCCACTTTATAATCTAGACAACTCAATCATTTCCCAGAGAATTATTTCTTCACCATCCCAACTTACTGCCTGAGATACTAGGAAAATTTAGAATGTGTGTATCAACTGCATTTCAATTAAATAAATACAATTAAGAAAAACAGTGAAAGAAAATCTAGAACTACTTTCATACCACAGGAAACCACTGACTAATTTTCCAAATACTGACACAATTTGCAAAGAGGTACATTAGGAAGGATGGGCTACATTATGCTGTGGTCACAAAGGTTCCTTTGTCAGAAACTACATGCCCATTTCAGGTTGGCTCCAAGTCTCCCCTTCAGGGAGGACAGAGCCTCCACGGTCTTGAGGGTCCCCAGTCTGGTGAGGAAGGGAAGTGAGCAGCCATGTCCCAGGAGGAGAAGTGGAAATAACTGGTGAACACCATTAGCAAGCACCACGGGAGATTTGGCAGACATGTAAACATTCTACGAGAGTAGTAATTAACTTTCTCCCATTGGCATCCCAAAAGGTAACTCTGAATCAGTATACACACTTAATTAATTTTTTTTCTTTAATAAAACTAACAAGGCAGGAGACTTCCCTGGCAGTCCAATGGTTAAGACTCTCCACTCCCAAAGCAGGGGGTACAGGTTTGATCCCTGGTCAGGGGACTAAGGTCCCACATGCTGCATAGCATGGCCAAAATTAAAAATAAAAACTAACAAGACAAACGTAGGTTATTTCAAATGATATGGCAATTCACCAAAAAAAAAAAAAAACCCAAAACACAAAAACCACCATAATGTAATTGAACAAGAAGAGAACAAGCTATTTCCCAGAAAACCTACACAACAGAATTTTATTAATACACCAGTGTAGCTCTGAAAACTAAAGGCAGATTTGTTCCCCAGCTGTTCATAGGTATTGGCACAGTGAGGTCTCAGCATTATCCAACTGTTTCCACCTGGCACTGTCAAAAACCATTAGCTCGTGAGTGATACATGAGCAAGGACTACTTACTACATCCTTTACAACTCCTATAATGTGCACTCACATTTAAAACAAATCTATATTCAGACCCATGCACAGCACACAATACAGGCAGGCACAGTGAAGGGACGATCATGGCAGCAGGGACCATGAGAAGTGCTGGGAAGCGAGGCAAGGCTAAAGACGAATTCAAATCCCAAAGAAAGTCATATGGATAAAACGGCCAATGGAGATGGCAAAGAGAAGTGGGGAGAGGTCTGGAGAGCCTGGGAATAGCACTACTGAAAGGAGATTTGTGTGCAGAAAGGGAGCAGAGTCAGAAACTCAGGAAAAGGACCAGAGGAAGGAGTCTCCGGAAGTTAAGAGATACGAGCGTTCATGGACTAGACAGTGAGCAGCAGCAACGACTGCTTTGGTGAGGCTGTGGAAGATAAACAAATTTAAGTAACCGCTTGAACCTACAAAGTCACCAGCGGCCGTGGGCAAGCATCTTCCCAAGGAGCACTGGTGTGGACACCACACGTGGAGACGACCCACAGAGGCCAAGCTGCATCCCGCTGTCACCGCTCTGTGTGCCCGTACCTTCTCTCCTCTCCAGCCCCTCCACTGCCTGGCGGATTCCTTTAAGGGTCAGCTCCTGCCTCATTTCCAGTGGCGAGCCTTTGCTGACATCCCTGTCCTGGGCACTGCGCTCCCCACAACGCCCTGTGTTGCTCAGTTAGACAGGCCTCCCACTAGACACCTTGCACGAAGCGCCCTCTAACCTGCCTTTGTGCTCCTAGCACCCAGAAGAGTTCTTGGCATCCAGCAGGCATTCCATGTGTGTTTCCATAAGGCAGGCAATGAAGAGCTTACGAAAAGAGACAACTGTGTGTCCAGTAACTTGAAGGGGTTATATGGACCAGAAGACGGGATGGTGCCATTTGACCCAGTAGCAATGACTCTGCACACCTTTACACAAAGGGAGAAGATGCAAGATGCCGGGATCACAAATGGAGGAAATAGAAGGCAGGGAGCATACGGGTGTATGTGGCAGGGAGATGGGGTGTTAACACTTTCAGCAAAGTATCTGTCTATCTAAAATGGCAGAGAATAAGAAGGATGGTGTTAAAGAGGTCCCAAAGTGGCCTGGAAAAGGAGCTGGTAATGAACTAAGATCCAATAAGATGGAAGGTAAGACCCTCTGTCAACACAAAAAGAGGCAGGAATGGGATTATTAGTTGGAGGGAAAAAGAAAAGGTCTGGAAAGGCACTAAGCAGACTGGTAAGGAATCAATCATAAATGAGATGGTAACAGAAGCAATATAACCCCCTTTCCTTTAAATGCCCAGTCATCCCACTCCCATCACCCCTTTCAACTTTCCCCTCAAATCTATCCTGCATTTCCAGTTGAAGACTCTTCTTGATCTACACAGTTAGTGTCAGACCTAGACCATTATGATTGTGCAATTCAGTATTTCCTTAACTGTGTTCCTGAAAATGTTAATAAGTGCACTTACCAAAAAAGGTGAGTAAATGGATTTCATGGTCAGACATGTTTAGGAAGCAACACATATTCTCCATCAGCTTGGGGTTTCAAAATTCTCCATAGTGAATTAAAAGCTCTAAGAAATCCTACCAAGAAAGCTACCTAACTCTAACCCAGTATGGGTGCAGGTTCTTTCTGAGATGGCACTTATTAAATATATAATGGAATACAATAAGGAAAGCATGATTTTCCACTGCAGATTTCATCTACAAATGTAGGCTATAAACTACCACCATGCATTAGTCAGGACAGGCTAGGACATGTAACCAATGTCCCCCAAATCTTAGTAGCTTCACACAACAGATACTGATCACTGTAAATGTGAACAAGTCTACGGGGCAATGTTCCAGCTGTATGGCTTAGCAGACAGGCTCCACCAACGTGTAGCTGAACCATCTGAAAACACAGTCTCCTCGTTATTATGTAAGAGGAAGATGATGTTGGAAGGTCTTCAGAATACAGTTCAAATGCTTCAGCCTGAAAGTGACATTTGACTTTCATTCAAAACACACTGGCCAGCACTAGTTATATGGCTCACCTAGCTGAACAGGAAGCGGGAAAGTCTAAGACTCCCACGTGTCCTGACAAAATGAGAGTCAGAGAAGGGTAAGTGCCCAGTGTCTCTATCACATACTATCCCCTCATTCCCAATCAGCCTCCGAAGCCTGCCAGTTTTACATCCAGAAGCCCTCCAACAGTCCCCTTTTCTTTCATCTCACCACCATACCTCACCTTCACCTGTTTCTCTAAGCCTGCCAAATATTTTTCCAAAATATCTCATCACGTTACTCGCAATGCCTGCTTACTTTAAAAAAAAATTGTGTCTACTTACTATTTATGGTATAGAATTCCTTATCATGATTCATTCTCTTCATCTCAATTTACCTTTTCAGCCCTGCCCTTGGCCTCTGTGCACTACTTTTTTTTGTTTGTTTCAATTGTTTATTTACTGACCAGATTACAAAAATAATCCTGGTAGATACCTTAGTTCATCCTTCTAATAAGCCTGTTGATCTGGTCTTCCCTGTTGCCAGCATCATCACCTTCTACAAAATGGGTGGTCTTTGCTTTTTTTTTTTTAATGTCTGGTCTGACACTTTCTAGACTAGGTTTTACTTTGATTTTAATTGCAATCAGTCAGAAATCTCAAGGCAAAAGAAACTGGCTTGGAGTTTGAATGGTCCTCTACTGTATTGTTAAATGCAGGCAGTACCAGCAGTGTCTGCAGCCCTGTGCCTTAGGCAGGGCCTTCAAGTTCCATGGTCCTGTTTTCTTTTTTTTTTTTTTTTCATGGTCCTGTTTTCTATAACACACTCTACATCCTTGGTGATTCAATTAAGTAGACCAAGGAGCATCCGGCACAGACTGTAGCAGAGCTTCGCAGGACATATCCAAGGGATACTACCAGCAAATGAAGGAGGATGACCTCATCATTATCATCTTTCCTTTAGCAAGACCTGCGGTCCACAGTGAATTCACATTAGACCTCCATCCATGATAAATTCCACCAGGTCTAACCTCCCACTGTCCCTCCACTCCTTAATATACAATGTGGAGAGTCACATCCTAAGAGAAACCCAGCAGGACTTCCAGATACAGAAGCATCATTCAAATATTTTTACCATAATGAAGGGAAGCACAAGTCTTACAGGAGGTTCCAGAGGTATGTCCGGCAAACATAAAAAACAGTCAAAATTCTATTAGCACCCACTCTTTCCATAAGAAGAGAAGATCATGGGACTTTCCTGATGGTCCAGTGGCTAAGACTCCATGCTCCCAATGCAATGAGCCCAGCCAAATAAGGAGATAAATAAATATTAAAATTAAAAAATAAGACAGGATCATTCTATGTCTAGTGCCAGGGGTTCAGGCTCCAGGTGAAGATTTTCTCTGAAGCCTCAATAAGTGTACAGCTAACAAACAGTCACAAGATAATTCTAGTTCCCAGAAACATCCACTTGCAGCCTATCATGCTTTTATTCACCCTGTTGTCTCCTTCATATGTCTCCTCCATCCAAAACCCATTCCTCAAGAATTAAACCAGTGTCAGCTTTGCCAACTCCCTGCTGAGTTCCCAGTGCCTTTGTTAAATTTCATTATCCCAGGAGTTCACTGTATTATGGTTAGATACCTGCTATTTCCGGAGAAGGCAGTGGCACCCCACTCCAGTGCTCTTGCCTGGGGAATTCCATGGATGGAGGAGCCTGGTAGGCTATGGTCCATGGGGTCGCTTAGGGTCGGACTCGACTGGGCGACTTCCCTTTCACTTTTCACTTTTATGCCTTGGAGAAGGAGATGGCAACCCACTCCAGTTTTCTTGCCTGGAGAGTCCCAGGGACGGGGAGCCTGGTGGGCTTCCGCCTATGGGGTTGCACAGAGTCGGACACGACTGAAGCAACTTACAGTAGCACCTGCTATTTCCCCTGCTAATCTGTGAACTCTTTGAAGATAGCGGAAGCTTTTTTAGAGCTTCACATTCAGTAGAGTTTAATAAATGTTAACTGACTGAAAACTGAATTAATATTTCCTGCCAACCTAGCTGAGATAATCTAAGTTTTACTCGAATCTGTTATGGCTTATTATAGTGGGCATTACTGATCATAGGTTGTTCAAATGCTGTTTATTAAAGAAAAGAAACTATTTTACTAACGTAACACAATCTAAACATTTTTTGTTTTGTCTTTAGTGTGTATCACATAACAGATTCTAAAAAAGCTTAAATGCCATATGGTATGAAATGCAGCTAACTCACCCTTCAATTTATAAATAACTAAAGCATTACATTTAAGGAACAGAAAAACTAGTTTCCTAATAATACTGCAAAATTAGCTTTACAGATGAGGTAAAATCCTGCTTTGAGATATGGTAAAAATAAATATATCCCAGGAAAGGACACATAATTTAAGTTAAAAAACTAAGAGTATGTGTTTCTTGTGAGAAAAATTAGTGGTACATACTGTTTTGAAAGGTTTCCATTTAAACTGGAAGAGCCCTACTACAGAAATGGATACTGAAGCAATTCTGTCAGGAACAAAGATACAGAAAGTAAATCAATCCTCTTAGAGTATCAAAAAGCACAATAGAAAGGAAGCTGAAGTAGGTTATGATCCAGCCACTCATCCCTAGCCTCTTAACCTTGATGACCTTCAAAGAGCTATTGATGCTAGCAATTGGTCACTTGACATCTGAAATGAACCTACCACTGCACTTATCCTCCACTGTAGAAAAATGCAGCATATTCAATTCACAAAGAACCAATATTGACTAACAGAACTGTTCTCAACACTGGGAATTATGTCCTACAGGGACAAATTTTAAGTTGTCAGCTTCCCAGTGCTTTTAAAATATAATTTGATTTCCACAAGTTTTCAAAACCAAATCTTAGGCAAGATAACCGTGTCCTTTACTCTTAGGTCAGAGCTGCGACAAGAGTCGAGTGATTACAGTGGCTACAGGGCCACATACAAGAAATTGATTTAAACTGCATCAAGTACAGCTGCTTTCCACAGCAATTTAACTGCCAAAGTAGAGGACATTAAC
The DNA here is from genome assembly GCA_006408695.1 of Aepyceros melampus. Classification (NCBI taxonomy): domain Eukaryota; kingdom Metazoa; phylum Chordata; class Mammalia; order Artiodactyla; family Bovidae; genus Aepyceros; species Aepyceros melampus. The sequence goes on along the minus strand of SJXQ01002424.1, from coordinate 28,905 downwards.
TCTGCACCAAGTGACAGCACAATTCTGAGAGCACTGGTGATGTCCTCAGGTCACTCACCCTCGGGAAACTTGGGGCTAACCAGAGGGACCAACCTCAACACTGCTTGTGACCTGCATTCCTTTTTCTGGAAAGGATCAGTAAGTTTCATCCAATTTCATTTGTCAACTTTTCATATACTCTATTCAGACATCTACATACTTTACAAATAATAGTTTGTAACTGAATCGTGCCTTTAAAAAGGATATCCCAGAGTGGAATAAGAACCAATTATGCTGAAATCATCACCACTATTAGTTTTATCTCACTGATACAAATGTATCCTTCTAGACAAAAAATTCAAATAGAAACTTTCCTGAACAGATACAGTAACTGCATTATCACTCTCAAAGAACTGGATGGAGGGAGCCTAAAAACTGAGTCTCTTTAATCCAGGATAAACTTATTTGCTTAGAGTGCTTTTGTTTGTTCTAAAAACAATGTTACAGTCTGTGCTTGGTGCTCACCCCTCTGCTGCAAAGGATGTAGGGATGAAAGGTGATGTCCAGGCAAGAAGTTTAGCCTCCATTCCACCATATTGGGTTTACCAGGCTGTTAGATTCAGAAGTTTGAATCTTTCAGTTCAGTCACTCAGTTGTGTCTGACTCTTTGCGACCCCGTGGGCTGCAGCACACCAGGCTTCTCTGTCCTTCACCATCTCCCAGAGTTTACCCAAACTCGTGTCCATTAAGTCGATGATGTCATCCAACCATCTCGTTCTTTGTCGCTCCCTTCTCCTGCCTTTAATCTTTCCCAGCATCTGGTCTTTTTGAAAGAGTTGGCTGTTTGCACCTGGGAGCCAAAGTATTGAAGCTTCAGCATCAGTCCTTCCAATGTATATTCAGGGCTGATTTTCTTTAGGATTGAATGTTTGATCTCGCTGTCCAAGGGATTCTCAAGAGTCTTCTCTAGCACCACAGCTCAAAAGCACCATTCTTTGGCGCTCAGTCTTCTTTAGGGTGCAACTCTCACGTCCATACATGACTATAGCTTTGACTATACGGACCTTCATTAGCAAAGTGATGTCTCTGCTTTTTAATATGCTGTCTAGGTTTGTCATAGCTTTTCTTCCAAGAAGCACACATCTTTTAATTTCATGGTTGCAGTCACCATCTGCAGTGATTTTGGAGCCCAAGAAAATAAAGTCTGACACTGTTTACTCTTTTTCCCCATCAATTTGCCATAAAAAGTAACTGAACCAGATGCCATGATCTCAGTTTTTTGAATGCTGAGTTTTAAGCCAGCTTTTTCCACTCTCTTCTTTCACCTTCATCAATTAAATCACATGTAATTAGATTTTCAACTTACTACTTCCTCTGCTAACATGCAAATCAGCCAACAGAACCTCCAGAGATTTTACGATAATACAAACAAGATAAATGAAAAAGCATTAACTTCTATGAACTGTATATAAGTACCTTACAAGTCAGTAGAAATTAACTTATCAGTGCACAACCTCTGTTATGCTTCTTATTCCCTCAGCACTTCAAAGCTTGAAAGAATTCAGGCAGTGTCTTAACTGAGAACTAAAAAGTGAACCAGCTTGTGAAGCCATGACCTAGGCAGAAGAGCCAGGGAGACCTCAAGCTGTTTCTTCAAGGTATGCAACACCCCCAGCATCATGCTATTCCTCTGTCAAACTAAGCTTAGGTTTTAATCTTTTCTTCCCAACAAGAATGTGTATCAGTCACTCAGTCATGTCCGACTCTTTGGGACCCCATGAACTGTAGCCTGCCAGGCTCCTCTATCCATGGGATTCTCTAGGCAAGAATACTGGAGTGCGTAGCCACTCCCATCTCCAGGGGATCTTCCTGATCCAGGTATCAAACCCGGGTCTCCCACGTTGCAGGCAGATTCTTTACCATCTAAGCCACCAGGAAAAAAAAATGCAGCCTCTTAAAATCTCTGTATCTTTTGTGCCTTAGCCCATGTGAAGCATACAGCAAACCTATGATAAATGGTACAAGGAAAACCAGTACAATCCACAACTAAATAATCCCAGAATTGCCATAAACCTACACTGCTCAAAGAAGACTGAAGCGACTTAGCAGCAGCAGCCCTAACCCTAGCAAAATCTGGCCCCTGTTGTTTTCATTGTCTATTAAAGGTGGACAATCCTGACCACCCTCGATTGTCTAATAATCTTAAACAGCCCCAACAAATGACACATGGAGCAAAGTCCTCTACTGTCTGAAACAAAGGCCACAGACAGTGTGAAGAAGTGTCCTCCTGAATCAGTACAAACATTCACGTTGGAAGTGGAAGATCTACATTTCACTGGAACATTCAAAAGTGCTCTATAGTTTTCTGTTTGTAAAATACCGTTCAAAAAGACAGAAAGTTATGCTGTTTATTCTCCACATGGGCAGTTTTCAAAGTATGGTTGGAACCCCTGGGGTCTCCAAGACCCTTGCAAGGGATACATGAGGTCAAAATTATTTTCATCATAATGCTATGATGTTACTTTCCTTTTTCACTCTCATTCTCTCATGAATATGAGTGGAGTTTACTCATGAGTGTGATAGTACAACCAATTAAATGCAGAAGCAGATAAGAACCCAGCTGTCTTCTATTAAGGCAGATGCTTCCCTCATGGCTCAGGGGTAAAAAGTCCACCTGCAACATGGGAGACAAAGGTTCGATCCCTGGGTCGGGAAGATCTCCTGGAAAAGGAAATGGCAACCCACTCCAGTATTCTTGCCTGGAGAATCCCACAGATAGAAAAGCCTGGTGGGCTATACAGTCAGTAGGGTCACAAAGAGTCGAGTCCGTCAAATGGACTTGCAAGTGTATAATGATGCCACTCTTCTTCCTAAATTGGGTTTTGTTCTGAAAAAAACAAATGGTATTTTTTATTTAAAATGTTTCCATGTTTATTTTTAACTGAATTTTTAAGTATTTGTAAAAATTTCTAGTTTTATTTCCCAACACAGTAAATATACACATAACATATATATATATACAGGCATACTCCATTTTATTGTATTCGTTTATTGTCTCAGAGATACTGACTTTTTAAAAACAAAATACAAATTGAAATGTAAACTCTGAATCAAGCAAATCTATTGGTGCCATTTTTCCTAACAGCATTTACTCACTTCATATCTCTGCATCAATTTTGGTAATTCTTGCAATATTTCAATGTTTTTCATTATTGTTATATTAGCTATCATGATCTTTGATGTTACTACTGCAAAAAAGATTACAACTCACAAATGGTTAGCATTTTTTAACAATAAAAAAATTTTTTTAACCTAAGATGTGTCCATTTTTCTCAGGCATAATTCTATATTATATTCTCAGTGGACTACAATATAGTGCAAACATAAACTTTATATGCATTGGGAAAGCCAAAAAATTTATGTAACTCATTTTATTGGTGATATTCACTTTATTGCAATGGTTTGGAACTAAGACCATACTATCTCTGAGATATGCCTGAGATATCCTGAGATAACCGACAAAAACAAAAACTCTTTAGGATCAACTTGGGATATGCAGATGACACCACCCTTATGGCAGAAAGTGAAGAGGAACTAAAGAGCGTCTTGATGAAAGTGAAAGAGGAGAGTGAAAAAGTTGGCTTAAAGCTCAACATTCAGAAAACGATGGCATCCAGTCCCATCACTTCATGGGAAATAGACGGGGAAACAGTGGAAACAGTGTCAGACTTTATTTTTCTGGGCACCAAAATCACTGCAGATGGTGACTGCAGCCATGAAATTAAAAGACACTTACTCCTTGGAAGAAAAGTTATGACCAACCTGGGTAGTATATTCAAAAGCAGAGATATTACTTTGCTGACTAAGGTCCGTCTAGTGAAGGCTATGGTTTTTCCAGTAGTCATGTATGGATGTGAGAGTTGGACTGTGAAGAAGGCTGAGCGCCAAAGAATTGATGCTTTTGAACTGTGGTGTTGGAGAAGACTCTTGAGAGTCCCTTGGACTGCAAGGAGATCCAACCAGTCCATTCTGAAGGAGATCAGCCCTGGGATTTCTTTGGAAGGAATGATGCTGAAGCTGAAGCTGCAGTACTTTGGCCAATTCATGCGAAGTGTTGACTCATTGGAAAAGACTCTGATGCTGGGAGGGATTGGGGGCTGGAGGAGAAGGGGACGACAGAGGATGAGATGGCTGGATGGCGTCACTGACTCCATGGGCGTGGGTCTGGGTGAACTCCAGGAGTTGGTGATGGACAGGGAGGCCTGGTGTGATGCGATTCATGGGGTCGCAAGGAGTCAGACACGACTGAGCGACTGAACTGAACTGAACTGGGAACCAACACCAGTTTAGGAGTAGAACTGAATGAAACTAAATTTTAGTATAGAAATTTCTTTATTCTAACTGGTGTATACGTACATAACTTTAAATAAGAAGATACTGGGTGGGGGTTGGACAGAGGAAATGGACCAATTACTTTATATGACTTTGAGTTTTCGTATCAACAAAAAGTGTAAGGTTCAGCACAAATAATCTATAGGTGAACTAAATCATATTAATAGATTGTGCTTAATTCAATAATGCTTTGCTTGTGTACTGAGAAAGGGTTAATGAGTAGGAATCTTATGAATACACCAAATCCCTACTTCCATCTCCCAAAATAAACTATGAAGGAAAGAAAATGAAGGAAAGGAAAAAAAAAAAAAAAAAACTGAGCAGATGAGAGAGCAGAGAAAGGATGGATAATGTTCAGAAACTTCAGTGGGCTTCTGAATTCAGTGTCCATGCAAAAAGACTTTCATTTCCAGCCACTCATATACCAAGGAATCTACTTTTTCTGGAATAATCTGTTCTTGCTGCTTACCTCCAGCTAAGAGTCAGAAAGCTAGATGTACTTTTTCCTTTTCCTCACAGGGCAGTCCAGATGCAGGGAATATAATGCAGTGCATCCAATAAACACAACTTACTAATGTTCAGAGATTTATGTCTAAAATTTGTAAATACTGTGATAACTGTTATATTCCCAGGTGTTGCGCTCATAATTTGAAATCAGCTTATAGAACAAAGGTGATCTTTGCTTCATTTGACATTAAAAGAACTCTACTGATTATGTCCCCACTATTTCTGGTCTATATATTTCAGCATTAATGTGTACAACTCTGTACTAAGTATTAAAGAAATTAAAATGTTGATGCCCATGCCCTCAAGATTATTCACGAAAGTTAACAGTTACAAACAAGAGGTGTCATTATTTACACTTCACATGCATGACAACCAATGAGTGCCTTAGCTCTGGAGACAGACAAAAGCATTGAGCAGTTCTTCAGAGTAGGGTTTTAAACTAGTCCTTAAGGGTCACTTTTCTAAACCTCATAATTTAATCCTAAATCTGAAAAAGAAGTCTGGATCAACAAAAACATTACTTTGGTAAAGTACTTTAAAATAAAGGACATAAATGACATTTCAGCGTGACTGAAATAACAATGAACAATGAAGCAATATTCACACTGAATGCTGATATTTTCACACTACTGAAGTCACTAGAAATACTGGAGAAGCCCAATTTGAACACTTTCCCGGGAGAAAAATGCCACTTTTAAAAGTATGGTTTAAAAAAGTTCTAGCTATAAGGCTATTCATTCCAGGACTGTTTTAGTAGTTAAAAAAAAAAAACTGGCTACCACCCAAGAAAAAGGTATGTTAAAATCATAAATGGAATACAATGTAACTGTTAAAAACAACAGAGTACAATATTTATTTAACTTTTTTTTTCTACCATATTTACTGACATGAGGAGATAGTCACTCCAGTAACTCCATTTCAAGTGAAAAAAACTACTACTCAGTATGTAGAATTACCCCATTTTGTAAACAAGTACAAATGAGATACAAATTACCAGTTAAGATAATTATAAGTGATAGAATTTATAAGTAATGTTTATTTTTTCATAGTACTTAGACTTTGAAAGTGCCTACAATGAACACTATCAATTCTGCAATAAGAGAAAAAAGTATATCATTATAAAAATATTAATTCTATGTTCCTGACTGATGAATGCCTTTCACTGCCTTGGCAGGTCAGAAGCCATCTAAAGATGTTTTTAAGTTCTTCTCACCCACAGTCAGGGGATGATAGAAACTGTTTCAAGATCAACTTTTACCCAAGGGTCAAAACTCTGTTAGAAAATAAAAATATTCTCAGCAGGAGTTTAATTAAATTTACAGCTGACAAGCATCAGACTTTTCAGGTAACTTGCAGCACTTTGTGAGCCAAGAAAATAAAACTATTAAAACATCGTTTTTCAACAAGGAAAAGGATGTCGGGGACTTTGAAGTAATGTGCTACACATGTGAATCCCAAACAAAATAATCTCAACATGAATATGAGCTAAAAACCCAGAGGTACAAAAGCCAAGCCTGTCAGCAGAGTTCCAACGTGGTCCAGGCTTCTTAAGAATCAGGGAAGGGGGACTTTCCTGGCGGTCCAGGGGTTAAGACTTCACCGTCTAAGGCAGGAGGTGTGGCTCAGTCCCTGGTCAGGGAACCAAGATTCCACATGCCTGAAGTCCAAAACACCAAAACATAAAACAAGCAATATTGAAACAAATTCAACAAAGACGTCAAAAAATTGTCCACATTAAAAAAATAAAAATCATCAGCAAAGGAAGCAGTAAGAGACCTAAGCTATTTTACATCGAAGAGGAAAAAGCTAATGAAAAATAGGCTGTGGATAGTAAGGACTCACACAGTAATAGAACAACGGTTAATCCTTTGAGTCTGACTTAAATGCTAGCAGCGTATTGCAATCATCACCACACCCACCCTTCCTACTGATTAGAAAATATTGCGCCTGGTTAAAAACATGTTAAGGGGCAGCGATACTTATTTTATACAGCTTGCTGGGTAAAATTTTCCACCAGGGATCCATCCAAGAAAACAAATAAAAGGGTCTGTAATAGCGAGAAGGTTGGGAACCAAGACTGGAAGGAACCTTCAGCGGCCCCCAAGACCAATGACACCCCTTGGTGCCCCAGAGGATGGCAAGGCAGTGGGCAGGGCTTCAGATGGTACCCGAGGTGGGAACGGGGCAGCGTGGCCCAGTGGCACTGTCAGTACCCACCTGATGACCGGGGGCACTGAGAGAGGCGGCGGGGCAGGGGTTCAACAACAGGCCCCTGCCATCCCCATCTGAGCACCTAGATAGCGAGAGAGGCGGCGGGGCAGGGGTTCGACAACAGGCCCCTGCAATCCCCATCTGAGCACCTAGATAGTTTAAAAAATAAACACCAGCTGCTATCGTCAGAGTTGCCAATTCTTCTTTTCTTCCCATTTGCTGCTGCACTGAATCACCAGCCCAACTCTGGACACCTGGTTCTAACAACCAGGCAGCATGGCCCCATTATTAATAATCACAGGGCAGGGTGCCAAGAGCCCATCTAATCTGGCTCTTTGGCTCTGTTCTAAACCCTACTTTACAGGGTAAAAGCTGTCCTAAAGGGCTGAAAAAATTGCTCAGTTTTTCCAAACATATATTTTAGAGTTCATTCTCATAGGCTATTTATTTGCAACAAAATACTGTGGCTATTTCCTCTTATAAAAACAAAAAAAGAAGAAAATAATGGGCTCCCCTGGTGGTTCAGGGGTTAAGACTCAGTACTTGCGCTGCAGGGAGACTAAGTTTGATCCCTAGTCAGGGAACTAAGATCCTGAAAGTGGGGTGCTGAGGCCCCAAACCAACAATAACAAAACAAAACTCCCCGCTTAATAGTTCTTTCTGTAGTAATACCGATTTGGTTCCCTCCATCCCCTCACATCTTCCTATGAGCTATTCATATTTCTCATACCTAAAAATCTGTTTCCTGCTAAGCATTTATTTTCTATCTTTTATTTTTGCCAGTTTTGTGTTCTAAATATAACTTGTCAATGTTTGCCTTTTCAAAAAGGCAAAGAATGATTATTTAGTACATTGTGGCAGACTACTTACTATAGTCTTTCAACAATGCACAGCACTTTCATTTAAAAAATCAAGTTTCATCTGAGATATTTTCTCCCTCCTATGCTTATACGAAAAAGGTTACCTGGTAGAGATGCACCAGTTTTCAATAGCTTAAATGTCCATTTGTCAACTCTGTGAAAGGACTACAGAGTGCACAAATCACTTTGGTCCTCTTGGCCTGGCAAATAATTGAACTCTCTGCTGGCCCTAGAGCCCTGCAACATTCATTACACGGCCCAGCCAGCTAGCATGGCTCCACGAGACCTCACTAGTTCAAGACGGCAAGGCACGAATTCCCCAAGATGGCCCTGCAGGAGCCCACGCAGCTGGCCTCGCTGACCCCCAAAGTTCACTAACTTGAAACATTCCATTCAAACTTGATTGTACTTAAGTAAAAACTAAGAATTTGAGGTAACAGAACTCCCAATGTGTGTGCATGCTCAGTCATGTCTGACTCTGCCACCCAATGGACTTCAGCCCGCAAGGCTCCTCTGTCCATGGAATTCTCCAGGCAAGAATACTGGAGTGGGTAGCCATGCCCTCCTCCAGGAGAACTGAACCTGCATCTCCTGCGCAGGTGGCTCTGTGGTAAAGAATCTGTCTGCCAATGCAGCAGACCTGGGTTTGATCCCGGAGTCGGGAAGACCCTCTGGAGAAGGGAATGGCTACCCACTCCAGTCTTCTTGCCTGGAGAATACCATGGACAGAGGAGCCTGGTAGGGTACAGTTTACGGGGCAGCAAAGTGTGGGACAAAACTGAGCATAACAGTACTCCCAAAATAAATGTTAAAAGGGACTGTCTCATCAAACCTGACTCAGGATTTGAGCCCCAGTATTCAAAATTTGTTTACTTCCTCATGTTTAAGTAGCTGTTAATAGTAAAACACATAATCTATTTATTCACTTTAAAAAAACACCACTAGGTAAAATGAACAGACTTTCATGAACTATGAGAAAGAACTGTTAAGTGGTTTTAAGACTTACAGGGTTTCCAAAAACAATAAAATGAGGTGGGGGGGGGGCGGCTAATTGAAGTTAGGAAACGATGGTAATTTGAAAATGTCTGGACTTTTAAACATAGGAAATGCACATATATTATGAAAATTAATTTTTAAAAGTGTATTATACTCAACAGAACTATTTTTATCCTTTCATATAAAATTTGATGTGCTAATTAATATGTCCTTATGGAATTTTAAGTCACCTAGAGATTAGAGGTTATTTGTTTCCTCTGAATAAAATATATTATACTCTCTTCTGTGGCATTTTATTTATGAGAATATGATATCCATAAATAAATAATTTCACACAATGAATGGTCAGGTTCAATGATTCAGCCATGGTCTCTAGGATCATGGGACTGCATGAGATTCTAAAGTAACATAAGTTCTCTCTGGGGCTCATTCTTTTATTAAAATGGATAATAAGTGCTTATATTTAAATATACATGGCAGGGACTATATGGGGCTTCCCTGATGGCTCAGCAAGTAAGGAATCTGCTTGCAGTGCAGGAGACTCGGGTTCAATCCCTAGGTTGGGAAGATCCCCTGAAGGAGGCAATGGCAACCCACTCCAGGATTCTTGCCTAGAAAATTTCATGGATAGAGGAGCCTGGCAGCCTACAGTCCATGGGGTCATACAGACCTCTACAAATGCAACTTAGTAGTAATATTTTTTCTCATAAATAACATAGAAAACATTTAAATTTTACAGTCATTCAGAAAAAAACTAAGTCAGAAATAATGTAACAAAGAAGGCACTATGGATTCACATTCCACACCAGAAAAAGACCAATTAAGCAGGTACTTTAATTTCCCTAAGCCTGCTAGTGGATTACATCTACTTCAGAAGTAAGGTAAACATAGCTCAGTGGAGTCTTTCTTATTCAGAAGCACTTTTCAGGCAACAGATTCTGAAATCTTTTCTGAACAGTGTGGTCCTCAGTTAATATTCACCTGCCTGGCTACCAGCTGAAAAGAGGAGTGACTCAAGTTTTAAACCAATTTTTCCTATTGATTTAATTGAACAAGAGCACATCAAAGAGATGTGTCATCTATTTCTGCTTTTCAATTGGACCCATGTAAAACTCTTTTGGGTGAGCATTAAATTATGGAAAGTAATGGATTAAGTGAGCATTTTTGCAGGACGCCAACACAGAAGTTCAGTCTGGGGTCCCCCCGCCTCACATGGATGAGGACCTGATGGTTTGGTAGTTTTCTCCACTGAGAAAGTCAAAGCTACTCAAACCTATCTTTTAATTTACTGTAGAAAATAACTTAATAGCATGAATCAAAGCCACTGGACTAAAGGAAATATACACCTAAAAATAACAAGAATGGGACTTCCCTGGTGGTACGGTGGATAAGAACCTGCCTGCCAACACAGGTGACTCGAGTTCAATCCCTGGTCTGGGAAGATTCCACATGCCTTCGAGCAACCAAAGCCCACGAACCACAATTACTGGGCCCACACTCCAGGGCCTGTAAGCAACAACTACTGAGGCTGAGGGCCCCAGCTATGACGCCGCCTGCCCGAGAGCCTCTGAGATCCAACTGCTGAGCCCAGGTGCTGCAAATCCTGAAGCCCATGCACCATAGAGCCTGTGCTCCACAACAAGAGGTGCTACTGCAATGAGAAGCCCCTGCTCACCACAACTAGAGAAAGCCATGTGCACAAACCAAAACAAATTAAGAATTAATATATATATATAAAATAAGAATGGACTGATGGATAGACAAATGATTAAGCAACTATAGCAAAATGGGTATTTTGGAATCTAGATGGTGGGCATATGTGTGCTAAGTATACAATGGTTTCAAGTTTTCTGGATGTTTGAAAATTTTCATAACAATGCTGGAGGAAAATTATTCAAAATTAAAATCACAGTGAAGGAGACAGCAGGCCCCGTGGGAAAAACCTCAGTCTGGAAGGGAAGACTGGTTCTCAGCCTAACCCCAGGAACTCACAAAGTTTAAAATGGGAAAGGACCTTGGGAATCCTCCAGAACAAGTAAAATACATGGTTTTGAGTCTGTGAAAAATGAGAAAAATAGGAGCATAACATTTTCAAAGAAACTAAAAACTTTTTTTTTCTTTCTGGAGTGTATGTATCTACATTTCTGGTTCAAAATATCCTTTATTTCACAAAAAGGTTAGTATAGTAGATAAGAAATTTGGCTTTTTATGTCCTCACTTAGCAGTCAAATCTGGTCACCCTTGATTTCTGATCATGTCCTCATCTCTTGTCTTGACCTTCAGCAAGAATCCCCCTACCCTTGATGTTTCCTTTTAGTAATTTTCCATCCACTGACCTCACTGCTCCGTTCTTTGGTTATAAATTTCCAGCTGTCTTTATTGTACTGAGAGTTTAATCTTATCTCTCTCCCCATTATAATGTCCCTACTGCCAACAGTCTTGAATAAAGTCTTTCTTACCATTTTAAGTGCCAGGATAATTTCTTCCTTGATCATACCTTTGTACAGGTATGTATAAAGGTCTTAGGACCTTCAGGTACAGAGAACTTGGCACCTAATCATAATACTTGCTGAAAAGAAAAATTTGCTTCCCTAGTGTGACCTTAATGCTCCAAATACTGAGGTTTGAAATTTCCCAGAAGCATTAAGACATTCAAAACAAAACAAACAACTTCACTCACCCCCCAGTTTTGGTCTCTTATAATCTTAATACATGATTTCAACTTAATTTCAAAGAATAACTTTAAAGGGGGAAAGATTATGCCATAAACTTCTCTTCAGGATGATGACTATGTCATAATTATGGACCCAGCATAGGAATGCAATGATTTTATTGACTGGATGAGAAAAATAAAGGAAACAGCTGAATGTTATTTATTTCCTAAGGGAAAATCTCATAAATTCAAGGGAAAAATTATCAGTCATCTGTTAAAATTAGGCAAATCAGAGAAAATCATAAAGACAATTCTTAAATTAACTTATTTTTAAAATGTTTTAATTAAGAAAACAATTCCATTTACAATTGCATCCAAAAAAATATCTAAGAATAAATTTACAGATGTGGAAGACCTGTACACTAAAATCTATAAGACACTAATAAACTAAGTTGAAGAAAATACAAGTTGATGAAAAGATATTCTATAAGTTAAAGAATTTTGTTAAAATGTCCACACTACCCAAAGCAATCTACAGATTCCATGCAATTCCTATAAAAATTAAAATGGCATCTTTCACAGAAATAGAACAAACCATCCTAAAATTTGTACGGAACCACAAAAGACCTCAAATATCCCAGAAATCTTGAACAAGAACAAAACTGGAGGCATCACACTTCCAAATTTAAAACTAAGGTGACAGTAATACAAACAGTAGGGTATTGGCATGAAAACAGACACACAGATCAATGGAACAGAGTGGAGAGTCCAGAAACAGACTCACAACTATATGGTTAATTAGTTTAGGACAAAACAACCAAGCATGGGGAAAGGTCAGCCTCTTCAATAACTGGTGCTGGGGGAAACGGACAACACAGGTAAAAGAAAAACTAGATTACTACCTTACATCATATATGAAATTAACATAAGATGGATTAAAGACTGGAATGTAAGATTTGAAAATTCCTAGAAGAAAACATAGGCACTAATCTCCTTGACATTGATCTTGGTAATGATTTTTTTGGATTTGACACCAAAAGCGAAGGTAACAAAAGTAAAAATAGACAAAACAGGCTACATCAAACTCAAAGCTTCTACACAACAAAGGAAGCCATTAGTAAGATAAAAAACCTACTGAATGGGAGAAAATATTTGTAAATCATATATCTGATAAGGAGTTTATATCCAAAATATATAAAGAACTCACACAACTCAATAGCAAAACAAGCAAACAAACAAAAACCAAAATCCTTAATTTTTAAAACGAGCAGGAGATATATTTTGCCAAAGATATACATGTGGCCAACAGGTACATGAGAAAATGTTCAGTATCACTCATCATGAGTGAAACGCAAATCAAAACCACAATAAAATACCATCTCACGCCTCTGAGAATGGCTGTTATCAAAAAAATGAGAAATAACAAGTGCTGATAATGATGTGGAAAAAAGGGAAGGTTTGTGCACTATTCATGGGAAGGTAAATTATCGAGACCAATATGGAAAACAGTAGAGAGTCTCTCAAAAAATTAAAAATACAACTATTATATGATCTAGGAACTTCACTTGTAGGTATTTATCTGAAGGAAACAAAATGCTAACTCAAAAAGGTATCTGCATTTCCAAGTTCATTGCACCATTATTTATAGCAGCTAAGAAACAACCTAAGTGCAAGGAGATCAGCCCTGGGATTTCTTTGGAAGGAATGATGCTAAAGCTGAAACTCCAGTACTTTGGCCACCTCATGTGAAGAGTTGACTCATTGGAAAAGACCCTGATGCTGGGAGGGATTGGGGGCAGGAGGAGAAGGGGACGACCGAGGATGAGATGGCTGGATGGCATCACGGACTCAATGGACGTGAGTCTGAGTGAACTCTGGGAGTTGGTGATGGACAGGGAGGCCTGGCGTGCTGCAATTCACGGGGTCGCAAAGAGTCGGACACAACTGAGCGACTGAACTGAACTGATGGATGAATGAATAAAGAAAATATGATATATATAAGATATATATATTTAAAATGGAATGTTACTCAGCCATAAAAAGAAGGATATCCTACCATTTGCGACAACATGAATGGACCTTAGTGCCTTATATTAAATGGAGTAATTCAGAGAAAGACAAACATCATATGATCTCATTAATATTTGGAATCTTAGAAGAAACAACCAAACTCATAGAGAACAGATTGATGGCTGCCACAGACACGGCCTGAAATGAAGGTGGTCAAATTGTACAAACTTCCAGTTATAAAGTAAGTCCTGGGAATGTAATGTACAGCATGGTGACTATAGTCAATAACACTGTACTGTGTATTTTAAAGCTACTAAAAGTTTGCACAAGAAAAAAAAATTTTATCTGTGAGTTGGTGATTGGTGTTGACTACCTCACAATGGCCGAAACAATGGGTGATCATTTCACAGTACACGCAGGTATTGAATCATTATGTTGTACATCTGAAGTCAGTATATGTCAACTATATGTTAATTTTTTAAACTGTCTAGAATAACACATTTTTAGAAGTCAATTCTATAACGTAGCAGCTTTAAATTATCAGCCAATATTGATGGAACTGGGCTTCCCCAGAGGCTCAGACAGTAAAGAGCCTGCCTGCAATGTGGGAGACCCGGTTCGATCCCTGGGTTGGGAAAGATCCCCTGGAGGAGGGCATGGCAGTCAACTTCAGTATTCTCTCCTGGAGACTCCCCATGGACAGAGGAGACTTGAGGGCTATGGTCCATGGGGTCACAAAGAGCAGGACATGACTGAGGCACTACGCACAGCACACTGATGTAACTATATCAAGGAAGCGCTGTGTGGCGGAACAAAACCAGAGATGATATCTAACTGGGGCTGAAACACAGAGTAAACACAAGATCTCACAAGAATTAAATCTGTCTGGAGCATTACTAGTCACTGATGAAGTGGAGCCATTTTTCCAAGAAAAGGAACAGCCTAGGAGCTCCGCCCAACAGGGAATGACTTCATTATACTCTGAAAAATGGAAGGGCGCTTAGCTACCTGCTTTAAAGTAGGAAATTAATACTTTCTGCAGGATAGTGGAAAGGTAGGTGAAATACTTCAGACTACTTTGCACTGGTCTTCAGAAAACTGCTAAGGAGAGCTCTGTTAAGTGAATCCCGCCCCCCCACAAATAGTACACTCCATTCATTTTCCCCTCTTATCCAACAAGAAGTAGAGAACCTCAAGTTTCTTCAGTTACAAGTCAAAGAGGAAGTTCCCAGGGAGGAGCTCTGATACCAGGTATAAGAAGGGTGGGTGTAGGGGAGGTCAGAAGGGAAAAACAAAGGCCAGGGGATTTCTGAGCTTCGGGGCCAGCGAGAAATAGTGGTTTCTCTGTCATCACCACTACACAGCCAACTAATGTGATTTATTTGTAATTGCTAATTAGGGCCAGTGACGTGGGAGATGGAACAGTCTACAGATTCCAAACTAAATCCAAATATTTGTGGGCTGTTTGCTGGATTTAAATAAGGTTATTTCATTAACATTTTCACTACCTTCCTGAGACAAAAAGAACTTATATAATGTACATTTAACAAAGCTCTCGAAGTAGCTTTCTTTAAATACCCATGTCTGGGGCAGTTTTGTAAGAAAAATAATTGGGAAAAAATTGCATAGTTACAGCTATAATCTAAGTAAAATGATGCTATAACTATGATTTATTCTTCCTGTACAAGCAAAGAAATCTCTCGCTGATAAAACTTGAATATGATGGTTTCATGGAACACTGCACATTCTCTGGCATTATCTACTGCTGTAGTTTTAGGCACAAACTCCACATTCACTTGGATCTCTATGTCCAACTGACCATCAGTGAGAAAGAGGCTGGGCAAACAGATCAAAGGGAAGGAAAGTCAAAAGAGCAGTCCTAACCCATTAAAAAACTGAACCCATTTCCAAGTGCTTGTAGCACTTGGGTAGTATTTAAACTTATGGAGAAAGAAAGGAAGCAGCTGCCCTATGAGGTCTCTGGGTCGTACCATTGCTTCCCATGGTTCTCTCTGAGCTGGTCTAACAGGCTAAGTCCGTAATTTAATACCAAACTAAAAAATAAAACTTGCTAATCCATGTTTTCGTAAAGATTTTAACTCGGTGATTACTGTCTGTAACTAATGTTTTATAGCCTAGCAGACAGCCCTGAAACAAATGGCTAAACTTTTCAACCACAATAGGAGGCTTTCTCAGGAGCCAGGAAATTCCATGAAGCACAATGCCAATAAACACTGAATAAAAGAGGGTTTTCTGTTTCTTGATCCCCAAATCTTACAGGGATCACTTAGGCTAATTCTCTAGTTCTATAACCTATAGAAGGGCTTCCTTGGTGGCTCAGCAGTAAAGAATCTGCCTGCCAATGCAGGAAATGCAGGTTCAATCCCTGGGTTGGGAAGATCCCCTGGAGAAGGAAATGGCAACTCACTCCACTATTCTTGCCTGGGAAATCCCATGAACAGAGGAGTTTGGTGGGCTACAGTCCATGGGGCTGCAAGAAGTTGTACACAACTTAGTGACTAAACAACAACATAATCTATAGAGCAACTCCTTTTGAAAAGGATTAATAGTAACTGCAAAAACTAGACCATTTCTCCTTCTATTCTTTTCTCTACCATACAAAAGTTCAACATTAGAGTTCAACTCTCCTCTGACTCCTCAGTTACCAAGTGATGTCAACTTCTCCTCCTAAGGAAGGCTTACAAAGTAGCTCACTTTCAAGAAAGGTAAGCAAACCCCCTGTGATTCAGGCTGTGACTCACACCCCTCTGATTCCCACTCTGAGCAATCTTCTTACCAGTTCTCTCTTTCTGGTACCTTCTAAAACAAAGATAATTCCTCCTTTCAGTAGATCCTGAGCAGTATTACTGGCAGCCACCTCTGACCATAACCACAGTTCCTACTTGTCTTTCTCTCCCCTTCTCTATTTCATTTTGATCATTTGGGATGTATTGTCGCAGGAAGATAAAGTACAGTTCAAGGTTTGAGGAAGTAGTTCATCACAAGGGAAGTGACAAGACGGTGTCAGTGGTTAATCCGGGATACAGATGGATGTGCCATAGTGTAACACACTGGAGGGAGGTAGTTTGGGCTTCCTTGGTGGCTCAGATGGTTAAGAATCTGCCTGCAATGCAGGAGACCTGGGTTAGATTTCGGGGTTGGGAAGATCCCCTGGAGGAGGCAATGGCAATCCACTCCAGTATCTTTGTCTGGAAAATTGCATGGACAGAGGAATCTGGTGGGCTACAGTCCATGGAGCAGGGAGGTAGTTTGGTGTTATGGACTCTGCAGTCAAACTGCTTAAGTGCAAATATAGGCTCTGTTAAGATGGTAAGACTCTGGACAAGTTGCTTAACCATTCAGTGTGTCTGTATCCTTATCTATAAGACGGAAATGTTAGTACCTACCTCACAGGATTGTTGTGAGAATCAAAGGATATGATACAAACCTGGAAACAGTACAATCACTAAACAGTAAGCATTATGCTAGTTACTTTTGAAATGTATAATAGGTATACATTCATGAAATGTATAGTATGTTCTTTTGAAATGTATATATTTCATCAATGTATACATACTATACATTTCCAAAAAGAGGTAATTCTATATTATTTTCTTAGAATAAAGTCCATGACATAGTCTTTTGTGAAACTGTAGAATAACATGCTTAGCTTGAGTCTATTTGAGAAAGGAAAAAGAAGAGCAGGATATTTATTTATAGGTGTCTCCAATTAAGTCTACAAAGGCAGGTACCACTACTTAAACACAGAATTGTCTGGGTAGATGGGGGTAGGGGGTGGCTTACATCTGTATACAGGTCTTTGCTTGAATCCACAAGTATATATTAATTTCATAACTAGCTTTAAAAACTAAACATTTTACAGTGGGCTTTCTAACCTTCCAACTGAACCTCCCTTATGTTCTAGCCAAGGAAAAGACTAGCTTCTTTGAGATAAGGAAACTGAGGCCCAGGTAGGAGGAGGTACAACTCCTCCCACGGGTCTCATTTCAGATTCCCTAGTCTGTATAGCCCTTTGCACATCATCTGCTGGCCACAGTTTTCAAACTGATCGTTTTTTTCCCCCCTTCCCCTTTCTTCTTGCTATCTGAGGTACTCTAACTGTGTTCAAGTAGCTTCCACAATGTGTTTTAACATCTTTCTTCCTAGCTCTCATAACTTTCTCACCACTTGCCTGCTTATATCTCTGCCTTGTGAACCCACTGGAGTGACAATGGGTCCCTACACAATTCTGACGGCACAGGGCCCATTTTTACAGAACTGTAGGACAAACTTTGCTCCGAGTTGATTTTTGCCTTGCAAAAGTCCAAATGATCTTCCAAGCAAGATGGAGGGTTTGGCGGAGTCCGAGGTGGTATTTTAGTCAGGAAATAGTACTTGCTGCTTTGGAAGGCACTTTTCAATCACACAAGTGTTTTTGCTTTCGTTTTCTCCTGAAAGGTGCAATAATATTTTGTACCTCCCTCACCCCAACGCTCTCTACCACGCCTGCCCTTTATTATGTTTTTGCTTCAGCACTCATCACTCTCACCTGTTTCCTATTTTTCACCCTCTAGTCACATACCGCCATTTAGACATATTTTCTATTTCAGCACGTGGGAAACAATTGTATGATGAAAGGGGAAGGAGAATTCAGAGTTCTGGGAAGAGCGTCTTGCAAAGTGTCACCCCGGAGCATCAAGGGTCATGCCTGCTCGGGGCTATCCGGGCCCCCAGAACAGGGTCAGCATCAAAGCGCCCGGCTTCGGGAGAGCCGATTGGTGCCCCGATGAACCAATCAGCGGGCGAGGCTGTGCAGCGGCGAGGGAGGGCCAAGATTATAGAGCGGATGGAGTTAAAGGAAAAGGGGCAGGTGTGCCAGGCAAGGTTTCGCGTGCACTTTTGCACCCACCGAGTCATTATTAATCCCTAAACTCTGGTCTCCTAAATTCTACTTTCCGAATTTCCCAGTTTTATGACGCTGTATAGGGGAAATAAACAGTCCATATCCTACCATTCATAAGACGCTCAATGGAACAGCTGTAGAGTTGGGGGTGGGGAGGCCATTAGAATCCTTCCTCTCTCCTTTCCCAGTTCCACTCCAGGTCGTCAACGTAACTCAGTCGGTTCTTGAAATAGTAAATCACTCAACCTCTCACTTAATCGCCAAAGCTGATTACCAAATCATTAGACACCTGGAAGAAGTTGCCCCCTCCCCAAGGACTGGGGGAAACAGTATTGGCAGTCACTAAAGGCACAGGGTTTTCCCACCCACAAAAAAAGAAGCCAAGGAGCTCTTAGGCTAAAGTCTGAGAAACTGAGACCTTCTGAGCTGTGCAACCCAGCGCCGGATCGCGGCCGCCGGGACAACCGCCGCCAAAGCCTCAACCCCCGGCGCAGCAACACTTTCTCCGAGCTCTACCCCACAAACTTCACGCGGGAGGCACAAAGATTTGGGGGAATGGGCGCACAGACACCAGATTTCCCTGCTGTGTTTCAAACTTCAGCAGGGCTGTTCCACGCACTTTCTTCCAAGTGACACAGCCTTCAGATTCACAGCGGCGTCCAGCCTTAGCTTTCCCACGGTCCAGCGCTGCCACCCACCACCCACCTACCACCCAAACCCGGGCTGGAGATGCCCGTCCTTGGGGCTAGGGGAAAGGGGAGGAGAAGAGAGGAATGGCCAGCCTAAGTTAAGAGGTGCCCTCCGCGGCCTGGACGCCGGCAGCCAGCGGAGAGCCCTGGGGCCAAGGAACAAGGAGAGAAGGGAGCTGGAACCGTGCGGGAAGGGGCGCCGCCGGTGTCGCTGCACTCACTCTGCGTAGCCAGTGGCCCAGGGCAGCCGCCGGGTCTCCTTGAGGATGAGGATAGGGCGGGCGATGTGGTCGGCGCTGCACTCCACCTCGTCCTGAGACAGCCCCAGGAACTCGGGTCGCCCGTAGGGGAAGCGCAGGGGCAGGTCCGAGCCTCCGCAGCCGCCGCTGCCGTGCTCGGAGCCTGAGCTGCCAGCCATGATGCCGCCCATGAAATTGGCCACGGCAGATTTCACTCGAGTGAGCATATTACTCCGGCGCCCGGCAGCAGTGGTGCGAGCAGGGGTCGGCGGCGGCGGCGGCAGGGTCCGGGCGAGGCGCAGCGCGGGGCATGCAGGCTGCGGCTGGCGCCGGGCGCACGGGCAGCCGGGCCGCGGGGCGCGCCGCGCGGCTCCCGGAGCCTAATGCTGCAGGGGGCCGAGCCCCGGCCTCCCGCGCTCCTTGCCGCCGCCGCCTCCCCCCGCTACACTTCCGCAACCGAGCGGCATGGAGCGGGCCCCCGGCCCAGCCAGGGGAGACGCCGAGCGCTCCGGGAGCGGCTGCGCGGCTGCAGCTTGCAGCAGGTCCCTTCCCTGCCCGCAGCGCTCGACTCCTGCGTGAGCGGAACTGAGCCCACCCAGCGAGCCCGCGGAGCCGGCGCGGCTGCTGCCACGGCTACCGCCGCCGTCGAGTCATGTGATAATCCCGCTGCAAGGACTCCAGCGGCTGCTGGGGCCGTGGCTCAGCCCCTCCCCTGCCGGCCCGAGCGAGGCTCGCACCCGGACCTTGACCTCCTGTGGGAGGGAGCGCCAAGCCCCGTCGGTACCTGGCGGAGGGGATGGGGGGCGCTGTGAGCCGGAGGCTGCACAGTGTCAGGGGAGGTCACGTGGAGCCGGGCCGCCGGGAAAAGCCAGCTGAGGAATCCACTCGCGGAGGAGGGCTACCTACGTTTTCAAAAAGGGAAACTTCGGACGATGGAGGGGAAAAGGTAGACAGGTGGAATCCCGATGGGGCTGCTCCAGGTACTGGAGTGGAAAAGAGGAGCATCTGGTGTAGGAGTGGAAAAGAGGAGCACCTGGTGTAAGAGACTTCGGAGCAAAAAGCAACAACCCTCAGTGGTTGCACAAAAATCATTAAAAGTTTTTCCCGAGGCATTTCTAGAATTACTTTTCTTTTTCTTTCAGTACCACCACACGCATCATTATCTGCGGAGCAGACCCTGTTTCAAACCAGAGTAAGGTTGATGGCCAAGAAAACAAAAGAGCTCTAAGAAATCAGAAGCAAGCACTATTTTATCTATTAATTAATTGTGTAATAGGTTTATACAAGCACATTTTCCTTCAACATACCAACAAAACCGGAGTATCTTTTCAAAGCTGACCCTGTTTACTATTGATACACTTAATGCAGCCTTTTTCTTTATTCAAAACATTGTTATTATCTAAGGGCACATTAAAATGGAATTTTTAAAAAAGCAACTCAAATGCCAAAGTAAAAATGAATAAATGTCTGGAACCATAACATTTTGTGGTAATCTTGTATTAAAACAAAATGTTTGTGAAGAATCGATAAATGTGCTTCATCAGGGGGTAACGTTTGTTAAATGTTGGCTTAAGGTTTTTTTTTTTTTTTGCAAGAGAGCTGTGTCCTGTTCATGTTTACTTATTCTGTTTCCTGTTCCTATGTTTACCTACCATGTAATTTGCCAAGATTCTGTGTTACTTGTGGAGGTACACACTGAAAGTCTCAGTTGGAAATCGGGAAGGAATACAGGCCTTTCCTCAGTAAGTGGGGGCTGGGGAAAGAGCAGCCCAGGTTTTGGAGGGTAAGAAAATTCTTTGAACAGGAATTAGCATCCTGGCTTTTAGGGGAGGACTGAGTAAACTTCACTGTTCCCTTTATTCAGTATCTATATTTTTAAGGCAATTTCTCCTTTGGATTTTTCATGAATAGATACTTTGGTTTACTATATACCAAATGATTATGTAAAAAACAAAATCCAACCTTTCAGTGAATATCACGCCTGTCAATGAATTCTTTAATTCTTTTCTCAGAGGTAGCTCAATTGGTAAAGAGACCAGGAGACCCCAGTTTGATTCCTGGGCCAGGAAGATCCACTGGAGAAGGGATAGGCTACCCACTCCAGTATTCTTGCCTGAAGAATCCCATGGACAGAGGAGCTTAGTGGACTACAGTCCACGGGTGGCAAAGAGTTTCATTCAGTTCAGTCGCTCAGTCATGTCTGACTCTTTGCGATCCCATGAATTGCAGCACGCCAGGCCTCCCTGTCCATCATCAACTCCCAGAGTTCACTCAGACTCACGTCCATTGAGTCCGTGATGCCATCCAGCCATCTCATCCTCTGTCATCCCCTTCTCCTCCTGCCCCCAATCCCTCCCAGCATCAGAGTCTTTTACAATGAGTCAACTCTTCACATGAGGTGGCCAAAGTACTGGAGCTTCAGCTTCAGCATCATTCCCTCCAAAGAAATCCCAGGGCTGATCTCCTTCAGAATGGACTGGTTGGATCTCCTTGCAGTCCAAGGGACTCTCAAGAGTCTTCTCCAGCACCACACTTCAAAAGCATCAATTCTTCAGTGTTCAGCCTTCTTCACAGTCCAACTCTCATATCCATACATGACCACAGGAAAAACCATAGCCTTGACTAGATGAACCTTAGTCGGCAAAGTAATGTCTCTGCTTTGGTCATAACTTTCCTTCCAAGGAGGAAGCATCTTTTAATTTCATGGCTGCAGTCACCATCTGCAGTGATTTTGAAGCTCCCTAAAATAAAGTCTGACACTGTTTCCACTGTTTCCCCATCTATTTCCCATGAAGTGATGGGACCAGATGCCATGATCTTCGTTTTCTGAATGTTGAGCTTTAAGCCAACTTTTTCACTCTCCACTTTCACTTCATCAAGAGGCTTTTTAGTTCCTTTTCACTTTCTGCCATAGGTATTTACTAGAAAAAGGATTTATTTTTCAATTTAAAAGTAGTACCCAATCATGGTCAATAAATAAAGTCCAATAGTACAGAACTGTAAACAGAAAAAGTAAAAGGCCAAATCATTTCCCTAGGGGATGACCACTGTTAATATTTTCTGTAGGCTTTTTTGTCAAGTAGGATATTTATCATAGTTAAATTTGGTAATATTAGCCATATTTGTGAACCAGCATTTTGTAAGATTATTTTATGTTTCTCTGTAATCTGGTTATTATCTGTCATGGCAAGGTTCTGTCATATCTTTATGCACAGCAAACTTTGTTCTGCTAACCACAGGCAAAACAGGAATCCTATGCCTGTTCTCCTTTGAATTTCTTTGGTATGTGTTCACAGCCAACTAATTAATCAACTATCTTATCTTTATACCCACCTCTAAGGTCAGTGTCCCATCCTAGGGTTTTTCAGAGAAATATTTCCCATATAATTTACTCCCCAGTTATGTCACTCATGAAGATCAGTGCTTTAGCTAAGCGATAAATTGTCATTAAAATGGGAGTAGTCATCACTTTTAGGGAAGCCCCTGGAAAAGTACCTTTCATACCTATTACAGATGCAAATTTGGTAGTATTTGTGCTTCCAGGTTTAGAAGTAGTTATTTATTCCCTAAATCAAATGGCATAGTAATCAATGGGTTTGTTATACCCTGTGTGTATGCTCCACTCATCAAAAAGTATCCTTCATTTGTCTCTCTTGTTATTCTTTTTCCCTGAAAATTATGAGTTTGAAGCCTTTAGTAGAATATTCATTTACAGGATAGATACACAGATCTTATATTTGGACGTTCTTTGTGTAAATATAATCTCATTTCTAGGCCTATGATATTACATTTCTGACTATGTAATGACTCTTTGCTAGCAACAAGACTATTTTCAAGAGAAAACAAAAAAGGTCTGGATGACGTCTTCAGCCAAAACATCAAGGAAACCCCCCACCCTAGATATTAATTAATTACAAAAGGAAAAGCAATGACTTGCAATGAAAAAAAAAAAAAAACAACCCTGGCAGTCATCACCTAAAACAAGTGACCATGGTTAACATCCTGTGAAGAAATGAAGTCTCTCAGTCTTGCCCGACTCTGTGACCCTGTAGACAGTAGCCTGCCAGGCTCCTCTGTCCATGAGATTCTCCAGGCAAGAATACTGGAGTGGGTTACCATTTCCTTCTCCAGGGGATCTTCCTGACCCAGGGATCAAACCCAGGTCTCCCGCGTTGGAGGCAGATGCTTTAACTTTTGAGCCACCAGGGAAGCCCATCCTGTACCTGCTGACATTTCATGATGAAACTAACACATCACTTCATGGTAGTCTTCCCAAATCCTTAACCTCTGTATAGTCATGAGAAAACATGAGTCAAACCCAAGCCAAAGGTCTTCTACAAAAATACCTGACCAGATATCTTCAAAGTGTCAAGGTGAAAGGTACAAACTATTGGGTATAAAATAGGCTACAAGGATGTATTTGAAAACATGTGGAATAAAGTCAATATTTTGTAATGTGTGTATGTGTGATAGTTGCTCAGTCATGTCTGACTCTTTGCAACCCCATGGATTGCAGCCCACCTGGTCCCTCCATCCATGGGATTTCCCAGGCAAGGGTACTGGAGTGGGTTGCCATTCCCTTCTCCAGGGGATCTTTCTTACCCAGGGATTGAACCCAGGTCTCCTGCACTGCAGGTGGACTTTTTTACCATCTGAGCCACACGAGTAATACTATATGTAAATGGAGTGCAATCTTTATTATAAAATTGTTTTTTAAGTGTCCAATTTCCGTAAGTCAAGGCAAACCTGAGGAACTGTTAGACTGGGGATATAAGCAGCACAACCTGCTACAATGGTGTATGAACATTAATTTCTTAGTTTTGATGTCAACATTAGGGGAAAACTGGGTGAAGGGTACATAGGAACAGAAATTTTAAAAATAAAGAGATTTGGGTTTCAAGTAGAAAGCTCATTTGAAGACAGGCCACAAGAAGGATGAAAGTGAAAGTCTCCTAGTCGTGTCCGATTCTCTGACTACATGGACTATAAGGTCCATGGAATTCTGTAGTGCAGGAATACTGGAGTGAGTAGCCTTTTCCTTCTCCAGAGGATCTTTCCAACTCAGGGATCAAACCCAGGTCTCACACATTGCAGGTGGATTCTTTACCAGGTGAGCCACAAGGGAAGCCCAAGAATACTGGAGTGGGTAGCCTATCCCTTCTCCAAGAAGGATGAATAATGCCATTCCAGGACTCAGCTCTCTCAACAGTAGCAGCTACGTACCTCCTTGAATTGTATCTGGCAATTTATCCATGTCTTCTCATTAGACAGTGAAATCCTATAGGGTAAAAACATTCTTACTCATCTTTGTATTTCTAGCACTAAGCCTAATGTCTAGCAAGTTAAACGGCTCAGTTGGTAAATTAAATCTTTTTTTCTTTTTTGGCTGTGCTACGGCACATGGAGATCTTAGTTCCCCAACCAGAGATTGAACCTATGCCCCTGCAGTGGAAGCATGGTGTCCTAAGCACTGGACTGTCAGAGAATTCCCAGTAAACTAATTCCTTTTTTTTTTTTTTAATCCAATTTGGAGAAGAATGTAACTTGTTTGAATGGCCAAAACTGTTATATTTATACCCTCTGTTTTCTTAAAGTTCTTTCTCAAGTTATCCTTTAAGATCAGTCTTATCTATAAGCAGAACTTCCTTAACCTCTGGTACTTGATAAGATAATTCTTAGCTAACTTCAATCAATATCCAGATTGGTAATAATATGGATGGGAATTCCCTGGAGGTCCAGTGGTTAGAACTCCACAGTTCTACTGTAGGGAACATGGATATGATCCCTGGTTGGGGAACTAAGATCCTGCAAGCTGCCTAGTGTAGCTAATAATAATAAAAGTCATAATAATGGTAATATCAAGGCATGTGGGTTTCTGCTTCACAGCAAACTGGTAACCTGATGTATATCAATCAGGATATAATATTAAAATAGTTAACATTAACTTGCTTTTGCTTCAGAAATACTTTAGATTCTGGTTTCACATGTAGTAATGTACTGGCCAGAAATCTTTGACTAGTAAGAAGGATTTTATTTCTCCACAGTAAAAAACAAACAAATAAACAAAAAAAACCCACCTTTTAATTATAAATAATAATTTTCTTATGAACCAGGAGATTTATAGCTAATTTTTGAGCACAGAGTTACAGCATCTCAGCAAATTTTACATCCATCAGTACAGATGTTCCTAGATTACAAACACCTAATTTCAGAATCACTGGTACATTGGATTACATCTGACTTTACCTCTTACTTTCCCATTGGCCACTTTCTGTAGACTATTCTATCCCATGCCCACCTTGTCCTACTGAAATCACTGCTTTGAAACTGATATGGGAGTTGTATAAACCTAGATCCTTCTCACTTAATTCTGGGTCCCATAAGACCTACTTGTAGATTAGACACAGTGAAATATGACAATTATAAGAATACTTACAAATAAAATGGAAATATGTATATATAATATAAACATACTATGTATTTTAATACATATACAATAAATATATAAATATATTTTATTAATAAACAATAAATATTATAATAAATAATAGAAATATATCATATAATATAAATATATTATACATAAGTATATATTTAATATATAATGTACTGCTAAGACTAAGTTACTCCCATAGTGTCCGACTCTTTGAGACCCCATAGACTGTAGTCCACCAGGTTCCTCTGTTCATGGGATTCTCCAGGCAAGAATACTGAAGTGGGTTGCCATGCCCTCCTCCAGGGGATCTTCCTACCCAAGGCTCAAACCCAGTCTCCTGTGTCTTCTGCATTGACAGGTGGGTTCTTTACCACTAGTGCCACCTGGGAAGTCCATTCTGTACCTTTAATGACCCACAATTTAAACACACATACATAAAATCTATAAAAAATATCCACCATGTTGTATATGTGAAACTGAAAAATAGTCCCCTTAAACCAAGATCTCTTAATTGAGTTTATGATTAATCTCTCTATTCAAAACTTTATTCATTTCTTTCTCCCATTTGACTTTGATCCTGTGCTAACAGAACACTAATCAACCAGTGGTCAGATGACTAAAGTTACTTAATATATAATAATTATATTAAATGTATAAATAATTATTTATAATAATATAACATAAACATAGTATATACATAAATAGATAACATATTGTTTATTACAAATATAAAACAAAAGTATATATATTATAAATATAATATCTACATCATATATAAAAAATAAAAATTGAGTAATTTAATATTTAATTAATATGTATTTAAAGTAGGTCTATATAAAGTTATTTATTTTTAACATATATATAATTTATAAATTACATGGAAAAAATAATCATTCCAATCTCATAGGGTAGCTTTGAATAAGTGAGAAAGTAGTTATAAATATGATATAATTAATATTGGCCCAGGGTTATCTGTTCTATTTAAATCTATTTTTTATATAGGGACTAGTTTTCAATATTAAAATTTTAAACCATTTCCTCTTTTTAATTATTTTTACTTACAACAAGAAAAGTAGACCTCTTTTTAATTATTTTTACTTACAACAAGAAAAGTAGAAATACTGCATATTTTGATAATTAAGTGGAAAGCATGGAAATTCCTGTTATTTTTTCTGATACAGAGTGGATGGTTAATAAATGAATAATCTACATTACAGTACTGACAACACCCTGCCCTGTGAGAGAAGGAAAGTTTACATATGCTGTTGACAATGCTCTTCTATCCTACAAGTTAAACATTGTTTCCAATGCTGCTTATTAACCCTGCTGGCTTACTAATGAGGAAACTGAAGCTGGGGAAGGTAATGACTTGTCTAAAACCACATAGCTAGTAACAAAATAGGACCCAGTCCCATTGTGTACTTTCACATTCCATCAACTATAAAGTTTACATTACAAAATATTTTCCCTACCTTTTCCAAATAAAGACCTGATATTCAGTTAATCTTAAGGATTTTGTTAATTTTCTATGGATTCAGAAATTTCTAAATTTCTTAGAAACTTCAGACTGTTATAAGTACAATAATGCCATTTGTAAATGGTTCCAAATTCCAAACAAATTACTTTCTATTTTTTTAGATAGAACTTGTTTCTAAATTGGTAGCTGCCTAGGTCATGCTAAAGTTGTTTGAAAATTCTAAATTCTATTATACTGAAATATTTTCTAAAAAATTATAAAATTACCAGTCTGTTTCCAAGCCTTGCTATATCATCTGAGCCTATAATCTATCTCCATTAACCCTATACGCAAGGGAGGAGGGGACAAGTTTATTTCTGGTTCACCCTAACCATGAGAATATAGTTCTTTCAATTCCGTTCAGTCGCTCAGTCGTGTCCGACTCTTTGTGACCCCATGAACCGCAGCACGCCAGGCCTCCCTGTCCATCATCAACTCCCGGAGTTCATTCAAACTCATGTCCATCGAGTCAGTGATGCCATCCAGCCATCTCATCCTCTGTCGTCCCCTTCTCCTCCTGCCCCCAATCCCTCCCAGCATCAGAGTCTTTTCCAATGAGTCAACTCTGCGCATGAGGTGGCAAAAGTACTGGAGTTTCAGCTTCAGCATCATTCCTTCCAAAGAAATCCCAGGGTTGATCTCCTTCAGAATGGACTGGTTGGATCTTCTTGCACTCCAAGGGACTCTCAAGAGTCTTCTCCAACACCACAGTTCAAAAGCATCAATTCTTCGGTGCTCAGCTTTCTTCACAGTCCAACTCTCACATCCATACATGACTACAGAAAAAACCATAGCCTTGACTAGACAGACCTTAGTCAGCAAAGTAATATCTCTGCTTCTGAATATGCTATCTAGGTTGCTCATAACTTTTCTTCCAAGGAGTAAGCATCTTTTAATTTTTAATTCCATGGCTGCAGTCACCATCTGCAGTGATTTTGGAGCCCCCCAAAATAAAGTCTGACCCTGTTTCCACTGTTTCCCCATCTATTTCCCATGAAGTCCTTCAGGGTCCCCCCCCCCTTTTTTTTAGTTGCTGCCACTGCTGTTAAATCGCTTCAGTCGTGTCCGACTCTGTGCAACCCCATAGACGGCAGCCCACCAGGCTCCCCTGTCCCTGGGATTCTCCAGACAAGAACATTGATTTTTGGCTGTGTTGGGTATTCATTGCTGCCTGGGCTTTTCTCCAGTTGCAGTGATCAGAGGCTACTCTATAGTTGCAGTGGCTTCTCTTGTTGCAGAGAATGGGCTGTAGGGTGAGCAGGCTTCAGTAGTTGCACTCTTGGGCTCTGAAGCACAGGCTCACTAGTTGTGGCACAGGCTTATTGGTTCATGGAATGCAGGAATCTTCTGGGATCGGGGACTGAATCCGTGTCTCCTGCATTGGCAGGCAGATTCTTTACCACTGAGCCACCAGGGAAGCACAACATCTCATTTAAATGTGATCTGTTCACCATTTTAAAATTCCTGCTATTAGGATTATTTTTTCAAGGCAATAATAGTCTGAGTCAAGCAGC